>OX453285.1:24317001-24382001 GCA_949710005.1 Ricordea florida
TAGATAATATGAATATACTGCTTTTTGCTGGAAATTGTACACACAATAATTAATATATTGTAGCTCAATACTGTACTGATGACCTTGCAACTAATAGTTTGCATGCGACATTGGTTTATCCTTGCGTGGGGAAGTTAAAACTGCAGTGTATGGAAAAGCAAATAGTATCATTATTGGTTTATTGTGTAGTTTTGTTCTAAAGCATAATTTTATCACTGCACGTTTGGACAATTTAAGCAATTTGGTAAATACTAGTGTTGTGATCCTATAACGTTTTAACCAGTTTTGCTTACTTTTTAGGATGCCAGTTTGGTTTTGGTTTCAGTGCATAACATGTTGAATTCAACATTTGGGTTGGTACATGAAGCCTCTATATTGTTTGAAATATTGCATTTGAATGAATGCTCTTAGACTGTAAACTCAATTAAAACTGTTTGTTTAAAATCTACATTAATTTAGGTGATGGCTGACCTGAGATTTTTTTGTTTGATACAGAAAATTAGAAGAAGCTAAGTTTATGGATGTTGAGATAGCAGTGCGATTGCTGTACATGGTGGGAGAAGCAATGTCGGTAAGAGAAACTGGCTACATCCCTTTTACAGTTACATAATAATAAGATTATTATTTATTATTAATTAATTGTTAATTTATGCATATATTTTGGTGACCAAAATTTTTCGCTGTCAACCAAACCCGAACAGTCAGTGGCCAAATGGCCACTAAGGAAAAAAGTTAACTTGGATGGTTGCATTATATTGCTGGTATACCCATTTATACACCTGGGCAGAGAGAGACAATGTGGAGTAAAGTTTCTTGTCCAAGGAAACAACACAGTGCTAGCGCCAGGGCTCAAACTTCAAACCTCTGGCTCGGAAGTCCGACATGCTAACCACTACACTACTGAGCTTAGCTGGTTGGGATTTCCAAGCTGAAAGGTTAGAATTCTGTTCTAGTTTGTTCTTATTTCGGGCATGATCATAATACTCAAGAAAATTAGCCCTTACGGCACACTGTGAGCGCTAAATGTTCAGCTGTAATACATTGATTTCAGGAGTTTCATTAAAGTTTGGAGCAGGCAGAAGTACTTCTGGATTTGGCAGCCTGACATAGATTGCCCAGTGTTACCGTTTAAACTTATGTTTTGTTCTTTTGGTTGAGATGTTGAAAGCGGCCGGCAAAGTTGCCGGCAAAGACGATCAATTTTCCTAGTACCCAGCCCTTACTGAAACTGCTTTGCAGTTAATTAGAAAATTATGTGTATTTGTTTATTTCATGCACATGAGTACCATACTTAAATTGTTGAGTCAGCTGTTTTCAATATCTATATGCTCTGTTTACAGAATATGCTAATTTTGTATCATACCATAAACAGACTCAACAGTTATACTCAGATGCATCAAAGTTTGCTACCCTACAACAGATGATGACTCTGGTATGTGCATACAGATGTAACCATTGATGTTTGTCATTTTATGTGTTGTACAACACATAAAATTACAAACAATAAACTTTATTAAAGTAATTCAACTACATGTATGACCATTGCGATTTAGTTAATTATTAATCCAAGTAACTGTATCCAATGTTTCAGTAACTTGAACAAAACAACTGTACTCTTGTTTTATTTTATACAGTTAGTTACAAGTGCTGTGTCCTATTACAACCATTCTGCAGTTACTCAGATGGTAGGTTTATTTACATGTTAACGCATTCAGTGAGTGAATTATGGGGATTTACCTGCACAAGTTCACTAACAGTTAACAAGAAATTTCAGTTTTGAGTTCATTGTTTAAAAGTGAACGAGAACAGGCAAAAATCAGATAACTCTTGACTCATACTTTGTTATTTTCCAGTTTTTTGAAACAGTGGTTAGATATGACAGATTCTTCAGCAGCCAAAGTCAACATATTCCAACAGTTTTGGTAAAGAATAACAACTAGTTACCATCAATGATATATCAATATTCACTTTAAGAATTGTATTTTAATAAAATCCTTTATGCCTGCAAAACAGCAAGTAATGATTTTTATTTTATCTCTCAGTTAGTTCACGTGCTGTGATTGGTCAATTTAGCATGCCGTACTTCACTGTATGGCCTGCTAAATTCAAGAGTTTGTTTTGACATATAATAAATATCTTACAAACCTCGTTTTCTCGGTCTGTACTGTAAGTTGCGGATGCTCATCTTTTCCGCTTGGATTTATGGCCTGTGCACTTCACGCTTTGGAAAAACTTGATTCATAACTTACAGTATGGACCTCTAACTTGGTTAGTAAGAGGTATACATTAAATTTATTACATGTATATGGCAGGTTCTATGAGTGTACAAGATGAGGCAAATCCTGTGTTCCAAGGTTGTTTGGTCAAGGTGGCTGGTGCTTTCTGTTTTTCTTTTTGCATTTTCTTTGATCTGACTTCATCTCATTCAATTTTACAAAATGCGAAAAAGAACTAGGTTAATATACAGCCATCTTGACAACATACTTTGTCAAGTAACGCAAATGATTGTATGAAGAATAATGAAAGTGAAGCATGGCAAATCTCAGCAGGTTGAAACAGGTTGTGCTGTATTAGAAGTTTTCTTTAAATGTGGTTAAATGCAATTTAACTAAGTTAAGAGCGATGGTCCTTATTCAGTCTGTAATGATTAGCAGTCTGATGCAGGGAGCATGCTCCACAGAGTCGCACATGCTTTGCAGCTTGGTATCAACCTTGTGGCATGTTTGTAGGGAAGTGTGGTCGTCTGTGAGTAGCTTCTGTGCACTCGCCTCTACAATCCCTCCTCTGCCTAGCAGTGTGGCGGGTGCCTGGTCTATTATCGTGTGGGGGCTTATGGCTGGGTTGCGGGGATTTGTTGGCCATGGGGGCGTTTCTCCATCTAGGGACTGGCTGCAAACAGTGGAAGCCCCTGGATATCCCAGGAACCCAACCTCCACTTAGCAATGTGATTGTTAATCATGTCCTGTGTGGCAATTTCGATTTGCAATTGAATATATATGAAAGACCATATATTTGAACTGCAGAGTAATATGTAATGACATTGATTGATCATCGCATTTGTGTACACAACTTAAGCAGCTGTGAAATTAAAGCCTGAAAAAAAAAAATAAAATAAAATAAGAAAAAAAATTCAGGCCTGAACAGGATTTTGATTTTGAGTTTTCAATTTTGATTTGGGTGGAATGTGCTGTAGGTTAAAATGAATTTCATGTCAAAGTGGTTCCCAAGTAGCTTGGTTTGTTTTTTTTTTCCTCTGTTTCAGATTAATTTCCACATTCCTCCAATAATCTGAAACAAAGGAAAAAATCAAACTATTATACATGGAACCATTTTGACCTGAAATTCATTTTAACCTACAACATACATGTATGTGTCATATGAATTATGTTCTGTAGATTGCTTTTCTTGATGAAAGAGGATTACGTAATCAAAACTGCACTGTCAGAAGCAGATGTTCTTACTTATTCTCAAGATTTATAAAATCACACAGGTCAGGGTTTTTTCAAAGTCAGTAAATTGTTATTGCAAGTTTTAAGAGCTTGGAAAATTCAAGGGAAATTAAACATTCCTTAGATAGTTATATTTTTGAATTAGCTTCACTATTAATTGATAACATGTTTCCAAATTTCTATTTTACATACAAAAATACTAGGTAATCTATACTATACATGTATTAGAAGTCCATGTAATAGAACTGTTTGTATTAATATTGTTGTTTGGTTTTTCTCTTTATTCATCTTTATTATATGGCTACAATAGTTTTTTGATCGCATGGTCAGGTGTGTTTTCGCTTAGTGAACATGACCTCAAATGACCTCTTGCGCACGCACGTGGATATTGAAAAACTCGTCCGTTCTTCTTTTTCCAGTGCTAAAAAGGCTATATAATAAGTAAGTTATTAGGCTTTGACGTATTGACCTTGCTATCGCACGGTCAATACATCAAGGCCTCTGTCCGAGATTTCCCTGTAATGACCTCACTCTCAGGTAATAAGTAGTATGTAATAATATTATGATAGTGTAATGATGAGGAATAACAAATGAAACCAAAAACTAAACCAAGTATAAAACATACCTGACACTCGATTGATTTTCTTGTGTGTGAGTTAAAAATAGCTGGCTTTCTATGAAAGAAAGAAAATATATTTACCATTTATTTTTGGTTTGAAATTCCATATCCTGGTGATGAAAAAGAAGGGGAGTAACTATTATTCAAATTATTTGTAAGGCTATAATTTGAAAAGGATTATGTTCTGTTTAAATTGTACAAGAAATTGAATTACTAACAAGTTTAATTGTTGTTTTAGAGCAAACATGCAGAACTATGCAAATGATGTCTTGAAACGATTACAAGCTCTCCTTACTGTGTCACCTGTAAGTCGTAAAACTTTATAAAAAGTAACTTGTATTTTTTTCAAGGAATATGCATGGGCATTATTTTGCCCAAAGATGTTATCTGTTTTGCAAAGCACAGACAACCACGCACTACCCTCTGTGCCTTCACTGTAGTAGTTTGTGGCTTGATTACACATGCTTTACCACAGCCAATGGTCTACTTGTGAAACAAGTACAGGTCAAGTGTTTTTGGTATTGATCATTTCAATATGAATCATAAATTTATAGTAAACAAAATAGTAAAGTAATTTAACCCTGTCAATGCCACAGGTGACCCATGTATAAATTCTCCTTATAATTCCAATACCCTTTTGCACAAATAGATTAGGTGAGTACGGTTGGTGTAGTGCTGAGAGCATTCGCCTTCCACCAATGTGGCCCCAGTTTATGATTCCTGGCCCCGGCATCATATGTACAATTTTTTTTTTACAAAGTATGCCAGGGTAACATTTTTTTTTTCAAACAAATCTCTTCAATTTGAATGAATCACAAACGTGCTTTCTTTCAACCAAAGGAACTGGAACTTCTAATTATAGCATACTATTCCATACATGTATATATTTAAGTGTCACCATCAGCGTTTTCAGAAACTTGACCGAACAAAATAAATGAATATAACAACCATTTATGCACAAGGTCTGTACAATCCTTGTTAAATTTGCAATTTACATCCAAATTTCTGCAGCACTTTGATAGCCCTGGCTACACTAGTTATTATTATTATGTGCTAGTACTTTCAAATTAAAGGTGTTAACTCGGGTTTTCATCGGCTCCAGGCAACAACCAGTTGCCTAGGGTAACAAAGAAGCATCCTTCATTTTTTTTTTCCCTTTTCTGTATACATCTCCAGCACTGTACTGAGAATTCTTGCCATCCCCAACTGTGTAGATCTCTGAATCAGTACAATGGATGTGTCCACACCAATGGTCCTCAAATTTTCTTTTAATCTCAGCGGTGTTGTTCCCAATGCCCCCACCACTATGGGTATCACCTTTGTCCTTACACCCCATAATATTATCTTTTGAATTTCTCTCACGAGATCTTGGTATTCTCTACTTTCTCGTCTTTTTTTACCATCACCCTCCCATCTTCCGAAATTGCCATTTCTATAATTGTATAATTATTATTATTACTGTTATTATCTTTTTTATTAAAGCACTCACACTATTAACAATACTACAACAACTACAAATACTAAAACATTACTTATAAACACAATGTACTAATTAAGCAGTATAAATTATTAGTTACAGTAACATACTAGTTTAAACATACTTAACAATACATTTATGTTAAAATACAATCACTGAGGCAATACACAAGATAGGATACAATACAGATGATAAATGCTCTTTTTGTAAGTCTGAACCAGAATTAAACCCTATTGCACTTTCTTTTTAACTGCGTATACTCAAAGCTCTTCTGGAAATATTTTGAATTTTACTTTTACTCTTTATCAAAAGAATTTGTTCATTTAAGCTTGCGAGATGTATCAATAGGCATTATAACTTCAGAATGCCCCTTACTAAATTACTTCTTGTTGACAGCCAAACTATATCTATGGGATGGCAGAAGATCTCAAATACTTCCAAGCTTAGCCGGGTTTAAGATGAAGATCAAAATTAAATTTGACACAGAAAAATATATCTGCACCAAGAACAAAACTCTAGATCAATTTATTAAAAAGTGGGGGACAATTTGCCCAGTGTAAACAATAACTGTATTCTATTTACAGGCCTTCTGACAGGGTGCGGGGAAAAAAAGAAAATTGTGCGGGTTTTGGGAGGCAAATTGTGCGGTAAAAAACGGCGATTGTGCGGGAATTGTGCGGGATTGCGCAATCGTGTAAACAAACAAATATTCGATCACCTGGCCCAAAAAAAAACGACATGGAGGAATTTCTGGATAAATGGAAAGTGCAACAACTCCCCTCTTAGTGTGGCAATTAAACATAAACCAAATTTCTATTTTGCTACAACTTTGGCCAAAGTTTGTATCAACAAAATCATGTTGCGTGACACGATCAATTAAGTTTATTCAAAACCGTAATTCCCGGGCGTAATTCCACTTCGAAATACAATGTTTTCGACCAGAACAAGTTACTTTATGAAAAATCCCGACATTTTTGTACTTTCTTTGATATGTAGAGCGAATATTATCTCGTGAAGGTTTAAAACTCTTCACGCTTGAAATTGCTGCAAAAACCGCAACACCGAGACAAGATTAGACTGAGACTAGTGCCCAGGCCAGCACGGAGCTATGAAGAGCCGCCCTGTTGTTTTTATATCCGCTCCAGCTGTTCAATCGCGGAAAGCGGCGGATTTCTCGATTGTTTTGCTAGGTAAATACCCTAAAACGTTTCTTTAAAACTTGGCAATTGATGGGAATACTGATTTAATTAGATTTTTAACCAAATCTTTCCATATTGTGCGGGATTTCGTGGATTTTCAGAAATTGTGCGGGATTGTGCGGCTTCGATCGAATTGTGCGGTCCCGCACCCGCGCACCCTGTCAGAAGGCCTGTATTTATTGTATTTCTTTCTTTGTAACTTTCTATTGTCTCAGTGGTTGTTACTATCAGTTTGATTAATCAAGCAACCCCAACTGTACTGTTTGATCCAGTTTTACTGTACTTATTCAGCAAACGTTTACACTCATATTTGTTTCAAGGACAATGGATATCAGCACCTCTTGTCTGCAGATGATCAGGTATTTATAACTTGTCAATCTGTCATATTCCACTCCAAAGATCTGAATAGCAGTTCTCTTAAATGCATGCCATGCATTTGCTTTTAAGTTAGTTTGGTGTCAGATCAGTTCATGATGTCGGAGTTGAATCATGTGATTCTTATTAACAGTTATCCATACTTTGCACTGTTCTTGTATGGAGAAGCTCCGTGCTAATCACTTCTGGGAGTGAAAGGGTTAATAATCTTACTGGCAATGGTTGATGTATCCCAGATATTGTCAACATTTCCTTTTGTTTATGCATTATGTCTTTGTGAACTATAATTAATGTTTTATGTAAAACTGGTTGATCTAACATGATGTTCAGTGTTTCATCAACCCTGAATCAACTGTTTAAAGCATTTTATGAGGATCAAATTTCTTCCATGTCCAGTACACTCCAACTGATTCCATTGGAGTCCATCAACTACCCTGGAGTGTTGGAAGTCTACAGAGTCGCAGGGTGTTCATTAGGTATCGGAGACTACTACAATGAATTCTCCAGCCAAATTTAGATGGCCCAAGCTACTTTTAAATTCAGATATGGAGCTCTTTCAGAATATTCTCCTGTTACTTTACTCTATTCTCCTAGCTGCTACTACAATTCTTATTGAAAACACTGGAGTCGGGAAATATACCTTATCCTGGAAGCCATGATCTGACACAAACATGCTATATGCTCAATATACTTCTTTCTTCAAGCCATGACCCTAGATAAGGATGCTGCACATGTAATATGAGTCTCTCATATAGAAACACCATGACTCCAGTGGAGTGTTGTTGTGTGTATTGGGCACACACAAGCAATGCAAGTTGTCTCACTGCAAGCGTTAAACAATCAACATATTGTCTGTTATCAATTAATGCTAGAATGAGCTGCCACAGCAGTCTCATTTATAGTAATTATAGGCAGTGAGATATTAACAAATGGCTGGCTTTAATTAATGTAGTTCATAATTTATTCTTTTTCTTGCAGTTATTTCTTTATGAAAGTGCTGGGATCCTTATCGCAGCAAGTGGTGCAGTGGCAGAGGTACAGTACTTCTGTATATAATTATGTTTAGACTAGTGTAACTAAAGATTTTCCGGTTTTTGTTTGTAAGTGTTCCGGCAAATTATGATTATGTATGTCTGCCGATAATAAAAAAATTCATGAAACAGATAAATAATATAATACAAGCTAATACATGTACATGTGATATAAGAAGGGGGTGTTAATTAAGCATATTTTCATGACCCCATGAAACCATCCTGTGAATCGTGATTCATGTGCATTCTGTGAAATTGGAACTGCTGAAATCCTCAATTGAAATCGGATAAATTGAAGAGAATAAATTGTTAATTTGTACTGAAATAACCATAACTGCCATCTGGTGGCTTGATTTAACTTTCCTGTGACACTTTAAGCTGGCTTTCTTTGGAGAGACTTTTATTGGTCTCTTATTGACATGCAGAGATCACCCCAACACACAGACAGTGAACATGAACATTCTGTGGATGATGATGATGATGATGATGATGATACTCTCGCATTCATGAGGGCATCAGTAACCACACATATTGGGCAATCTGTGCAAGTCAAATGTTTTTCATAAGGTCGGCACGCAACTAGTGAACTAAAGCAAAGCACTTTGTTTTACAAAATGAGACCAGAAGTCGCTTCCGTAACTTATGTAACTTTTTGTACAACTTCTATTTTCTAGAAGCGTGAAAATGCAAATTTTTGTTTCATGACTCATGCAACGCACATTTTTGGTTCATGACCTTGTGACAAGAACTCCCCCTCCCCTTGCCTTCCACATATAAGCTAAGGTGACTCCTTAGTACATTACTGTAACATTTCTTCCAGGAAAGATGGTGAGGTAAAGTATACCAGCATTAAAGCCAACATAGCCCGAACTTATCCTGGTTTGAGTAGCATGAAGCACATGGTAGTATTGTTAAATCCCCATGCTGGCCACTAAACTGCTGTGTGGTCACAAGGGGCTGTGGCTGGGGGTGTAAAACAGGGGGCTCTGTTACCCTTGGCGCTGTATGCTGTAGAAACCTTGTAGTCATGCAGGTGGTAATATAGGTATTGTGTTACCTTTCTGGGCCTCGGCAAATCATACATATAGTTTACAGTTGGTGCAGGCTGCATGCATAGAGGTTTTCAGTGTATAATATTTTTGTGCTGTCTTATTTCAGAAGCAACTAATGTATATGAAGAACTTGTTGTCACCGGTCATTCTAAAATTTGATGCCGTTGTCCAAAAGGTATTGACAAATACATTTTTGATTTTATAGTGCCTTGAGTCAGCCCTTGAAATTCCCAGTTAGCTCTAGTATTAGGAAGAAGAGGAACCACATGAGGCATAGAAAGTTTTTATGAACTCAGTGCCATTTAACCCACAAGCTTTGTTAGACAAGTAAATGTTATCATTTACATGTATGGCTTCTGCCTAGAGCTGGGAAGGTAAACCAAAACCCGTCCTGTCTGTACTTAGCTTTATGGGCAAGATGGAGTGACCTTACTTGATTGAAATTACATTTTTCAACACAGCAATAATTTTGATAATTTTATGTGTAATCCACATAGTTTTTTCAAAAGTTGTTGATGCCTGATGCAAGGTGCTGACTATTTTGTGTGCATGTCAGGTACTTTTAAAGCAACGATTCGGTATTTTATTTCAAACAGTAAAACACTGTGTGCTACTATGGCACAGCTTTGCTTTTTTGTGAATTTCCAAGCTGTCTACTTAACTGTTTTCCCCTGCTGTTTTCTTTTGAAGTGAAGATGTTGAATCCACAGCCACTTACGTAGTTCAGAGTACTGTGCACTGTTCAGTATAGTTTACCTTTTCAATAAGTGGAAGATTGTTGCAGTTATGTCAGCAACTTAAGCAGTTGCAAAGATAAGACCCAAAACAATTCAGACTTGAAAAGCAAGCCTTGTCATTGCAACTGCTTTGGTTGCTGACAAAACTGCAAAGACCTCTCACTTATTAAAAAATCTTTCTTCTGCAGTTCACATTAAATATTTCATATATTCACACTCATAGTGTACCATTGGTATTGCATTGTTTATTGGGCAGCTTGTTTCAGGACTTGATGACGCATCATCTGCATCTCAAGCTCAGGTGCTCTATCACTTAGTTGCCTATGCCAGTCGTGCAAGTAAAGCTTTTCCCAATCGCCAGGCATTGACAGAAAGTGGCTGTGCACCATGTTTTACAGAGGTAGCAGTGCTTTTGTTTTGATATTGTATTGGGATTCTGTCCTAATGGGGCCTTGTTTGGTCATTTTAGTTTTCCAGGGGCAGGGTTAGGGTCTGACAGGCATGGTGGGAAGACAGTGCAATCAACTTAGAAAATGACCATCAAACTAGGTCTATTTTTAACCCATGAAAATGACCATCAAAATTGGCCATTTTTTTAACTGCTGAAAGTGACTGTCAAAATCAGCCTATTTTAAACCCTAGAAAATGACTATCAAACTCCCTACTAACCCTAATAATGACTGCTAAAATAAGCATATTTTTGATCCCCGACAATGACTATCAAAATCAGGCAATTTTTAACCCCGCAAAATGACCTTTAAGATTGGCCTAATTTTAACCGCTAAAAGTGACAGCTAAAATCGGCCTATTTTTAATCCTAGAAAATGACTATCAAAATCAGCCTGTTTTTAACCCCTAATGATGACCATTATAATCGGTGTATTTTTAACTCCTGAAAATGACCAAACTTGGGAATTAGTAATGGTGTCAAAATCTAAGGAAAGCATACCTGGAATAAAAGTCATTGGACCAGTTAACTTTCGATTTGGCCTGTCCGATTGCAAATGTTTGTAATTGGGCAGGTCAAATTGGACAGTTTGGACCTGACACAGGCAATTATGCAATGAATAAGGACTGTTAACAACCAATGTTACTCAAGCGTTATGTTATTGTCATAAGTGCCATTAAAATTAGTGTATTTTTAACCCCTGGTAATAACTACCAAAATACTGTAAGCCTACTTTAAGCCCAAAAAATCAGACCATCAAAATCGACCTATTTTTAACCAGAAACAATCACCCTTTTTAGCCCAAAAAATCCTGAGTTTTAACACTGAGAAGAACCATTTAATTGGTGTTTTTTTAAACCCTGATAATGACTAGCAAAATAAGCCTATCCTTAAGCCCATTAACGCATTTTTAACACCAGGAAATGAGTACCAAAACAAACCTGTTTTTTACCCCAGAAAATGACTTTCAAAATTGGCCTGTTTTTAAGTGGTGTAAATGACTACCACGCCTGGCCTATTTTTAACCCCTGATAATGACTATCAAAATAATTCAATTTTTAAGCCCAGAAATTGACCATCAAAATCTGCCTCTTTTAAACTTTTGAGAATAAACATCAAAATCACCCTAATTTTTGAATCCCTGAAATTGACTGCCAAAGTCAGGCTACACGTATGTTGCTAGCAAGAGACCATGTGGTGGTGAGAGCTGGTGCATTTCACTTTCCTCTTAAAATTTTGGAAGGTGTACTTGTCATAGTGGGAGTAAATCCAGTTACACAGAGCATTGTAACAATTTTCCATCAGGATTTATCAATTGTTGCCAAATTATATTTTGCTTGTTTTAGGGAAATTAAAACGGATACTTGATTGCAAACTTTCTTCCAGTCAGTAGTTTCATTGACTTTCAGTTTTTCTGTATGAAATTTGGCCACCTGCTATGTGTATATGTACTGAGAATAGTATTGAATAGGGGCCTTAAAAGCTCTCTTGAGTTAAGTAAAAAACGGAAAAAAAATAGGATTGGAAATAAGGATAATAACAATGATAATGATGATGATGATAGCTATAAGGATGATTATTTTAATAAAAGTAATAATGATAACTATTAATGCATATTAGGTTATCTCTCACTTAAGGCCTTACCAATTTTTCTGCGAGCACTAACAATACCAATCCACCGTGATGTCATACATTCTGGAGTGCGACAGTACCTTCACAGAATGGTTGTTTGCCTTGGAGAAGGTGTACTTCCTTTCATTCCAGTGGCTGTCTCACATATGTTGAAAGATTGTACAGTAAGTGATAAAGTTTAGGCACCAGTAATGTTATTACTGTTTAATATCACTGTTCCTTGGTATCAAAATGATTAGCTTTTAAGCGCATAATGCAAGGCGCAGTAGAACAAGACAACAGACATATTGCCGTTTTTGAGGGAAACACTGCCTTGCGGCTAGGTAGCCTATGCGACTTCGAGATTGTGTGACATAGAACAAGTTCACTAATCTCCCCAGCAGTACAAGGTGAGTGGTAAACAGCATGTGCTGGATCGGACAAGGGTATTGGTTAGCAAGCAGTGTATAAAGGCAAACAAGTCAACAAGCTTGTGAGAAGTCGCTACGCAGAGTTAACTACACCGCACAGGAGTGACCCAATTTTAATGAGAGCATAGTGAAAAAAGCAACCCATCTCCAAAAGGAGGGTAGGAGGGGAAAAACTTTAACAATGCAAACAGCTAGTTGGTTTACTTTAGAAGACAAACTGCCAAGTGAACCTTAGGTGGCTAACTGAAGCTTTTATAGGTAGACTCTGTCAACAAAAGTAGCCAGTTGTACAGGTTCTACAGTGTAACAGGAAGGCATTACACATGCTCTTTAGCAGTAGCAAATGAAGCTTTAACAGAATTGGCCAATGCAGATGTACATCATAATCTGAGATCTAGGAACAAGGTCTTTGTCCTCACTTATTTACAACAAGACCATTGATTTTATGACCTTGAATGATCAACTACAAAGAACACAGAGATTAAACTATCACGATATGAATAGCTCTTTTAGTAGGATCATGGCCCATTAACCAGATTTTACTGATGGGGCAGTAAAATCTCATATAACTGTCACCTTTATTGTACTGTTGCTGTGAAATTTTTTTACTACAATTTAGTTATGAAAGTGGTTGAATTCTTTTGAATTATATGAAGGTTTTCTTGATTTCTGTTCCTTTAAGTTTTATTGAGAGTAAGGCATCATGTTCAGTTATAAAATTAATGATCTGATAAAATCATTTATTGATTAATTTAATGGATATGAGATGTATATTTTATATTTTCTCAAATTGTTGAATCTCTGCTTTCTATACAGGCAAGAGATATACAAGAATTCATCCCACTTATCAACCAAATTATCAGTAGATTTAAGGTAAGTTTGTATATAGATTTGTTACCATCACCATTACCATTACGGCAGATTTCCATATTCACTTAAATTGTACATAATGTCAGGGAGATGTGATTTCAACAGGCTTAGCTTTGGTAAATTAATTACCAGTAATAGGCCTTGTGTGGTTCATTCTGAAAACATAGAAAGCAGCTGAACACAATGTATGGGACTTTCATAAGAATGGAAAAAGTTGAGCCCTGTTCAACCACTTTTACATTTATGTGAAATCTTAGTGTAATCTGAAATTTAATAGATGCATGTAAACCCTTTTAAACCAATATTGTTTGCACTTAAAGTTTCTTTAGCTCTTGAAATGCACTTTAAAATTTAATTGCATGCTTTGCTAATTTTTTCTTTCATAGCAACACATTGGTCCATTCCTGAGAGATGTGTTTATGGCCATCGTGAATACAATCTTCGCTGTTCTTGGCAAACAAGCCGATGTCAAAGATGTTCAGGTAAAAGAGTAATGCTTTGCAAATTGACCCCCAATCCAACAATAGCCTGTAGGGGGGTAGATGGGGAGTTTTGATCGTGAGGAGTGTGAACAGAAAGAGCCAGGCACAAGGGAGTGACGCACAGGGGTGGCACTTTGCATTCTAACTCCTTGCAATTGAACTCCCCGTCTCGTTTCTTGGAACACTGACTACAAAGGCTAATCCACCAAAGGCTTTTTGTGGTCATTTGCCATTACTTAGCTTTTTTCCTTGATAACAAGAACATGGAACATTTGTATATCTTGTTAGTGCTGCTAGGGGGAAAACCCTTTGCATAAAGAGGAAGCTGTTTATAAGCCAAACATGTTGTCCTTTTGAATGAAAAACTTGATAAGTGTATAGTATATACTGTAAGTTACTTTGAAGCTAAAGGGTCACAGATTGCATTTATTAATGGGAAGTTTGGCACCTGAATGAGGGCTGTTGCAGAATTAGATATCCTGGCTTTTCTCAGCTCTTAATGTCGCAGTTCCAGGTAAACGTCTAAACGACTTTGTATTAATTAATGCTGCATGCCTTATTTCATGACCACTACACATATTACTAAAAACACAACAACAACACCTGTTTTGATGTAATGGGGGGGACACCTCTCAGTGATTGGCACCACAGCCGACTTGGCTTTCGTGACCATTTCAAGGCCTCACTTCACTTGGCACTACGAGCTGCAACCTAGGTCCGCCCACTGCTGCGGCAGCACACCTGAGGCCAGCAACGCGCCAACTTGAGAAGAGTATTGGCAGGTCAGAAAAAACCTACAAGTGTTACGAGCTGTAACCTTGGCCAGCAACGTGCTACTGCGGCAGCACTAGGAGCTAACACCTCAGGCCAGCAACACGCAAACACCTAGTGACTAAACAATCTATAGGGCCTCACCTATCTCCCCAGCTGAGCTGGATCGGACAAGACTGTTGGCCATTAGCAAAATAACAAAATCAAACAAAGGAACTTGCTTGGGGATGTCGCTGTGCAGACTTAACCAGAAGAGAAGTGTCCCCCGGTTTATTGAATTAGCACACTGGCCTCCTAAAGGGAGGGAGGGAGGGTAAATTCACAAGGTTGACTTTACAGTGAGTAGTACAGCTACCAGAAATGTGACTTGGACCTTGTACATTACATTTTTATCCTTAGACAGTGTCTGAAGCCTAAGCCAATTAGCACAGTTCTACCATAGAAATCTAGATATTACACGTTAAGAACTGAGACATGAAAGAGGATATTTACAAACCGGACCACTTAGAAAGGCTGGAATATACTGTAATGAGACAGTTGCAAAAGGGTACAATGGGTCCCTAGAAAACAACCGACAACAAAGAGTTCTAAAGGTACAAAGAACCAATTCATAACAGTAACCAACTTAAAGCTCCACCAGGCGATGAGTGTCATGCTCCATTAATTGCATTTTACATTTTATACTGTTAAACTTTCTTCACTTGCTGGTTATTTTACAGAACACGAGGGTGAGACAGCGCTTGAATACAAAACATACTTATTTGTGGTTTCATTACCTGATCAACCTTCAAATGGCTGTGGTTTTACAGTATGTTGTGTCATTATTTATAGGCTGCTAAAGAAAAAGAAACACTCAGGAGAAGCTACTTCCTGTTCATTGCAGCCATTGTGACAAATGATGTGACTGTGGTACTTACCTCACAAAGTAAGGTCTTGCCTTCATTTATCAATATGTTCCATTTTCACCTTAATTCCTTCCTATCTTTTTTCTTTCTTACCTTAAATCTTTTTCAGTTTGAAATTTCTTATGCTATAAGAGCATGGCAGTTGCATTAATTTATGTAAAATTATGTGCATATTCATAATACTCATGAATATGTATAAATTAATATAGTTTCTTGCACTAATGCTAGAATGCATTTGGCTTGTTAAGATTTTGTGTCCATTGTCAGCATTTTTTTTTACAAGTATTAATGCACCTGTTTTTGAAGTATTGCAGATGTTAAGAGTGACTTGTAACTGAGTAGAACACTTTGCTTTACAGGTCCTCAGGACATGCATCAAGTTTTGTTGACTCTGATTGAAGGAGGTGTAGAATGCCCAGATCCAGTGGTGCGTGATATCACAAAATTGAGTAACAGTTATTGGATAAGGCTGTGCATGATATGAGTAGATTCACTCAGTTATGTATCTGAGTCCACTCTCTCATAGACAGGTGGTCACGGGAAGAGAATTAATGGTAACAAAATGGTGATGGTTGCTCTGTTGTGATTGACAGGCTCAGAAGATATCCTTCAACATCCTTCGCAAGCTGGTGGAGTTTTGGGGTAAGTGATATTAGTAAAAATCAACTTGTAGACTAATGCAAATGTCGCAATCTGATTGGCTGAGCTACTCAAGACTATCAACCATTAGACAGCACTTGGTTGAAGATTGTTTTGAGAATGGCGACGTCTTTGCGCTTTAGCAAAGTTTTGCAGGACGATGTAGTATTTTGGTATTTTTTACCAACACATGTTTTGTGTATATGATTTTTACTAAAACAATTGGATTATTTGCTCTCGATTTCCAAGAGGTGATAGTTGATTCTGCCTTCAGCCTCATCAACTATCACCCCACAGAAATCTCGAGCTCATAATCTAATTGTTAATTAGTGATCAACTACAGCACAAAACATAAAGTGCAATTGTAACATATTTCTGAACTAATAGCTAATTTCACCAAGAAAGATTACCACTTAGATCCAGTGAAATAAAACATGTAGACTGTAGATTAATAAAACACTGCTTTTTTTCCCAGGTGGTAACAATGGCTTATATGGCTTTAGGGAATTTATATATGACAGCATTGTTCCTGCCTCTTTCTTGGCTCCAATGAAGCCGTCATTTGATTTTAATGATGCCCAAACAGTTTTGGTATGTGCCAAGTAAAATATTGGTAAAATATTTATAGTCATTTTATAATTATTACAGCAAGTTATTCAAAGCGATGTTCTTGTAAGTGCACATTATATAATCTTCTTTTCCTTTGTATCTATTTAACAGTTAGACTACAAGTGCAAGGGTTCTATGAGGTTACTATTTAACTCATAAAAAGCGAGGACGAGTAGTCTTAAGTCGTTTTAGTAGAAACCAACAAAAATTTTAACTGTCAATTTCATACCAGTACATTGTATTTACTGATATCTTAACTTGTTAAGTTCTAGATGTCTTCTCAAAAGGGGGTGTTTTTGCTTCTTGCTATTTATCACAGAGTAGATAGTAAGTTCATTGTACATAAGCCAATCAGATTGCAGGATTTGTGACAGAATTTGAGTTGGTTTCTACTACAATATTGTAGTGGGCTTGAACTGTTTATTGCCAAATTAAGCATTGTGTGGCTTCAGGAAATACATGTTTGACATAATATATCAAACACGAGATACAGTGTTTTGTCACATATCAAACACCAAGAAGAAAGCTGAAAATATGTTGTACAGTGGAGGATTTGTCAAGAACATTTGAGATGTTTGATATGTGATGAAACACATGTATCAAGTGTTGGGTATACCTTCTCGACAGATATTAGTTATTTGGATAAGTTAATGATGCAAAAACAATCCATGTTTCATCAGATATCCAAACATGTCAAGGTGCCTTATTTCCTTCTTCTTTCTTTATACATTATTAATGAGTTTGAGAAAGTACTGTTCTTGCTTGACTCCTGTGGTCTTTTGATAGGATTTTAGTAAGGTCTGTCTCTTAAATCTGGTAGGACTTGTGTTTACCTTGATTCAATTACTCTTCTTCCAAGGATTCAGGCAGAGGTTTGACAGAAGTGGGGTACCCTTGTGGAAGCCCCATTTGCCACTGTGGGCACTATGCATATGGGTCCTGCGTGTTTTTATTGTGTGTTCAGAATGATTTCTCAGATCTTGTGAATTAAAAGGTTATAAATACGGTGCTTGTGCTTATTGTATTTTAGGCATTGCAGGAGATTGCTCTGACACAGAAAACTATTTTACAGAAGCAGGTACAAATCCTTCGCTTTTCTGTACATTATTTAGATGTTTAAACATCGAGGCCATATGCAGTGTGGTCTGCATGGCCCGTGTTTATAGGGGGATGGGAAGGGGGAGTTCTGGTGTCCTTGTTCCTGACCTTGGTTGCCCTGACCTTGCTCCCCTGACTTCATTCACTCTGGCCTCATTTTTCCCAGCCTCACTCCCCCTGCCTCGTGCTTCTAGCTCGAACTCCTTACACCTAAACTCCACGTCTCATCTTTCCTTTGAACCCTTTCTACTTAGTGATGGACCAATTTATTTTTGAGTGGGGGGGGGGGGGGTGGGGGGAGTTTGGGCAATTACCAAACAAAAAATTCCTGCACAGCAAAAGTATAGAAAACACCATGCATGGTGGGCCAAAGGAAAAAATGGACATTTGTGTGTGGAAGTTCCCTAAATAAAATTCTTGCGCAGCCTAAAGGTGGAAAAAATTCTTAGTGAGACAAACTTGCCCAACCCCCCCACCCCCCTCAAAATTAAAATGGACCATCCTTCAGGGTATACTGTATTGCCAGTCAGTGACAAACCCAAGGCACTTAGCTGTGTCATTTTGAGACTATAATATGGAAATTTTGTCAAGTGATGCGTGATCCAAGTTTTGTTGTTCAGTGTAGTCATCATAAACACCTTAAATACTTTGTAAGGGAATTTAACCACGAGCATATGCATCAGTGTCATAACTCCTGGCTTTGACCCTACATGTATGCCACATCATGCACTTTACACTTGGAGATCCATGTGAATTTTAACCCTCTTGATTCCTTTTGTCTTTTTGTTATCAGGGAGTGGAATTTGTAGAGTTCCTTCAGAACAAGTATCTACCAACTCTCCAGTTGTCTCCACAGCTTATTCAGGTTTGTGTAGTTAGACAACTGCATTATTTTTTTAAATCTTACCGTACATATTCGAATAAGCACCAGGGTGCTTGTTACATTTGTGGACACTGAGAGTGGACTCTTAGTCAAGGTGAGTGCTTGAGTGCAAGGTGAGAGAACTTTGTGCCCGCATGGACATTGCAGTTGAAACTTTGAGGAGACTTGTAAATTTCTCCTAGACTGTCAGACAATAAATTTGGAAATTTTTAGTTAGTGAAGAAATTATAATCAATAGTCCTTTTTTACGTTTGGTTGGGTGTGGGGTGGGTGAGGAGGATGGGTGCTTATGGGGTGCTTAGTCAAGGTTGGGTGCCTATTAAGTATTAACTTTTTCTACTTTCAGTGTGGGCCCTTATTTGAGTTTGAACAGTTATTCAAATAAATATGATAATTTGTTGTTAATTACAGTACCACTTTGCTTTTTACAGGATTCCTTCAGTACTGGATAATGATATGATACTCTTACACATGGCTTTTCGCCAATGTCCTGACATTGTTTACTTAGCATTAGGGGCATGTGTTTGGTTTGTGATGGACACCTGTTTATTTTTTTTATTATTATTTCAGGAGTACACACAAGCACTGCAGCATGCAGACATAAAGACCTACAAGAGTTATATGAAGGTGAGAAGTGTTACAGCTCAGAGTAATCAGAATAACAACCTCTAACATGGAAAGGTTTTCGGTATACATTCATGTCCTATATACACCAAACCTTTATATTAAAAAGTATAGTAACTCTTCTACCTACCTCCTCTAGTGCCCCCAGCATTAACCAACACCCATTTATACACCTGGGTGGAGAATGACAGTGTGGAGTTAAAACAACACAAGTTACCCCCAGCATTATATCACTGGTACCCATTCCCGGTATAACGATAAATATGCTATGTCCCGGCAAAAGTAAAATGTAAACCCCGATATAAGGATCTTTGATATAACGATATCCCCGATATAACGATGAGTTTTAGCGCGCCAAGCATAAAATCTTCCGTGGTACAACGATATTACAGTATCAGTACGCAGTTACAATTTAAACAAAAACATTGAATTTAACACAAACAGCGTAAAGTAAAGACTATTTTCGGTTATTTTACGGCAATGTCGTTATCTTGAGATTCTCGATATAACGATACCGCGATGTAACAATATAGTTTCATTGCTCCCTTGGTATATCGTTATATCGGGGTTCCTCTGTATAAGGTGTCATATAGCTGTTTATTACTAAACTGCAGTGAATGTCTAACCTCTTTATGGGGATAATCAAACGAATTGATAAAGTAAGTTATTACCACCGTAAGGTAAAGGGAGGTGCTGACGTTTCGAGCGTTAGTCCTTCGTCAGAGCTAATCATTCGTCATTCGCTTCGTCTTTCGCTTCGTCTTTCGCTCCAACAAAGGGCTAACGCTCGAAACGTCAGCACGTCCCTTTTACCTTACGGTGGTATAACTTACTTTATTATATCTGCAACCCTTGTATATGAGCAAACGCGCGCTCTGATTGGTTCCCTACTCATAGTATATCAGCTCATATACCATTGGCACGGAAAACGGCCATCATGGAGGGATGATTTCTTGAATTAGACAGGGAGAAATTCAAGTCAAGCTTAAAAATCATACACCGAAGAAATACTACCGAAGCAAATAATTATGGGATGAAATTATTCGACGGTAAGTGAGCAAATTATATTGCGAAATTGTTTATTACGAACGAAAGTGAAACTCTTACAAACAGCCGCCATTTTGAAAGATCTGTGAAGCCCGTAAACTGAGTTTTATTTTATTTCTGCCTACTTTTTCCACTTTAAAATTCTTAAACTAATTTGCTAACTCGAAAAAAAATTGACAAGTACATTAAAGAGATGTTTAAAAACGAGCCGGACTCGTGTTTCAAACTTTTTTACACATCGGCTCTACAATATGTCGGCTCGACAACTGACATGGTTCTGTTCAAAAACAATAACAAAGTCAATTCTTGTCGTACAAACTAATTCCAGTGTCTCATAAGCGAGGGTTTAGAGATATAATAAAACAATTATTCCACTCAATCTCGTCGTATATGAGCTATAGCCAACTCGGCGCTACGCGCCTCGTTGGCTATTAGCTCATATACGACTCGATTTCGTGGAATAATTGCTAATTATCACATGCAGGGCAAAATTACTGAACGCTGATTGGCTTAGACAGAGGGCATTTTTTCTTAATCACGAGGGCACTTTAGGTAATCAAGAGGGCATGATTACTTGCTGCTGATTGGTCATAAGTTGCTTGGCAACGAAGCGTTATTGCTGATGAATTTTTTTTTTTGCAACAATGGCTTCCCGTTTTGTGGAAGCCGACGGAACCTTAATTGAGGAACTAAAGCACGGTAGCGAGAGAAAAACACAAAACTAAGTACTGTCTATTGGACCGGCGTTTTCAAACAATGGGCTGTAACAAGGGGGAAAAAGGAAGAAATTGAGAGCTACGAAGTGTCACAGCTGAACGAAGCGCTCGCCCAATTTTTCGCAGAGCTGAAAACTCACCTCTGAAAGTTATATTACCTGCCCAGACAAGAAGGTTACTAACCACAGCGCCAGAAAAACGGTTGTCAAGAAATTGAAGAGCTCCGGCATTCCGAAATGCAAGATTAAAAACATTACTGGTCACAGTTCCGAGCAAGGTTTGAATGACTACGACTCCGGTGATGAAAACGAGCAAAGAGTGATGTCCAACATCATCGACAATCTCACAAATAATGCCACGACAAGACAAGTACTTCAACCTCTGTCCTCAGTGCAAACACAGCCCGACTCAGCTTCGAGTCAAATCTACAATTTCAGCCATTGCAGTGTCACTCTCAACATAGCTGGAAATCATTCTTCCCAAGCAAGTCTCAGCCAGAGCAAGCGAGGTTACAAAAGAATTTTTCTCCCAGAATCTGACTCCGATTAAGGTGTAATGTTCACATAAATACATTTTGAGCCTTTTTGCTGTTCACTGTTTGCAATATAACTGAATGAAACCGTGTAACGTTGTTAACTGTATTTTGAGAATAAAATGTTCATTGAATCTATTGGTCAGTTACGTTTGTTTTGACATTTGTGGCGGCATTGAAAGGGCTTCATCGCGCGGACATCGTGCGAGAATGCAATTCCCAAAAAAATTTTGCCCTTTTATGTGATAAACAAGTAATCGCAAGTGCCCTCGGACAATTAAGGATTAATTTCACTTGTATTTTCAAAGTTTTCCCAAAATTGCCCTCGTCGCTTCGCGACTCGGGCAATTTTGGGAAAACTTTGAAAATACAAGTGAAATTAATCCTTAATTGCCCTCGGGCCCATGCGATTACATATACTAATCAATTCGTTCGATTATCCCAGTTTCTTGTGTTTCAATTCCCCGCTGACGCAGCACCAGTTTCTTTAGAAACTATCCTCACAATACTTGTAACCTCTTTATTGCATTGTTTTCACAGGCATTCTTTACCAGTGGTCGCTCATGACAGTAGGAGTTCCCTTCAATGTGTACTGAAGGGCAAAATGTATAAAAATTAATATTAATTATGGTTATAACTTAAAGATATTTAAGTTGAAAGAACGTATTAATTGGAATTGTCTCCATCATTCTTTTCTTTTTATATTAGAGTTCAATCGAGTCAAACAAAGAACGTCATATGTTGAAATCAGTCAGTTGAAATTGAAAGGGTGATTTTGTGTGTTCGGAAATACTCTTTTGTACCTCCAGCTTTTGCAATGCCGTGCAGCAAATTCCCTTTATTTTGGTAGAGATTTAATACAGGATATTGGTTCTAGAGTTATCAATAAACAATATGGTGAGAACTTAATGCTTACTTAGCTTTATTAGCTCCAAATAGTGTGTGAAGTAAGATATTTAGTCTAAAAGGGAACATGCAGTTCGCATTGCTGTATGTGCACACCTTAGGAGATACAAAGACAGTCATAACACAAAATTTTGTTATTTTTGATATGTTTACTTTCTTCTGTATAGTTTATTAGGATCTCTATTTGTGTCAAAGTGTGAATTCCAAAGAATTGACAGCTGTCTTTAACACAGTTCACTTACAAAAGTTGTAGATTATTCCTCATGAATTTTATCTCAAGAATCACTCTGTGACTTGAGAGTCAAAAACATTGACATCAATTTGATTTTCTGGTGACATCATGGCTCTAAAATGATGGCTACTTGGGAGAAAGTAATTCTCTCTGTACTAGGCGACAGAACCCAATATGATGGAGTTGCATGTACATTTTCTCCCAACACCATTTTTGTTAAGCTGTAGTGTCGTTTGAAAAATCAATTTTAGGTTTGTATCATGATACAGGTACCAACTTGGTCTAGTGGTCTGATTGTAATGCGCATATGATTATTAATATAGAATATGCGCAATATAAATGGAGTATATTATTATTATTATTATTATTATTATTATTATTATTATTATTATTATTATTATTATTATTATTATTATATTACGATGTGGATCTTGAGGTGTCATTTTTGTACAACTCCTGTCGGCAACTACAAAAATAAATGATGAACACTGAAGGAGCACTCTTACTTTTATTTAAAGGAACAGAAGTTAAAATGCAAATTTAACCCCGTCACTCTCAGGGGTCTCCATTTGACGAGTTAAATCGTCTGGCGTTAGACAGAGTAAAATCTATTAAGTCACTCTTGGGAGTGAAAGGGTTAAGAAACTGTTGGCGACTTTTTGGTCTCACTGCATGGTTGGATCCCAAGATGGAAAACTACAGAAAGAACTGAACTGTGTAGTTAAACAAACAGTACCACAGTGCAGTACTGTTCAGTAGCTTTACAAAGAATCACACTGCATGGTTTGATCTACAGATGAAAAAGTTAGAACCACACTGTTTAGTAAAACAAACAGTACCACAGTACAGTACTGTTCAGTAGCTTTACAAAGAATGGTCACACTGCATGGTTTGATCCATAGACAACATAACTAGAGTAGATGTAAAAGGCGGGCTCTAGGACAAAATCAAAAAATATAAAAAATAATAGGCGAGGGATAAAAAAATCAAAAAATAAAAAAAATAAATATTCTAGGGCAAAATCAAAAATTAAAAAAAATAATAGGTGAGAGATAAAAAAATCAAAAATTAAAAAAAATTGAAAAAATAAATATGATTTAGAAGGAAGAATAACAGTATACAATACAAATGGATCAATTGAAAGATGTTGAATTAAAAGAAATTGTGAAAGAATTGCGTATACGAGGCAGAAGTCGTATGCGAAAAGCTGAAAAAATACAAGCATTACGTGAAATGGGTATCAATACAAATGAAGATTTGGAAATTTATAGGCAAATATTTAATGAAGAACAGCCTATTATTACTACACCACCAACACCAGTGCCCGACACACCACCCGGTTCTCCCCAACCAACACTAATACCCGACACACCACCCAGCCCTCCACCAAATTCAATAAAGATAAAACCAAAAACAAGAAAAAATATTAAAAATAGGAAACTAGCGCCAACTTTTATAAAACCACAAAAGCCAGCAAACAAAACTTTTAATTGGGGAAATTATTCATTTAAGGTTATGGATAAAGATATGTTTTATAAAAAGCTTACAGATTTAACCAATGAAAATATTATAAAACTTACTAATAATAAACCTAGAAAAAATGTAAATATATCTGATAGTGTGAGAGATGAATTAGATGAACAATTCAATATAGAAGAACAACAAACAGCATTAAGAGGTTATTTGAAAACTTACAGGATAAATGGAAAAAAGGGGTATGGGCCTAAAGTATTTTTAAATAATATAAAACCAAAAGTTATTGATCTAATTAACAAGAAAAAGAAACCAATTAAGATAAAATTTATATTTACATGTAAGTTTATAAAAAAGAATCCTGCCACAAGACAAACCGACGAAAATTCGGGATATTTTCATTCAACAGTAGAAACGATTACTTCATCAACTGATTTATCTGAATTATTTAATATGATGATAAATAGGTTACTTGGAAAGGCTGAAAAGTTTCAAAATGAGGGTTCTGGATGGCAATTCAATCAAGTTGAATATTTTGATATAAACATCGATCCTTTTGAACCTTTTGTTGGAAGTTCATATATTAATTTACCGCAAAAATTAGCAACAAAAAAGGCGATTATTAATGTTAGGAATGAGAATGATCATGAGTGTTTTAAGTGGGCCGTAACCTCCGCCGTATATAAACAAGATATTCATCCAGAGAGACAAAACAAAGAAATGATTGAAAATTCTAAGAAATTCAACTGGTCGGGAATAGAATTTCCCACTTCATTAAAACAGATTGATAGGTTTGAAAAGCAAAACCCCTACTACACGATTAATGTCTATGGATATGATAAAGATGATGTTTATCCACTAAGAATAAGTAAAAAACAAAAAGGTTATCTAATCAACCTACTTTTAATATCAGAAGATGAAAATAATCATTACTGTTGGATAAAGAATATGAGCAGATTGTTGGCTGCAAAAGTTAGTAAACACAAATCTAAGATGCACTTTTGCCCCAGATGTTTAAACGCATTTCAATCAGAAAAATCATTGGAAAAACATCTAGAATACTGCGGCGCAAATAAAGAAGTCAAGATTGATATGCCAAAAGATGAAGATGGCAATCCAAAGTATATTAAATTCAATAATTATAATAGAAAAATGCGGGTACCATTTGTTGTATACGCGGACTTTGAGAGCTTTCCTGAGAAAATACATACCTGTTCGCCGGATGAAAGCGAAAGTTATACTAATCAATATCAGAAACATAAAGCATCAGGATTCAGCTATCTCATAAAGTCTTTTGATGATAAAATATTTCCGCCCAAGCTTGTACAATACACTGCCGAATCCCCAGATGATGATATTCCTCAGATATTTATAGAAAATTTGGAGAAAGATATTAAGAAAATTTACAATAATACAAAATATCATAAGAAGGTGGAGGATATGTCAGAAATGGATAAAAAAGAATATGAAAATGCTACTCACTGTCATATATGTGAAGAAAAATTAGGAGAAGATAAGGTATTAGATCACTGCCACCTTACAGGAAAGTATAGAGGAGCAGCTCATAATGAATGTAACTTAAATTACAAGATTCCAAAATTCTTTCCAGTTATATTTCATAATCTATCTGGATATGATGCGCATATTTTTATCAAGAATCTCGGTGTAACAGAAGGTAAAATAAACTGCATACCAAATAATGAGGAAAAGTATATTTCTTTCACAAAGCAGATTGTGGTTGATACATTTACAAATAAAGAAGGTAAGCAAATTGAGATTAAGCGAGATATTAGATTCATAGATTCATTTAAATTTATGGCAACAAGTCTAGATAAATTAGTAACTAATCTACCAAAAGAATCTTTCAAAAACTTAAATATTTTCTATAAAGGTGAGGAATTAAAGTTATTGCTGAGAAAGGGCGTATTTCCATATGATTGGTTTGATGGATTAGATAAACTCAGCACAAACCAACTTCCACCAAAGGATGCATTCTATTCAATATTAAACGACGAAAATATATCAGATAATGATTATAAACATGCACAAAATGTTTGGGAAACTTTCAATATGAAAACTATGAGGGATTATCATGATCTTTATCTTAATTCAGATGTGTTGCTTTTAGCCGATGTATTCGAGAATTTTAGAGATGTTTGTAGTAAAAACTATGGATTAGATCCTGCACACTATTATACAGCACCCGGACTAGCTTGGGATGCCGCATTAAAGATAACAAAAGTAAATTTAGAGTTGCTAACTGACATAGATATGCTGCTTATGATTGAGAAAGGTATTCGGGGTGGCGTATCCATGATTTCTACTAGATATGGAAAAGCAAACAACTCATATATGAAAAACTTTGATATTAACAAAATAATAAGTTATATTATATATCTCGATGCAAATAATTTATATGGAGGAGCAATGAGTAGGCCACTACCTACTCACGGTTTTAGATGGATGAATGAAAAAGAACTTACATACTGGAAAAATATGCCTTGCATACTAGAGGTTGATTTAGAATACCCAACTCACCTTCATGATTTACATAATGATTACCCGCTTGCTCCAGAGAGACTTTTAATTAATAAGGTCGAGAAACTGATTCCAAATCTAAACAATAGGGTAAAGTATGTTGTTCATCATGAAACATTAAAACTTTATGAAAGTCTTGGATTAAAAGTTGCAAAAATTCATAGAGGAATTACATTTGAAGAATCGGATTGGTTAAAACCTTACATCGATTTGAATACTAACCTCAGAGCTAAAGGAAATAACGATTTTGAGAAAGATTTCTTTAAGTTAATGAATAATTCTGTGTTTGGTAAAACTATGGAAAACATTAGAAATAGGGTTGATATTAAATTAGTTACTAATGAAAAAGACGCGAAAAAATTAATATCAAAACCTAACTATCAACATCGCACTATCTTTTGTGAAAATCTTGTAGCCATACATATGAAGAAAAAAAAGTTAATATTCAATAAACCCGTTTATTTAGGTATGTGTATTTTAGATTTAAGTAAAACAATAATGTATGATTTTCATTATAATTATATAAAACTAAAATATGTAGAAAAAGCAAAATTGTTGTTTACAGACACAGACAGTCTTGTTTATGATATAGAAACAGAGGATTTCTATAAAGATATAAGTCCAGATGTTTGGGATAAGTTTGACACAAGCAACTTTCCTAAAAATCATAAATCTGGTATAGAGACTAACGTAAATAAAAAAGTTATAAATATGTTCAAAGATGAAGCCGGTGGAAATCAGATAACTGAATTTGTGGGTCTACGAGCAAAGCTTTATTCCTACAGAATGGATGAAGGTGAAGAAGAAAAGAAATGTAAGGGAATGAAGAAAGTAGTTGTATAAAAGACCATAAACTTTGATGATTATAAGAGATGTCTATTCAATAAAGAACCTCAGATGAGAAAGATGAATGTAATAAGAAGCCGTTTACATGATGTTTATACTGAAACGGTTAATAAAGTTGCACTATCTGCTGATGATGATAAGAGAATCATTTGTAAAGATGGAATAAATACTTTCGCTATAGGTCATTACCGTTTCAAAACAGAATCTGGCGGAAGTTCTGTATCATAAGGAATAACCTGTAATTCTTCTCTAACAAATCCTCGTCTCGGACCGCCAACTAAATAATATAAAACCGGCTGATTTGGTGAAATCACACTTCTAGAAATATCATAAACTTTTATACTCCAAATAGGATCTGTAGCCCTTCTTTTTTCACCACCCTCAAGTTCGCCTGGAGATAATAAATATCTAACTTTAACACTAGGAGGTAATCTAACCTCATCAGGCCCCACCACGCGTTTATAATTTTTAGGTTCAACATCGAGTTCTTTCATTTTTATAGCCTCATCGGGCTCTTTACCGGTTATTCTTGTTTTTGTATTATTCAAAGTTTTCAGAATAGCTGGTAATCTTTTCACCCATACCCTTGATCGCTCATCACTAATCATTTCCTGCGCATATTGATGACTAAATAATCTTTCTCCTAATATTCTATTTGCATTTTCTACAAATGCTTGAGCTCTATGATTACCAGCTTCACTTCTTTGTATTTTCACATTATGGTAATTCATGAGTTTTGTAACCTCACCCATAAATTCTTTCCCTGGATCAACCATTAATGTTTTAGGGTATTTTAACCTTCTAGAATATATTTTTGTAAAAGCTTCTGATATTTCTCGACTTTCTTTTGAAGTTAATGGCTCCGCATCTTTATATCTCGAGGCGATATCAACCACAACTAATGCATATTTATATGTTTTTCTTCCAACTCTATCATGCGGTAAAAATAATAAATCTGCTTGGTGAATATGATTTGGTTTATTTACAATCCAATGCGGTCTAGGTATATACTTTGCGGCGGGTAAATATATTTGCCATATTGCCTGTTTTTGTAACCATTGTTTTGCTGAATCTTCACTTACTTTCGCCTTTTCGGCTAATTTAGGGATTGCAGAATATCCTTTCCAATACCCCTCAATTGAATAATATATTTTTGACATCATTTTAAAATTAACAAAGTATCTTATAAATTAAAATGGTGGAGGAAGAAAAAATAAATTTTAGCGAATATCAAATTAATCTTATGAAAAAAATTATTAGGAAAAAAATTCTATATATGGAAGATGGTGATAAAATTTTTAATATTATGATTTTAATTCCCGAGGCGAGAGAATGTTTATTAAAGCATATTGAAAAATTAAAGAATAATAGAGCAAAGGGGTTTAAAGATTAGCCAAAGTATCTTATAAATTACAATGACGTCTGAAAAAATTAATCCAAACAGAATACCAAGAGAACCATTTGGTTTGAAGGCAGAATCAACATTAAATCGAATTACTCTAAACCCATCCTCAGCCAGCCCTGGTGAAACATTATATATAAATATTCCAAAACTTTCTGAGAATTTAGTGATTGTGCCGGGGAGTGTATCTCTTTTGTTTGATTTAGATGTTGAGGGTCATGCAAATAATACTGTTGTTAATAATTTAGCCTCTAATCTTGTATCCAGACTAAAAGTTCTTTTTGGAGGTGAAACACTGCAAGATACCCAAAGATATGATCTATTTCAAACATATCATGATTTATTCTTAACCAAAGAAGAGCGAGAAGATAGATTAAAACAAGGTATTTCTTCCCCAAATATTAGAAAACTTAGAACAAAATCTGGTGATGCAAAAACACAAGATGTAAAAGAAGTTGCTCTCGCTAATGTTCACGGTTCAAAGTATAGAATACCAATAAATCATCCTATTCTAAATGATCATGGTGTTTTTTATCCAAAAGCATTAGAAAATCATTTAATATTTGAGATTACATTAGCTCCTGTTTCTGGTATTGTTGTTTATTCTGATACAACTAAAACACCATCATATTCGCTCAAAAATTTAGAGTTAGAATATTCATCAATTTCAAGCGAATATTTAGCTAAAGAAGCTAAATCAACTTATCAAATTGGTAAAGGATTCTTTTATGAAAATGTTACTTTACACAAAACCTTTACATTTTTAACTGGAGCTGATGAAGTTATTAATCAACATGTTAATTTACCTAGAAGATCAATGAGTGGAATATTATTTTTGTTTATTGCTCCATATGCCGGCGGTGTAAGAGATTCAGAAAATTTTTTTTACCCCGGAATAACTTCTGTTAATATTGATGTTGATGGTGTGCCAAATAGACTATACTCTAAAGGTATGATTATATCAGATCTTTGGGAATCTGTGAAAAAACGATTCCAAAAAATAGGAGATCATAATTTAGAAGAAGGGGATTTTTATACAAATAAGTTTGCTCTTTGGGTTGATACTAGAACTCACCCAGATAATAATATTCATGGTGGAGGACTAGCTCTAAATAATACGCATGATGGAGTAAAAATAGAAATTAAAAGGAAAAAAAGTGGCTCATCAAGCTCAGTAGTAATAACTTGTCATATGTTTGTTGTAGCCGATGCAATGATGGAAATAATGAATTCAAGTTTGAGATCAATTAAGTACTAAAAACATAATATTATGATACAAAAATCATGGAAGATTTACGAGATAAAATACCATTCCATTGTATCATAACTGGACCAACAAATTGTGGAAAAACAAAGTACCTAATTGAACAGCTCCGAGGTCCTTTTCGAAAAGTTTTTGAATATATTGTTTTAATTTGTCCAACTTATTCTAAAAATAAAACATATCATAATTTCGCTCGTGGAGACAAGAGATTCTTTGTATTATCACCCGATGCAAGTAATGTAGATGAGATTAATGAATTGTTAAATGATTGTCAAACTTTATTCTCCGGACTCAATACATTAATAATTTTAGATGATTGCGCTGTATCCACTGATCTGAAGAAAAGATCAAACAAGTTTATAGATTTAGCATTCTCGGGAAGGCATCACGGATTATCAATGTGGGTTTTAACCCAACAATTAACATCAATAGCAAAACCATTTCGAGAAAATGTGGCTTGCGTTGTTACTTTCCATAATCCATCGCAGAAAGGCATGAAAATGTTTTTCGAAGATTATGGTGGTGATTTGGATTATGAATTAGGTAAAAAGTTTGTTCAACTCCTGAAAACAGAAAAATATTCTAGACTATGTTTGAGTTTGCGTTATCCATTTAATTGCTATTTAGAGATTCCCGAAGTGATTTAAAAAAAGATGACAAACGTTGAAGATTATATTGAAGAAAAGACAGACCGATCGGAGGGAAAAGATAATGATGAACTTGAAATAAAACAAGAATCACTTGCCATTCTCGCCGCGCTAGGAACAACAAAGGAATATTTGGGGGTTGAAATGAGTCTGGGTGATATAAAAAAATTATCAGAACGCGATGTAGAAAAATATTTTAATCGTTACCAAGCAGTAATGGGAAAAAAAATTAATGGTGGGTTGGTAGATTCATCCCTACAATTAGTTTCTAAACTTATTTCATATTTAGTTCCGGTTGATGATATTGATGCTCTTTGTGATGATTTGAAGAAGGATGATTTGGTTAGTCGTGAATTAACAAACATTGTTGGGCTCTTAGCATTGAAAGCAGGAAGGCTGGCTGCACTTGCTAGCGGGTTATTTCAAGTAGTTAAACACGTTAAATTCAACAAAAATCAACAAGAACCAGTAAATTCTAACACAACTGATCAGGAAACTACGCAATCTAATGAAGGTGTTGATACTGTATATTAAACAGATCTAAAAACTTATTTTCAGCATCTAAATAACAATGTCTGAACAATCTGAAGTAGAAGTTGAACAAATTACGGCAGATCCCGCACCTGAAAATAAAGATAATAAAAAGAGGGAGAAAGATCCTAAAAAAGTAGCGGCCGGTAAGAAATTAGCTGAATATAATAAAAAAGCTAAAGAAGCATTAGCTAGGGAAATGAAACGTGATGCGGAGCAAAAAAATAAACAAGAAGAAGGGCGAAATGAAAATACATATAGTGATTCCAAATCATGGCTTCCAGAGTTATCTTTTACTACTGTTTTATCCGTTGTTGGATTGGGGTTTACAGCATTTGATCTTTTTATGAGATATAAGGAAAAAGCTAGGGTTGAATATTCTAATAGGATACCTGATTTATCACAAGTTCCGCAAATACCACAACCGACAAAGATACCATTGTCTATAACTCCAAAATCTTTAGGAATGGAATAATTACTAAAGTCATCTAAAGGTTTCTTACTGATACAGTAAAAAATTATGTCAAACGAAAACAAACTTGTGAAAACTGTAACTGATTCAGCGACACTTATCGGATTAGGGGCTGGAGTTGGATATGTGGCTAAAAAGATGATGAAAGAATCATTTTTGAGCGACCCATCCTCAAGTATTACAAATTATGCAAAATGGGTGGCTGTATTATCCGGAAGTATGTATCTAAAAACATATTTAGAGGATCAAAAGATTTTACCAAAATAATTAAATATGGCAGCAATAGCGATGATGATTGGTGGGGCTATATTGAATGCAACAGCATTTGTTGGCGGAAATTATCTTGCAAAATATATATCAGGGCATAATGTAGATACAGAAAAAATACGACACGATAAAGCATTAGAAAAATATCAAAAAGATTATGCAGAATATCAGGAAAAAAGACAAAAAATGATTGATTGGAAAATGAAGAAAAAAGATGAAAAATATCAAGCATCAAAAAATATTTCAACTACAAACCAAGCTTTTGAATTGTATAGTCAAATGCATGAGCCAAAATTCTCTGATTATTACAAACCAAGCGATGATCAAAAAACAGGAGAAATGGTATATGTTGGAGCTGGGATGTTAGGTTTAGGTTACGCGGCCAGTAAATTATTATAAATTATTATTTGTTATGTAACCAGTAATTTGGTTATATAACACAAGTATATTTATTATTGGGTTTATATTAGACTCCCATCATCAGAATCTTCTTCATTTTCATATTCAGATTTTTCCATTTCTTCAGCCGCAGATTTACTATCTGAAATAGTTAAGCATCTAAGTTTAGTTAGTCTTTTCATTTCTCTGTTTGGTTCTATAACTGCTTCATAAAGTTTTACTTGAAGGGCAATACAAGAACCAATAAATATTGATTCAATTTTTATTACACTTTCTTCAACTCGACAACCTTTATTTAATAATTTTAATGGATCAATTAACTTGTCATTTTTAGAGTTATAAAACTTAGTTAAAATTTGGTCTTGTTTTTTATCCCAAATTAATTTTGCATATAAAGTTGGACCTCTATCTGGAACTCTAGTCATTGAAGATTTTTCCATCTTCCAATATAGAGGATTTAAACCTCCTTTTTGTTTTTCAAGCTCATTTCTTTCCAACTCAAATTTGCCAATTTTTGCTCTATTAATAAGCAAATGATCAATGCAATTGTCAACTATTTCATTGAATAAATCAATCCATTTTTCTTCTTCGGGTGTGGGTTTACTTCCACTCCATAAACATAAGGGAAATGTATATCCTGTAATTGTACCTGTTTCTTGACTTGTGTTTGTAGAAACACCAAAAGAATATAAATTACCGGTTGGAATAACAAGTTCTCCTTCTGTTCCATCATCATTTTTTGTAAAAATTTTAATTCGTTTAAATTCAACCTTTGGTTTACTTCCAGGAATTTCACCAACAATTGGTTTAGAAAAAATCATTCTTTCTTTAGGATTATAACTATTAACATCTATTAACTGCGTAGTTTCGTTCATCATTTTATTTTTATATATATTTTTTTTATATTTAAATCAAAATTTAATTTTGTTTTTCAACCCTAAGGGATCTAAAGATTTCTTACTGATTAGTAAAAAATCATGGCAGAATTACCAGAAGATTTGGATCCAACCGAACTAAATGAAACAAAAGATGATGATGATGGCGGCAATAATGAAACAATTTATTTATCTCCAATCACATCCACTTCCATTCCACCTTACCCTGATGATTATGAGGTGGTAGAAACTTCAGTTGGTGGTGGTGAAACTGATCCATTGTTGGATATGGAAAATGAAAAAGATAAAGTGTGGGGGGATATTTTAAATAAACTTCCAAATGCTAAACCTAATTTTCTTTTCAGATATAATGATTGGGGTAAAATCGAAGTCGCAATCCCGCGAAGCGATCCTAAGAAAGTTGTATGGCATGAATTATTTGATGCGAATGGGGATATTAATAAAAAACTCCCTAATACTATAATGAAAGCTCTTGGTAAAAAAGCAGAAGAAGTTGTGCAGGCTAATGATGATCTTTTATCACAATTGAATGAACAAAATGAAGAAATTAGGGATTTGCGCAATGCAATAGATGGTTTAAGAGCAGTAGCGGAAACAAGTCAATTCGAAATAGATCGATATGTTTCAATTGAAAAAGAATTGAGAGGTATGATTGAACGACATCAAACCACAATCGCTGAAAAAGATAGTTATTTAGAAGCCGCAGTTAGAGAGAAAGTTGATGCAAAACTATATGCAGAAACTTTACTTAATGATTTGAAAGAACTCAAAACCGAGAATGATAAGAACAAGAAAGATTTGGTTAGCTTGAAAAAGATTGAACAAAGTCGAGATAGGTTGGCGAAAAGGGTTAAAACGTATGATGAACTATCGAGAAAACAGTTAATATTAAACGAAGATCAAATGGCTGATATCAGTAGACGAAATGATGAAATACTTAAAAATATGCCATTACGAGATCGACTAAAGTATATATTCAAAAAGTATGGTTTTACAGTTTTTGCTGTTGTAAGTGCTGTGGGTGTCATAATTGGTGTTATAGTTTCTAATCTTTCTAAAGGTTTATCAACATTAGGAAGAGGTGTAGGGAATGGTTTGAAAACTCTTGGTAAAAAACTGGGTGAAATATTACCCGGAATGGTTGGAGCTATTGTAAGCTTTCTTTTCAAAACAGCCGGTCAAGTTATTGGATTTTTAGGTGAGAATGCTTGGCTTTTGATAATGGCTGTTGTTTTATATTTTGTGGAAAGTATAAAAAAGAAGAGAAAGTAGGTCTAAAGATATCATATTGAGTAGTAAAATACAATATGGATGAATACAATAGAATTTACCCTGTATTACCCAATAATCCAGATCCTATTAATTTCAGACTGCAAAAATCAAGCGAAGTATTACAAAATCTTGAGAAAGAAATTAAACATTACGAAGAAGTAAGGAAAAAATATAATAGGGCGAGAGGAATATGTACAAAAATTAGTGTTTCTGGTGGTTTGATTTCAGTTATTCTATCAGCAAGCGGTTTAGGAACTTCTCTCACGGGTTTTGGTGCTATTGTTGGTGTGCCTTTGGGAGTTATAGGTGGTTTTTTTGGTGGGTTGTCGGTTGGATTTGGTTTTGCTTCTAAAAAACTTTCAAATAAAGTTAGTAAACATGAACAAACAGCCGCAATTGCAAGATCAAAATTAAACACAATTAACGATTTAGTTTCAAAAGCTTTGAAAGATAATGTTATATCCGATCAAGAATTTTCCATAATTTAAGCGGAGTTGGAAAAGTTTCAAAAACTAAAACTTGAAATACGACAAAAATTTAGAAAAGACGCAGAAAAAAACTTGGATATGTCTGTGATAAGGAGAGAAGTGCGCGAAAATCTATTAAAAGAACTTACCGGAGGGAAAGGACATTAAAGATTTCATTTGAAAAAACAGATGTTGGCTGTAATTGTTTTGCTGGGATTAGAAGAGAGGTTAATTGAATTTACATCTTATTCTTAAAAGGTCTAAAGATCACATTATTTGAAACACAAAGAATAAGATGTTATTAGATGATTTCAAAAATCGTTACCCAAATGTTAACCTTGATAAATTTACATTTATTAATGATTCATTTGGGGGATATATTAAATGGAAAGTTAATGGGGTAACAGTTATGTCTGATGATGATCCTTCTGGAAAAACATGGACCGATGATCTTCCTACTAATTTGAAAACATTATTATGGAAAGATTTAGGAATAAATTCGTCAAATCATGTAATATCCTCATCTTTTCCAAAAACTTTATCATCTGCAAACAAAACATATCCAATACCTGGTATTAAATTCGATGAATCTGCAAAAAATGTAACAGAAATGTTAATTATTTTAGATATATATGTTTCAGATAAAGATAACTTCACTGCGCAAATGAAAAATGTATTTAAAAATCAGACTGTGGGACTTACTAGTGGTAAAGAAGCTAGATCTTGGTTGAATAAACCAAATATTAATCACTGGCCACAACAGTTAAACATGGCGGTTTGGTGTGCAACATCTGGATGCGGTGTAAGTTTAAATGATAGTTTAAATTACCCTAAAATTATTAGAAGTTTTTTTATATTTCACATATACTTTACAATAAGAAGAATATTATATGAATTATCTGTACCATTACCCGGCGAACAAACTTTTTCTTTAAAAAATAATCCATACAACAAAAATGCTTATAATCGTTTATGCGCAGAATTTGGATTAAGCAATAATCAAGATTATAAGGGATTAAATAAACCTTTGGCTGATTTTAGATGGAAAGGGGGCGCAAACCATGGGGTTGGAGATGTATTCATTGATTATGGAAAAGGATATGTACCACCCGGAAGCGTTCATGGTCAAGGAGGAGGAAATCAAAATGTTAGAATTGTAAGAGGTTATGATACAGAAGCTAATATATGGCCAAGCAGTTCAAATAGATTTTCCGATGATGGAGGTAAAAAAATAGATGGGAATTTAATATCTATGCTTCGAAATGATTACTTTGTTGATTTTCAATATGCATGGTTTATACCTAAATCTGGTTACGGATTAACAAATGCTGGATTAGGAAGAATAAATAGATCGGTTGAAGCTTTTGTTTATTGTGTTTTGGGAGCCCAAGTTAATACTAGGAATTCAATTATTGGTAATGGGGGAAGAGCATTTGAAACTCAGCAAGAATTTATAGATTTATTTGAAAGCTCTGTGATTGAAAATGATATCGCAAATTCAAATCAAAGATATCAAATGGCGGTTCAAGAATCAAAAGTACGGCTTGATTTGGCTATAGCTCCTGATGTTTTATTGATGCCAAGTAATTTAATTATAAATACAGAAAGCGTTATTGGATACAATAATAATCTAAAAATAGCAACAGAAGATATGAAATTTGGGGTAAATAATTCAATAAATGTTGGAACAAAAAATGTTGGAATAACTCATAGTTTAGGAACATCAAAGGTTTTATTAAATACTAATCCCCAACCAAGGAATCCTAAATTAAAAAATATCGATGAATCAAACAATAGCAATGAAGTTAGTAATATAGAACATCAAAATAATCTTATTGTTTTAATATTTGCTGGAGGATTATTATCTTGGTTTTTATTTCGATAAAAAATAATCTAAACATATACCTTCTAAATGAAAAATGTTTAGCATTACAATGTATAATTCAGAAACTAGGGTTTATTTAGACCCTCCAATGAAATACGTTAGTGAATTACAACTTTTAGATTGTAATATTAAAACAAAAAGACCAATAACTTTAAAGAATCAAGAAAAAATAACTGATGAACAAGATAAACCTTTAGTAATATTTAATCCAGGAACATATTCCATAAATGATATAAAAATATTAATTGAGCTCAGTGAAAAGGGTAAAAATATAACAATGATTATCGGAGATAATTTTGCTTACATAATCAACAATAAAACAGTTAACATTAAATTTAGCCAGGGTTTGCAAAATTCTTTAGGGGTGCCGGGGGTTTTATTTAAAATAAGTCAAATAGATATAACTATAAAAGAACCTTTGAGACTTTTATGCAGTATAGTTGATAATAGAATGTCATACACGAATAAAGGTAACCTTGCAAAAATACGGCCATCCCAATTACTAGCAAACATTCCATCAAAAGATTATCCATCTATTCCAATTAGAAAATATGATAACTTTATTAATCACTTTGATTTAACCATTTTAGACTCTGATTGGAAAAAGTTTGATCTAAAAGGAGAATCTGTAACTTTTAGTTTAAGATTTAAATAAATTTTTGTTATGTAACCATTTATTGGGTTATATAACATAACTTTTATCAATCTTCTTCACCAAATACCTCTTCTTCCAAAAACTTTAACTCTTCAAAATCAATACACCAATCTAAATATCTAGATGGGTGCCATGTTACAACCATTAAATCATCATACAAGTCTTTATAGAATTTCTTTTTATGTAATATCTTATATTCATCTGTGTATAATTTTACTTCAATTGAAAAAATAAAAAAGTCTTTAATATCCAAATCATTATCGAAATTAATATCTCCATTTTCATTATAATACATAAGCCCATAATCATCAAATTCATATGCTTTATATAATAAATTTCTTGTGAACTCGTCAGTAAATATTTCATCATTATCCATATCCATTAAAAAATCAAAAGAAAATATATTGTTTTTTTTATAGCTACAAAAAACCTCAAAATCAATTACTTCACGATCTTTATTAATAAACCCACGATTTTTTGAGATGTTTTGTAACAAATCTTTTTTAATTGACTCTATAAAATCATTAATAACCAGACTTTTTTTATTTGAATAATTAAAAATAATTGTTGTGTTATCCATCTTTTTTTTTTTATTTTATATCCTTAAATCATAATTAATTTTAATTTTATTCTGCATTCTTTACAAGAAGATTTTTGTTTCATGTGTTCGCATATTTGCGATCCTCCACATTCTTTACATTGTTGTTTTTGATTATTATGTATACATATTTGAGACCCGCCGCATTCTTTACAACGATACTTATATTTATTGTGTTTACATATTTGTGATCCTCTACACTTTTTACAAACATACTTAATTTTATCATGTTCGCATTTTTTAGACCCTCCGCACTCTTTGCAATCATACTTAATTTTTTCATGTTCGCATATTTGAGACCCCCCACACTCTTTACAAAACACCTTGATTTTTTTATGTTTGCATATCTGGCTGCCGCCACACTCTTTACAATAATCCTTAAATCTTTTGTGTTTGCATATTTTAGAACCGCGGCACTCTTTACATTGTTGTTTTTGATTATTATGTATACATATTTGAGACCCGCCACATTCTTTACAAAAACATCTTTGCTTGCCATGTTCACATATTTGAGACCCGCCACACTTTTTACAGTAATATTTACATATTCCATGAATACAGTAATAAAAATATTTTTTTGTGGGTTTTATCTTTATTGAATTTGGTGGAGGGCTGGGTGGTGTGTGGGGTGTTAATGTTGGTTGAGGAGAACCGGGTGGTGTGTCGGGCACTGGTGTTGGTGGTGTAGTAATAATAGGCTGTTCTTCATTAAATATTTGCCTATAAATTTCCAAATCTTCATTTGTATTGATACCCATTTCACGTAATGCTTGTATTTTTTCAGCTTTTCGCATACGACTTCTGCCTCGTATACGCAATTCTTTCACAATTTCTTTTAATTCAACATCTTTCAATTGATCCATTTGTATTGTATACTGTTATTCTTCCTTCTAAATCATATTTATTTTTTCAATTTTTTTTAATTTTTGATTTTTTTATCTCTCACCTATTATTTTTTTTAATTTTTGATTTTGTCCTAGAATATTTATTTTTTTTATTTTTTGATTTTTTTATCCCTCGCCTATTATTTTTTATATTTTTTGATTTTGTCCTAGAGCCCGCCTTTTACATCTACTACTAGTGGCACACAGTTTACAGATAAGAGATTAAAAAACAAATGGTACCACAGCACAGTATTGTTTATTAGGTTTGCGAAAAGTAACAAAACTTCTTAGCATTTCAATTTAAGAAATAAATCAATAGTGGAAAAGTAGAATCCGCCAAGGAATCCTTGTCTCCTTCAGTGTTGTCACATGATGCCTCCTCCTCCTCTCTTCTGGGGGAAGCGAGGAGGAAGGGTTAGGTGACGCGCCTTGCCTCCTTCAGTGTTGTCATGGAACACTTCCTCCCCACTCCTCTAAGGGGCAGCGTTTAGTGGAAGGAGGGGTAGTGACGCCTCTGAAACGACAACCAAGGAGGCTACGGCAAGCCTTCAGTCAAGGAGGTGTGGTGTTCACCATGGTATTTCACTGCCATCCCAAGCGAAAAATTTTCCATTATCCTTCAACGTTAATCCATTGATAATATCCATCAGGCAAGAAACTGAGAACTCGGGTGTAAAAATTTTGCCAGGATCAATATTTTTATGATAACGACGAGAAAGGTCGGTGTCAACGGTACCGGGATGTAGTGAGACACATATGACCTTTTTTCGTCCCAGTTCAATGCTCAGATTCTTGGTCGCCATGTTGAGAGCTGCTTTAGACATTCTGTAGCTGTACCAGCCACCCAGAGCATTGTCAGTGATTGATCCAACCCGCGCTGACATATTAACAAGTATACCCGCGTGTTCTTCACTTCCTCGCGGGTTTTGACGCTCTTTTTTGGCAAGCAGTGGGCCAAAGTGTTTCGCTATTAACAGCGGTCCTATCGCGTTGGTCGCAAGCGTGACGGACACATCCTCGAACAAAACATCGCGCAAACTAGTTTCTCCCTTTCCACTGGGATGAAGCATTCCAGCACAGTTCACCAACAAATCGAGTTTTTGATTACCAAGATTACGCGCAACTTCTTCGATTTGGGTTTCATCGCGAACGTCTAGACGACACACCGACAGCAGTTTGCCATGTTGAGACATCAGTTCGGACAGACCACTTGCGCTGGAAGGGTCTCTACAAGTTGCTGTCACCTTTGTTTCCTTCAAAAGCAAATAACGGCACATCTGTAAGCCAAGACCGCGGCTAGCACCTTGAATAAGAGCGCTCTTGATTTGCGCCATGATGAAAATCGCCAGGCGTTACGTAATCGGGTAGGTACGTGGTGTAACAGTCATATAGCGGTTTAACGTAAATTAAAGGTTACTGTCACGGGTTGACTTGCGCAGTAGACCTAGCTTTTGTTGACGCGATGGGACAATGTGTTTGTTTCGTCCGCCATGATGGATTTACGGTAAGTGGAAATAATTTACATCCATTTTACATTAATTTTATCGGTTCTTTTGAAATTCTACTGAATGAGGAGTCTGTTTCCTTTTTCGTCAAGATTTCCGCACAGGTCCCTACTTCATAATGCATGTAGCAGATGTATTGTTTAGGGTAATGCGCTTGTAAACATTTCTTGTTATTGCAGAATGAAACAGTATGGCTACAGCATGCATAATGAAGTAGGGACCTTTGCAGAAATCATTCCCCTTATTTAGTTTCTGCAAGTGTAAAAGTGCATGCACTACTACGCAAAAGGAAAATAGGGCAAGATTTCTGCCCAGGTCCCTACTTCATTATGCATGTAGCAGATGAATTGTTTAGGGCAATGCTCATGTAAACATTTCTTGTTATTACAGAATGAAACAGTATGGCTACAGCATGCATAATGAAGTACTGACCTATGTGGAAATAATTCCGAAAATAGTTCTTGCGGATGCCCTTGCAAAGGAAGAAATGTGCTTTGCTGCAGCGATTGCAAATGTGGAACCACAAGTAAACCTTGCAGAAAGAGAGTATGCATGCAGTTGAATTTGTAAAAAACATTGTATGTCTGTTTATTAAATTGATTTATAATTGTACTACTTTTTCAAGACTTTGTGTGATTCGCATAGAAAACAAATGCAGTCAGCAGAGCAAGTGCATAACAACCACAAGAGCCAATACAAAAGACCAAACAACACATAAGAGCTAAACAATGACTCCAGAACAAAGAAAATACAATGGTCATTCCCTTGTGTACCGGTATACGAGGACAGAACCCCTCTTTGCAAAGTTATGCCTTGATACTGATGTCCTTGAATTTGCTATTAGAAATGCATGGATTTATATGGGGTGTCGGGAACATTAACAGTTGAGAGAGCACTACTTCCTTGTTACAAAGTGTTCCAAAATATGTTTCTTGCAGTGAATGATATTTGAGCATGCTTTTATTTATTTCTCTTACCAAGTGTGGTCCTATGTGCACTTGGTGGATTAGGACTGTAGCTGGTGTTAATCTGTATCCTCGGTGAGGGATTATGGCTTGCACCTCTGGACGGCCTTTTTAGCTTTGCGGTGCGTATGTCTACATATATGCGGTAGTCTGGCTGGGGCAAAGGTGCTCGATTGGACTGTGTTGCATTGGACTATGCAACAGTGCCATGTTAAGCTGCCCTGTTGTAGATGAGGTTTAAGGCCCAAGTAACCCTTGGTGTTCCCTTTAGAGACTGGGCGTAAAGGCTTCTCATTGTACACCCTCTTACTGACGCTGTCTCGGAGTTTGATTTGCCTCTGCTGGCACAGTGTGTACTTGTTGTCCATTTCTTCTCAATGCTGGGTCAGTGGAGGACCTTCGTCTTTTTTCCATTTCAGCACCTCTTCTACTGTCATTCCTCCTGGTGGACAGTACAGTCATCTTTTTATGGAAAATACCAAATCCAGTCAACTGTTTATAACCAAATGGGTCTGTTATAATCTGCGATTTGACTATCCAACAATTGGTGAGTTGTCCTGACGTTGACCAACAAGTGCCTGGGTCTAAACATAACACACCAAGACTTACAATATGGCTCTGATGTTCTCCATTTTAAAAATCTTTCAAGCTTATTAAATAGATAATCAACAGCTTTTTTTAACAGCCTACACCCTGCAATTCCTGATGCTCCTTCACAAAAACGGTTTTTCTACATCAGCTGTTGGAAAACTCACAGAGTATTTTGGTTTGGGCCACAAAATCTTTTGAAACATCCAAGAATGCCAAGCATTTTTTGTGCCTGCAGCTGTTGTTGTGGTGTAATAGTAATTCTTATGCAGAATTCATTCTTAAAAATGCTTTAGAAAATTTCACAATTTAGGAATTTATTTGTCTCATAACATAGTCTCTTGCATGTGCATTGTGACATTTCAACCACTTTCTGCTGTTCGTTTCAGGCAATATTAAAGGGGTTGACTGGTTACAGTGCGTCATTATACAGGTTTGGTGATATGCACTAATGGGGGAATTTTGACCCTGCTATTATTCTTATCAATACTTGATTTCTGATCAGGCTGTTGATGTTGTGTTCTGGGTATATGGCGGGCTTTTATATATTCATTAATTCACCTTCTTTATGTAATGGTTGTTTAGTTTTTTTTTTTTTAAACCATGAATTTCAAATTTTAGGTGCATTCAATGTTTTATTTCAGGCAATTGTGCACCACTATTTAATATATTTTGATCATATACCGGTACTTTGATCATATATCCAAAGGTGCCTTTGGAAGTATCTTAAGTGTATAGTGTTGTAGTTCAATTTTATCCTTGGTTCAAATTTTATTTTCCTTTGTTTCAAACTCATCATACATTACCATACCAGAAACAAAGGAAAATAAAATTTGAACCACGGAAAAAATTGAACTACAACATATATAATGTGGCACTCATAACTTGTGCTGGTGTGATGAGAATTCAATTTGTATTTGTTATTTTTGCTTTAAATGTTTTGGTGTCTTTTTTGTGTTTCCTTTTAAGGGTTTTGTTCTATAGGTGTGAATGCAGAGCTGCTGGAGCTGGTATTAAGATTTAGTGTTATAGCTAAGTTTGAAATGAGAATTGGTTCCCAATTGGATGTATGCAGCATGGTCATACAAGGATCATAGGCCATTTATTAACCACTAGTTAACCTTAAACCTATAATGATTACTGGTATGTTTGTTATGACATTAATTGATCATCGCAGTTATGTACACAACTTAAGCAGCTGTGAAATTAAAGCCTGAAAAAAGAAAAACTCAGGCCTGAATGGGATTCGAACCCGTTCAGGTGTGAGTTTTTTTTTCAGGCTTTAATTTCACAGCTGTATACATAACTGCAATGATCAATTAATGTCATTACATATTACTCTGCAGTTCAAATATATGGTCTTTCATATATTCATTTGCATCAATGATTATGTTTCTTGTATGACCTGTTTGATTAAATTATATCTGAGCCAATAGCTCACCAATTACATTGCCCGTTATAAATGCCTAGAAGAAATCGCTATGACTCAACTGTCTACTAACCCTGTTAAATTTAAATTTTAAATAAACAAACTAGTAATAGTGTAACAATAACTACTGTCAGTCTTAGCGATGATTTTCTAGGCACCAAAATAGTGAGGATAGGTCCACTGTGAGAGGAAAAGGAAGAGGCTGACAGATTTTAGGTTTGTTACAAATTTTGCTCATGTGGGGTGTGGGTGTGGTATTATAAGCTGTAATAAAATGACATTTCTGTTCTGGTCTGGTTTTCTTGTTATACTCACTACTCGTAAAAATGTTGGACAGATCAAGTAACTGCTTGCACAGTGTGAAAAATAATGCAACTTTGCCAGCCCACCAAATTCATAGATATATAATTATCCTGGGTTATCAAGGTGTGCTTAATTTTTCTCATTCATCAAAAGAAATTGTAGGCACATGAACCAAAAGGTAAAAACTGTGCTTTTGTTTACTCTTATGCAAAACAGGGAAAAACTACAAAACTCTGTTAACTTTGTAAAGTCAAACATGCATTAAATTTTGTGGGTTTTCAAGGATATTCATTTTGAATTCATTTTATGTTTATGTTGTAGTTCAATTTTATCATTGGTTCAATTTTTGTTTTCTTTTGTTTTGGTTATAGTAATTTGATGGTAATTAATGAAACAATGGAAAATAAAATTTGAACCAAGGATAAAATTGAACCACAACATTTACACCCTTGTGTACACCCTGATCCTGTCAACATTTTCATTGCCACTGATTCAAATGTTATGGGACAGTTTGTACTGGTTCCAGCTTTTTGCATTGGTGATTGCAATCCTTTGGTGTTGCAAGTCTTATTTCTGCGGAGAGTTGATGGTTTATTGCCAGAAAGGAAACGAAAGGATTTGTCAACTTTTAGGCCCAAGTGGATACAATTGCTTAACCCTTTAATCCCTAATATCAATGTACATTTTCTTAACTGTTTTCATATATTTGTTATGGTACTAGTGAGGAGAATTTGGTTAAATATCAATACAATTCTATGTGGTGATCATTGTCGTTATTCTCATAACATGAATGGCTGATTAACAGTGAATATTGTAATGAGAAGTTGGATGCTGGTCACTACTGGGACTTAAAGGGTTAAGGAATTTTAGAAATGAACTCGAGAATGTTTTTGACTGAGAAGCAAAATGGCTCTTTACAACTTGAAGTGATCACTTAAGTGGTGCAAGATAGTTCACTGAATTACAATTGGTGTAATGATACACCAGTTGTAATTTAAAAGGGCTTGTGGGGTAGATTTGTGTGTACAAGAGAAAATTTTTACATAGCCCCAGTTCTCCCTAGAGTGTCAAATTTAACCAATTTATCTAACCCTAATCCATCCCTATGTAGACTTCATACTAGATATAACACCCTGGCCCACCTCCTTTTTAGTCCACACCACTTTCATAACATGATTTATCTTTACCCTGACCAGTTAAGAAGATTCAGGGTCAAAATCAGTATGTGGCACATTGACACATGTTCCACTAGACACTTGCATGTGAATGTGGTACAGTTTGAGCTGAGTTTGTTCTTTTTAACTTTCTGTGTTGATAACCCAATCCTCAGTGAGCTAGTCATCTGTCAGGTGGGATTGCTCACAAAAAGAGACATTCTTTTCTTTACATGATTCTTTAAAAAATTGATCACAAAGCTCCTTAAACTCAACATGTTCCTATGTATGTATGAAGTATGAGAAGTATGAAGTATGAAGATGAGACCTCTAGGGTCTCATCTTCGTACTTCAAAGAAAGACGTTTTAAACGTACATTTTTTGTCAACGCCAATCAAGTTTACTCTAGGGTATTTTCAGGCTGGTTTTGGTTTCTGGATTGAAGTTGAGGTAAGAGGTGTGGATTTTTGTAGGTGGAAGGAAATCATTAAAATTTCATGGCAACTTATACCACTAAGACCGTTCCAACCTTATTAAGCAATTTATACCTCTTAGTAACCGAGTTCGAGGTCCGTACTGTAAGTTACGGACCGAGTTTTTCCTCTCGGATTTGTGGTCCAAGCGTGAAGCGCGCGGGCCATAAATCCAAGCGGACAAAACGATGATCCGTAACTTACAGTACGGATCGAGAGAACGAGGTTTGTAAGATATATCTCTCAAAACAAACTATTGAATTTCCCAGGTTGTAAAGTACAGCCCGCTGAATTGACCAATCACCACGCGCGTACCAACTGAGACATATAATAATGTTAAAATATTCATCTCCGGATAATAACATAATTAAGAGGAGTTGTTTGCCCATTTTAAGAGAGAATGTGGCCTAGTTATTATGAATAGTTAATTTAAATAACAAACCTCTTAATTTGAGCCGGAAATTCGTAAACGAATATTGAGACAATGGACTTTGGGTAATAAGAAAAAATAAGTCATTTTAGGTAGGTTTTCAAAATCGATCGGTAACTGCGATTTTAACCTCATTATCGAATTTGTATTGCTTAGATATTAAATTATTAGCTAATTAAGAAGACTTGTTGCCTCATTTTAATTGCGTTGGATAGACAATTACCTAATGAGTATGTATTGTTGACTTAACTAACAAATCCCTTAATTTAAACCGGAAAATCCCTTATGAATATTAAGACAATAGACTTTGGGTAATGAGCAAAAATGGGTCATTTTAAGAAGGTTTTTGAGACGATCGGAAAGTGTAATTTTAACCTCATTATCGAATTTCTATTGTTCACATATGCTTAAATTATTAGCTAATTAAGAAGACTTGTTGTCTCATTTTAATTGCGTTAGACAGACAATGGCCTAATGAGTATGTATTGTTAATTTAAATAACAAATCCCTTAATTTCAGCCGGAAAATCCCTTATGAATATTAAGACAATAGACTTTGGGTAATGAGCAAAAATGGGTCATTTTAAAAAGGTTTTTGAGACGATCGGAAAGTGCAATTTTAACCTCATTATCGAATTTCTATTGTTTAGATATTCATACTTAAATTATTAGCTAATTAAGAAGACTTGTTGCCTCATTTTAATTGCGTTGGACAGACAATGGCCTAATGAGTATGTATTGTTAATTTAAATAACAAATCCCTTAATTTAAGCCGGAAGATCCCTCATGAATATTAAGACAATAGACTTTGGGTAATGAGCAAAAATGGGTCATTTTAAGAAGGTTTTTGAGACGATCGGAAAGTGCAATTTTAACCTCATTATCGAATTTCTTTTGTTTAGATATTCATGCTTAAATTATTAGCTAATTAAGAAGACTTGTTGCCTCATTTTAATTGCGTTGGACAGACAATGGCCTAATGAGTATGTATTGTTAATTTAAATAACAAATCCCTTAATTTAAGCCGGAAGATCCCTTATGAATATTAAGACAATAGACTTTGGGTAATGAGCAAAAATGGGTCATCTTAAGAAGGTTTTTGAGATGATCGGTAAGGACAGTTTTAACCTCATTATCGAATTTCTTTTTAGTCATACTTAAATTATAAGCTAATTAGGAAGACGGGTTGGCCTATTTCAATTGCGTTTGATAGAGAATTGCCTACCGAGTATGTAGTGTTTATTTTATAAACAAATCTCTTAATTTCAGTCGGAAAATCCAAAAATAAGCGAAAATTAGTCATTTTTAGAGGGGATTTGAGATGATCGGTAAGGGCAAGTTTAACCTCATTAGATTTCTATTGTTTAATTATTCATGGATAAATTTTAAGCTTATTAAGAAGACTTTGGGTAATGAGCAAAAATGGGTCATTTAAGGTAGGTTTTGGAGACGATCGGTAAGGGCAGTTTCAAACTTGTGAACCAATGTTTATTGTTTAAATATTTCTCTCCAAATAGTAACCTATTTAAGGGGAGTTGAGGGCCCATTTTAAGCGTGGTAGAAGGAGAATGGCCTTTAAGTATGTAGTGTTAATTTGAAGAACAAAGCTCCTAATTTGAGTCGGAAAATCCTTTATGAATATCGAGACAATAGACGTTGCTTAACATGGAAAAATTGGTCATTGTAAGTAGGTTTATTAAACGATGGGTGAGGACAGTTTTAAGTTTATTATCCAATCTTTGTTTAAATATTCAGGTATAAATTAAAAGCTAAGTAAGAAGACTTGTCTGACCATTCAAAGTGCGTCTGAGAGACAATGGCCTTTAGACTATATAGTGTTAATTTGAATAATAAAGCTCTTAATTTGAGCCGTAAAATCGCTTATGAATATTAAAACAATAGAAAAGAGAAGAGTTTATGCTACATGAAACAGACAAAAGAACTGTAGAAGGCCTTGAATCAACAGGATTTTTATTGTTATTCTTGAGCACACTGTTATTTTTACTCACTCGATATACAGATAAACAGCTAGGCCATTTCCTTCTTTGTATTCATAGCGCTTACTTAAAAGTACTGATAAATCCCAATTTGTGTCGAGCTTTAAAACTACCGTTTTAACAGTATTACAAATACTTAAAAGGAATTTGAAATACAATACGATTTGTTCCTACTTGGTCACTGGTATCAACTACTTCAATATATGTTAGTTTGGAGGGTCACTTATATTTGATAGGTACCTTAATTTTCACTGTTTTTTGCTTAAACATGTACAATTAGTATATACTACCCAAGTGAATAGTGTATTTCGCGCGTTCTGATTGGTTTACTCGGATGTGATTAGCAAAGTACTATTGACCTCCGAGCAGCCGAAGAGAAACAAAACGGCCTCCCGTTTCGGTCTTCGAAGAGGAAATTATTTGACTAAACGCTAGTTATTTAGCTTGTGTGGTATATACTAAAACAATTATTCACCTCGGTGTCTGTGAAAGTGGTGGATATTCACCTCCACTTCGGTGAATAATTGTTAAATATGATCAGAACTAAATCCACAATAATCACTGGTGGAGTCAAAAAGGTACATGGTAAATCAGGTATCTAGATATTAATAACATTTTGCAACGTGGAATTATCTTGACAGACATCATATATCTTAAGTTGTTATTTAGAATCGCTCCACAATGGAAAGTGAAAAACTGAAACAAAACACTAGGTTGACTACTATAAAAGACATGGAAACTGCATGAACACCATGAACAACAACATCCACGGTTCCTAAGACCACTTTATTACTTTATTTCTCATAATCAGTTCAGATGCTTGTGGGGGGGGGGGGGGGTAATGGTTGCACCTGTTTTTACTTGGGCGTGGTCAATGCCGAATACAGGTCACAAGTACAGTCTCGATGGAACAGAACTTGTAAAGTAAGAGCGCACACCAACATCTTTAGTTGCTGGGGGGAGATTCATCTATCACCGTCTGCTGAAGACTTCAGATAGAAAAAAACACAAGAGATAAGTCAAAAAACACTCTTAAATTTACAGCTCCAAGGAAAAATTTCTGGAAAGTAATTGCACAGTGGGACCTCTACTTGGGGCTCAAGGAAATACATACATTTGATCCCCTAAGTTTTCATGTGTTTTTTATGTTTGTTACATGGCGGTACCTTTATCAAAGAGAAACCCGAATAAAGGAAAAGCGAACTCTTTCTGTGGGTACTGAAGCCATATTTTAATTAACAATTATTCGCCGAAGGCGAAGTGATTCTCGGTGAATATTCACCGAGACGAAGTCGAGGTGAATATTCACCGAGAATCACTGAGCCTGAGGCGAATAATTGTTTTAGTATAAATACACAGGTGATTATTTCAAAAAAGAAGAGAAAAGCATTTTACAACGCGAAAAAGTTCTATTTCATCAAAAGCGCGCGAACGACTGGCAGCCATTTTGTTCGTCGAGGTGATTATCGGCTAATAATCCGAGATAGCGAACCAATCAGAGCGCGCGATTTTGTATAATCACCTGAGTATTTATACTAAAGTTATTTATGGGGAGCATCTTAACGACTTATAACAGGACTTTACGTGGTTTGGACCCAAGTCAGTCTTGTACATTTTCGTTGAGTTTGATATGTGAAACTGGGTGTAAATGTTCTGAGGAGAACTATTGTTGACACCAACAACAGTAAATTCTCTAGACCTGGATGATTGAACTCAACACTGTCAAACAACTACTGTAAACACCAAAACAGGGGAGGCAGTAAAAACGAAATGCGCTCTGATCACAATAAAACATGAAACTGCATGAAACAAATTCTTGAAGTTTTAGACACTAACATTTAATTGGTATTCAAAAAAGTATCTCCCGTAACCCTTTCACTCCGAAGAGTGACTTTATATATTTTACTCTGTTTAACGCCACACGATTTTACTCATCAAATGCAGACCCCTTTGGAGTGAAAGGGTTAAAAACTATCTCCCTTGATACTCTACTTTGTGAATCCAATTTCATTTCGCTACAGAGATCAGTTATTTTAATGGAGAAATTACAGCTAACTGGCCAGCAATGTTTGACTTTGCAAGGGAAAATTGCATATCAATCACAAATACTGACGGCTGGCACTTACCTTTCCAAATCTTTCATCATGTGCTCATTAATTGATGAATATAACATAATGAAATTTTCAACCAGCCTAAAAGAAAACAACAATAACTGTATTAAAATAAGAAAGGCTAACAATGAAAAAGAGTAAAAAACAATGTTGCTTTGGGCTAATCACGTTCTTGAACTAAGAAATAAAGCATGTCAGAAATAAAAAGGAGTTCCATGACATGCTTGGCTACTGAATGAAAAATGTCTTAATTGTAACTATATTTTCTCCTTGCAAAACATTTTATCCCCTGTAGATGACCACCAAAAATTGCCAGTTCATTAGCCTTAAAAATAACCACCAAAACGTGACTTCTTCTTACTCATGAAAATGACCACTAAAATGACTTAATCCTAAGCCCTGAAAGAGAGCACCCAAATTACCTATTATTTATCACCGAAAATTACACCCTAAAACTTCGTATTTTGTTTCCACTGAAAATGACCACCAAAAATTGCCACTAAAAAGAGCCTACTTTCATCTCCCAAAAATGACCAACAAAACCGGCCTATATTTCACTCCTCAAAATGACCACAAACAAATATTGCCGACAATGTACTTTTGACCTGTTAAAAAGACAACTGAAAAGTGCTTATTCTTAATCCCTGAAAAAGATCCACCAAAACAACCTATTTTCAACCTCTGAAAATGACCAACAAAAACTGGCTGTTTTTTACCCACCAAAATGACAAAAACTGTATTTTCAACTTCTGTATATATTACCACCAAAAACCGCCTGATTTTGACCCCCAAAAATAACCGCCAGAAAATACAATTTTAACCTCCTCAACAGACCACCAAAAATTGTCTATTTTAAACTCGTGAATATGATCACCAAAAACCGTGTAAATGATCACCACAAACTGCCTATTTTTACCGCCCAAAAATGACAGGCCAAAACTGCTTATTTTTAACCCCCAAAAATGACAAGCAAAAACTGGGTATTTTTAACCCCTGAAAATGACTACCAAAATTGCCTGATTTCAAACTCTGATAATGACCACAAAAACCTGCCTAATTTTTTACCCTAGAAAAAACCAACAACGAAAAAAATACTGCCGATTTTCAACCCCTGAAAATGACCACCAAAGTCAGTGCATATTCAAACCTCAAAAATGACCACGAAAAACCTCCTATTATAAAATCCTTGAAAATGACCACGAGAAAGCTGCCTATTATAAACTCCTTGAAAATGAACTAGAAAAAGTTGCCTAATTTTTCATTTCTTAAACGGACCAAAAAACTGCCCATTTTTGACCTCTCAAACGACCACTAAAAAGTACCTATTCTTAACCTCTGAAAACGACCCCAAAAACACCCAATTTTCTACGTCCAAAATTTATTGCCAAAAATAATGACCACCAAAAGTGCTATTTAAAAACTGGTTGTATTTTACCCTGAGAATAATCACTGAAAACTGCCTATTTTTAACCTCCCGAAAATGACAGGCAAAAAGTGTTTTTACAATAACTGAGCGAATTCTCGCACGCTGATTGGCTAATTTTTATCATCAATAAGAGTACAGACACATAAAATTTTAATTTAAGTCTTCATTTGACCTTTTTCGCGTTTTGTTATTGTAAAGAACAAATTGACGTTAGTTTTTTATGCGTCTGTCCTCTTATTGATGATAAATTGCGTCATAACATTGTCAAAGTGTTGTAGATCCACGAGCCGATAGGCGAGTGGATCTACAACAAACTCTGACAATGTTATGACAATACAATGTTATGACAATGTTATGACAATGACACTTTGACAATGTTATGACGCAATTTATCATCAATAAGAGGACAGACGCATAAAAAACTGACGTCAATTTGTTAAATTTCTCACACCTGAAAATGACAACCAAAATTGCCCGATTTTAACCCTCAGAATTACCACAAAAATCTGCCTAATTTTTTACCCTTAAAAGTAACCACCAAAACAGGGTTATTTTTAACCCCCGAAACAGACCACCACAAATTGCTTACTGAGTATGACCATCAAAAACAGCCTGTTTAACCGTGAAAATGACCACCAAAAACTATTGTTAATCCCCGAAATAGATTACGAAAAATTGCCTATGTTTATCCCCTGAATAGGATCACCAAAAACAGGATATTTTCAACCTCCGAAAATGACCACTACTTTTGACCACTATTTTTAAGTTCCAAAAAACATAACCATCAAAACTATCTTATTTTAAGCCCTTAAAATGAACACCAAAATTGCCTTTTTTTACCCCCTAAATATGATCACCAAAATCAATGTACAGTACTTTTTAGCCCTCGAAAAAGACCACCAAAACTGCTTATTTTTAACCCAGAAAATGTACCACTAAAAACAGCCTGTTTTTACCCCCGAAAAAGACCAAAAAATTTTTTTTTTAACCTCCAAAAACGACCACCAAGAACAACCTATTTTCAACTCCCAAAATATACCACCAACAACTGCTTATTTTCAACCCCAGAAACATACCACCAAAACTGCAGATTTTTTTTAACTTCTGAATATGACCACCGAAAAATGCCAATTTTTAACCTCCAAAAATGACCACCAAAGCGGCTTAATTCTAAGCGTCAAAAATGACCACAAAACTGCTAGTTTTTAACCTGCGAAAAAGACCACCAAAAACGGCCTGATTTCAACCCCTGAAAATGATTACCAGCTGCAAAAACTGCCAGAAGTTAATGTTAGAAAATGAGCACCAAAACAGCTTATTGTTAAGGCTCAAAAATTAGTATTAAAAATTGCTGTTTATATCCACAGAAAATGACTATTAGAAAGTTCCTGATTTCAACCTCAGATAATGGCAACAAAAAACTGCCTGTTTTTATCCCCCAAAAATGACCACCAAAGAGTGCCTGTGTTTTACCCCTGTGAATGACCACCAAAAAGTGTGTAATGCAACCTAGGCAAATTACACATATTGCAGAAGCATCATTAAACATATCTTACGTTTTTAACTGCTCAGAGTTTGAACGTGCGGTTCTTGACGATTCTTTTGTGACAAATGAGAGTGAAACAAGTCTGCAAAAAGCAAAAAATGCCACAAAACTTCTTTAAAGCAACACTTTCATGTAAAAAAACTATAGCAACAGTAACAGGACCAATGAATGGGTAAAAAGTAATAAAATCATAATAACAATAATAATCATACTGTGAATGGTTTGAACACAGCAGTCTCAGTAACAACTGAGTCCTTACAGCCATTAACACATTGGCATTACTGACATACAGCCAATATCACCTTGGCTTAAACGACCAATCACATCTTTGATCAGAGACATAAATACCACCACGCCTCTTGATGATGACTTCCGCTCAGGTTGTCGAATAACATCAACACCGTTGTCAGATGACATCAACACTGTTCATGCATGTTAAATTCCGGGACAGTTGGCATGAGTTTCACAAGGACAATGTGTTGGAATAATTGCAACTCATTGCAGTAATGCGAATTTATGTTTTTCGTAGTCGTTCTCGTCGACGTCGGCGTCGTCCTTGCTAAAGGTCCCTAAATGTGTCTCCGTGGAAGAACACTATCGAGTCACGTGATCAATTTAAACCAATAAGAATTGGAGAAAATTTAGCGGTGAACTATAAGAGGTGATAGTTAACTATCACCCCATGAGTTGATAGTTGAACTTGATTTAAATGAAGTGATAGTGATAGCTGATACTTGATTTCTATGAGGTGATAGTTAATGAGGCCAAAGGCCTCATTAACTATCCAATCATAGAAATTGAGAGCGAATAAATCTCATTGTTTTAGTAAAAATCAAAATAAATTAATCATGTGTCCATGAAAAAAATACTAAATCTTCCTGTGAAACTTTGCTAAAGCACAAAGACGTTGCCATGGCTGATAGTCTGCAGTAGCTCAGCCAATCAGATTGTTGCATTTGCATTAGTGTACCAGTTGATTTTTACTAATGGTTATTATCATTATGTGTGTACCAGTTGATTTTTACTAATGGTTAATATCATTATGTGTGTACCAGTTGATTTTTACTAATGGTTATTATCATTATGTGTGTACCAGTTGATTTTTACTAATGGTTAATATCATTATGTGTGTACCAGTTGATTTTTACTAATGGTTATTATCATTATGTGTGTACCAGTTGATTTTTACTAATGGTTATTATCATTACGTGTGTACCAGTTGATTTTTACTAATGGTTATTATCATTATGTGTGTACCAGTTGATTTTTACTAATGGTTAATATCATTATGTGTGTACCAGTTGATTTTTACTAATGGTTATTATCATTATGTGTGTACCAGTTGATTTTTACTAATGGTTATTATCATTACGTGTGTACCAGTTGATTTTTACTAATGGTTATTATCATTATGTGTGTACCAGTTGATTTTTACTAATGGTTATTATCATTACGTGTGTACCAGTTGATTTTTACTAATGGTTATTATCATTATGTGTGTACCAGTTGATCTTTACTAATGGTTAATGTCATTATGTGTGTACCAGTTGATTTTTACTAATGGTTATTATCATTATGTGTGTACCAGTTGATTTTTACTGATGGTTAATATCATTATGTGTGTACCAGTTGATTTTTACTAATGGTTATTATCATTATGTGTGTACCAGTTGATTTTTACTAATGGTTATTATCATTGTGTGTGTACCAGTTGATTTTTACTAATGGTTATTATCATTATGTGTGTACCAGTTGATTTTTACTAATGGTTAATATCATTATGTGTGTACCACTTGATTTTTACTAATGGTTATTATCATTATGTGTGTACCAGTTGATTTTTACTAATGGTTATTATCATTATGTGTGTACCAGTTGATTTTTACTAATGGTTATTATCATTATGTGTGTACCAGTTGATTTTTACTAATGGTTAATATCATTATGTGTGTACCAGTTGATTTTTACTAATGGTTAATATCATTATGTGTGTACCACTTGATTTTTACTAATGGTTATTATCATTATGTGTGTACCAGTTGATTTTTACTAATGGTTATTATCATTGTGTGTGTACCAGTTGATTTTTACTAATGGTTATTATCATTATGTGTGTACCAGTTGATTTTTACTAATGGTTAATATCATTATGTGTGTACCAGTTGATTTTTACTAATGGTTATTATCATTATGTGTGTACCAGTTGATTTTTACTAATGGTTATTATCATTATGTGTGTACCAGTTGATTTTTACTAATGGTTATTATCATTATGTGTGTACCAGTTGATTTTTACTAATGGTTAATATCATTATGTGTGTACCAGTTGATTTTTATTAATGGTTATTATCATTATGTGTGTACCAGTTGATTTTTACTAATGGTTATTATCATTATGTGTGTACCAGTTGATTTTTACTAATGGTTATTATCATTATGTGTGTACCAGTTGATTTTTACTAATGGTTATTATCATTATGTGTGTACCAGTTGATTTTTACTAATGGTTATTATCATTATGTGTGTACCAGTTGATTTTTACTAATGGTTATTATCATTATGTGGGATGTTAGTCTCATGTTATCCTCAACATTACATTCCCAGTACCCAGTTCCATTTTTCCAATAGTTAGATACAAAGAAAAAAACCATACTCATTTTCAATTCTTTGTAAAACTCCAGAATCCTTTTCATTTTCTTCCAGCCCATTGACTGTGACTGCCACGGACTTATCTGCCGTTGCCATGGTAACAGAGCTCGGGGAGGCCATCAGTCTTTGTAACCGCTGAACAATTGCCTGGGACTTTTCTTTGCATTGTTCTTGAAACTACAAAAACAAGAGAATTAAATAAATGTAATATGCCTTATTTAATGGCCGCCTTTTATATATTCTTTTGTTGTTATTTAAATTAGACCCTGATGCCTCGTTCAAGGTGAAATATTCTTCCGGATTTTAGCTAGAGAACGAGGCATCAAGGGATAAGTTGAATAAAAACAAAAGAATATTTAAATAGCGGCCATTTTCGAATAAGGTGTATATACTATAGTGATATTAATTCCATTCATGATTTAATAAAATAATTCCTTTTCTTGTACATGTCAGCATGCCAAACTGCATACTAATAAAATAATTTAAATGCAATCTTCTTATATTTTTTAAAGAATGTTGGATCCTTGTTGTTTGGTTTTTGAAGGAAAACTCTGGTTTTGGTTTTACACAGTACAATGCACATGAACTACTAAACTGAGATTCTAAACTGCATATGAAATAACAGCTATTTATTACAACCATTTTGAAATCACAGGTGATCCCTGCAATTTGATTGGCTCATAGCAGTGTGATTTATTCATAAATTGCACCATTTTTTGCTCTAAATTGCATCATTTTTAAAAAGTTACTTTCCTTCAAAAACCGGGCTTCCTGAAGTGGATAAATATATAAGTAGTATTGACAAAAAACTGTGATTTCAAAATGAGTGTAATAAAGTGGTTAATGAACTTCGTGTCGTGCAATTTTGGTCTGAAATCATACCTGTGATCACGCGTATGATTTCAGACCAAATTGCACTCCACTCAGTTCAATTACCATTATTTATCTTATCCCTTTAATGAATGAATTTGGTGTACCAGTAAGCTACCAAACTATAAGAACAGACCAAATCACAGGAGCATAGCTAGGGGGGGGACCTGGGGTGCCCATGACCCCCCCCCCCCCTTGGTAGGCCTTCTTTTGAGCAAACAACCTACAATATTCAACTGACAATCTGGTGAGTAGCCTCTACGACCCCCCCCTTTGAAAAATCCTGGCTAAGACCCTGAATCATTAAGTACTTACACGCTGTATGGCAAGAAGATGGGCATCACTGGCTTGCAACTGCCGCGCAAGTGAAGAATGGTGTCTCTCAACCTCACGGTAAAAACGACTTACTTCACTGCAGAGAATGGACCAAATTTAGCAATATATAACTAGTGACGTTACTAAAAAGCAAGGGCAGGTGCAAAACAAGTCGGGTTACAACTTTCCTGACTCTACCTATACCCAGTATTGTGGGGATAGTTTATAAAGAAACTGGTGCTGTGTCAGTGGGGAATCGAAACACAGGAAATTGGGATAATCAAACGAATTTATAAAGTAAGTTAAGCCACTGTAAGGTAAAAGGGAGGTGCTGACAATTTGAACGTTGGCCCTTCGTCAGAGCGAATGAGAGGATTGCGGGTTACGTGCAATTTATACAGAGAAGTTTGGAGCTATGCTATTGGTGGAACCATAGCAGCGTGAGAACGGAAGTGATTAATTAAATTAATGAAAAACGTTCTTTGATACCGTGGGGATTAAGAGAACCTAGTTGGAAGATAAACCTTTGTTCTAGGTTTTTACGGCTTTCTGTGTTGCCCTGATGCACGGAAAGGCCGCATATCGCCATGTTTTGAGTGGAAGCGTTGGGTAGATTTAAGTACTGTGGTACAGGTTTACTTGCATTTTTGCCATTTCGTTCGTCGTCACGCAGATGTTAACGGAAACGGTCACATAATCTTTTTCCGGCCTCGCCGATATATATCTTCTCGCATTCTATGCAATAGATAACATTGGTGGAAGTACAAGTGAAGCGGTCGGTGATCTTAATCGATGGCTTAGGTCCCGTTACTTTGTCTGTGTTATGAATGAAAGTACACGTTTTGTATCTTTTGCGTGTGCCTTCGAAGGAGTCAGGTGATTTGTCTGATTTCAGTGTACTTCCAACTAAAACGTCACTTACGCAGCCAGTCTACCCATGCCAGTCATGAAAGTCACTTATGCAGCCAGTGTACCCATGCCAGTGATAAAAGTCATTCCTTCCCTTCCCCCCAGCTTAAGTGATATGCTTACACTTACTTATATACCCTAGCTCATTTTCTGAGTGACCCCACCCCTCACAAGCTCCTTCAAATCCATCCCACCTCTACCAAACTTGATTTGCACATGTATGAAGCATCTATACTGACAATGCAACCCCGGAATGTCCTGTACACATTGCAGCATATGATTTTAGTGCATCAACACAACAACAACATCTGCCGGATCACTTCAGTCAAATAAGATTCTTATTCACAGATTACTCTGATATTTGCTGATAGTCTTTCCTACCCTGTAGATGGGAAAATCATAGACCTTAAATTCATACAACTGGAACTGTTATTTTATGGTGTATGCCTGGTTCTGCAAGAGGGTAAGATGAGGTAAATCCTGAGTTCTGATTGGCTACCCAAGTGTGCAAGATAAGGCAAATCCTGAGTTCTGATTGGCTGCCCAAGTGTGCAAGATAAGGCAAATCCTGAGTTCTGATTGGCTATCCAAGTGGGCAAGACGGGCATATTCTCCCCATTCAAGATCTAGCAAAACAAAACAAACCAAAATGGCCACATACCAGGCTTGTTTGAACATGATGGCTGGATATTGGGCTCGCTCTGTTTGGTTTGTATTGACCTAGACATTGCCTTAGCCAGTAAAAATGCAAAAAAGAACTTGGCAATATGCAGCCATGTTGACCTGGTTGATAACATATATCTACATGTATCTATCTATCTATCTATCTATCTATCTATCTATCTATCTATCTATCTATCTATCTATCTATCTATCTATCTATCTATCTATCTATCTATCTATCTATCTATCTATCTATCTTTGCGGGAATAGTTTCTAAAGAAACTGGTGCTGCGTCGGTGCGAAATTGAAACCCTTCGTCGGACGGCTAACGCTCGAAACGTCAGCATCTCCCTTTTACCTTACAGTGGTATAACTTACGTAATCAACTCATTTGGTTTACCCAATCTCTTGTGTATCTATCTATCTGTCTGTCTGTCTATCTATCTATCTATATATATATATTACATACTTTAACAAGTTCTCAAGTTGTCCATGCAATTCACTTCTTTTGCCAACGGCTTCTTCCGTGACTCTTGTCAGTTTTTCACATAGCTGTACCAAGTTTTTTCTGTCAAACTGGTGTCTTCCCTCATCTGCATATGACAGTCCTTTTTGAAACAAAATAAAAAACGGAAAACTACTACACAGTAATGCTGCAAATTGACAATTTAGAAACTGTAAGGCACACAAGCCCCATCTGACTAGAAAAGCCCTGCTTAAACAAAATACAACTAATCACAGTAAGACAGCACACTATGCCTATCTTGCCCGCTTGGTATTTCCTGCATTGTCCTGCTAAACAAAACAATAATAAATAAAATAAATCCTTTATTGAGCAGCCTGTTCAGACAGCATGGATGGATATTGGCCTCTCCCTCTGTTTTGCATTTTGATTGACCCCGACTGTGTCTTGGTCAAAAAAAAGAACGCAACAAGGAATTTGGCCAATATGCAGCCATCGTGAACCCACACTTGATCAATAGTTAAGAAATAAAAAACATGTACCGTGTTTCTATCGAGTTATAGAAACACGAGTGGAAGTTTGGGAGAACGAGAAATGCTGTGGGAACACGAGCCGCAGGCGAGTGTTTCCACAGCTTTTTCGAGTTCTCCCAAACTTTCACGAGTGTTTCTATAACTCGATAGAAACACGAAGAACATGTTTTCTATTTCTTTTAGAAAACACCGCGAGGAAAAAAAGGAAAGCAACTTGTTAACTTTGAATATCAAAATGTAAATTCTCTTTGCTCGCGTCATCATTACGTCAACAGCTCGTGCTAGTTCTGTGTTTCTATCGAGTTATAGAAACACGATTTCTAACCAATCAGCGCGCGTACTTTCTTGGGACTGTTTTCTAATACATATATAATGAGGTAGCTCTGTGACGGCCATGCTAAAGAAGATGGCTTGACATGGGGCAAGGCACAACATGTTGCGAAGGACCGGTCTCATTGGAGGCAGACTGCTGATGCCTTTTGTCCAACCCAAGACGAAGAGGGCTAACTAACTAACAAACCACAGATGGCCCAAGCTATTGACATGGGCACTTAACTGTTCAAATATATAAAGCCTGATATTTATAAGCCGTTACATCTATTTTTAAGACAGCTAGAAAGGGAAAATGCTATGGAGGCTAAACCAGCAAAAGAAATACCAAGAAAGAAAGGACTGCTTTACAGGCAATTTCTAGTTCCGTTTTATTGACTTCAATGGCACCATTTTACATTAATTCACTAAGTGAAACTTCTTACGTTATATTTTTCTCCATGCAATGGCTTATAAATATCAGGCACAAAATTTATAACAGTCCAGTGCATGTGTCGAGAGCTTGGGCTGTCTGTGCTGTTACCTGGAGATTTGGAAACTACATGTAATTGTCAGTAGGTAGTATCATTCATGTCACAGAAGGCCCAGTGACTGGAACTTAGTCTGGTGTCTGTGGAAATTATTGTTAGATATCTGGGCCAGGTTGTTCAAAGCAGTGTTAAGGTAACCCAGGGTTAGTGCAAAATTTAAATGTAGATATGAGAGCTTAAAAAGCACATTCAGTAAAATTGTTGCTCTCAACAAAAGATAGAGAAAGTTATCCGAGAAAATGCTTTTTAATAAAAGGAACCAAAACCCAAGTTAAGATTTAACCCTGCCTTGGTGCTAATCGGCCTTCAAACAACAGGCCCCAGGTTGCAATTTGCATTAAAATAATGCTCCATTATGAGGACACAAATTCACTTACTCTTGTGGTGTTTATCTCTCCTGAAGCTCTGGTAAATCTCCTCAATGTTTGTTGTGTATGTGGCAACAACTTTATGGCTGAAAGATCAAGATATATAATCAAAGTTATAATACTGCACACTACTAAACAAAATTATTACAGGTGACGATATTTGGGCAGAAAAAATGAAAAGGATCTGAATCACACAGAGTCCCCAATTTGATAGGAAGGGAGTGTCTTGTATCTATTTTTCTGTTTTAGCATTTCATTCTTGAAGAATTAATCATGCAATTGACCTAATCAGCCTGACAGGCTAATCTAATATAATATTAACAAATGGCTAGCCAAGGCCAGGAAAATTATTGTTTTTTGTAGACCTGACTTCTTCAAAGTCAAATGCCAAAAATGATAAACCAAATACATTTACAAGGCACAGATTCCCAATTACACAACAGAGTCCATTTAAAGTTTGAACAACTTTGGATTGATTTAACTTATGGTAATTATGACATATAATAGTTTAACTTTGGTATCTCCAGTTATTATATAAACAGATTATAACCGAACCATCTGAACTGAGATTATTCCATGCAAATTATGCCAAACAAACTGCAAAAACAATGAATAAGTGATAATCCATACTTCTCACTTACAAGTTCTGACTCTCTATGTCCTGTTGGAAGGTCACCATAAATATGTGAAACCTATTGTTCTCCACGATGTCAGACAGGAGTTTTCTGAATGCAGCTATGCCATCATCTGTCTTATTGAGCTGCAAAAGAAACACATGTACAGCACATTCCTAAAAATCTGTGCTAAATCACAGAGTACCGTATTCGCACGTGTATAGGCCGCACTCGTGTATAAGCCGCACCCCGAGTTTTGCCATATTTCTTGAAAAAAAAATTCACGCGTTCTAAAAAACGCAAAGGCCTGGCGAGTGACGAGTACTATCAAGATATTGTTATTTGATTATATGACAAAATTCATCGCGATAAATAATCTAACACAGAATGCAATCGATCGAACAAACAAAACTGTGTCAACTCGATCGTACGAAAGTTCACGTTGCGTTTCTTATGCAGGGTTTGTTGTTCTCAGACTTTGTTTTCGTTAGAAACAAAGCTCAGATGTAAGTACACATAACGGATAAATTATTTGACAGAAAAATCAATGTTGAATCTCAAATTTAATATGAAACATAAGCAAACGAGACATGCGATCGCTACTTTGGTGTACTTGTACTCGCGTTGTCACAGATATGTTAACGGAGATTCTGGAATTCCACACGCGTGAATCATTTCTTTGCTATGAGAAACAGTGAGACCCCTCAGATTGTCTCTGAAGGATTTATTGACTCCATGAGGTGCAGGGATCAAACTTCAAGACATTCGTCTCGTTCACGCACAATTGTTATCGGTTGCTAAGGTTACTGAATGAATCAAAGATGGCGGCGGATTGTGTCAACTCGCACAAGGGTTTATGCTGTGTTTTCTACGTAGTGTTCGATGTTCTTGGACTATGTTTTCGTTGGAAACCAAGCTAAGTTGTAATTAAATGTAATTATCGGGTAGAAAAAGCCCATGTTGAATCTCAAATCTATTTCTAAGCATGTCGCACGCGAGACATGCGACCGCTACTTGTACACGTGTTCTGTTAGATTCTACATACGTGGATCATTTCTCGGTTATGAGAAATATTTAAAGCCTCCAGATTTAATGATTTATATCTGAGCGAGGTTCAAGGATCGGACGGATGCTTTCAGGCTTCAAAATGTTCGTTTCAGCAGCGGTTGACTAAAATATCAAAGCTCCATATCTGCCCAAGCCTATACACTTGTGTTGTATGAAGAATTACGTGACAACTTTAAAGGGGCTTTCACTAAATCATATGAAGATTTTAGTTATACCGTGTATAGGCCGCACCCCCATTTTGCACAAAATTTATTTAAAAAAAAAGTGCGGCCTATACACGTGCGAATACGGTACACATCAAAAGAATAAATTAAAACACTGTTCCTTATTCATAGCTGGGGGGGGGGGGGGGGGCAGTAAAATTCTCAAAACCGGGCAAGGGAAATTGGGGGTGGGGGGGTGTTTTTAAATACAGTAGAGTTGAGGGGGGTAAACTTTAAGAATCTGTTGTTTCAGCCCTCTTGTTGTCATTTTGCAGATATATTAACTGAGCTTTGTTTTGGGCCAGCGGCATAAACTGGGAGGACAATTTTTGGACATAGTTAGTTAGATAGGCAGATCAAAAATATACCCCTTCCCGAAAGTGTGTGTATCCAAAAATTATCCTCCCAGTTTAAGTTGGTTAAAAAAATCGCCAACCCCTCCCCTAGCCATAAATAGCGATCAGTCCCTAGTGTTACATTCATGTAATGCTTAGACAAACTACAGCCACAAGAGGTTGACATCGTTCAAGGTATAATCCAAGTTTGTGTAAAGGTTGGTTCTCATATAATTGGCCTGATCATTTCAATCACCGATATAGTATGCAACTGCGGAGAGGATTGGAAGCGAGCAGTTCTCATATGATTGCCCCGATCGTCTGCTATGAGCAAAGCATGCAGTAATGGTCTAGGCCCGACAACATGCAATCACTTTGGAGCCAAACATAGAATGTAGATTTTAGGTTTGTGAAATATTTAAAATAAGAAAAAAGACTTAGTTTGGAACATACAATATGCTTGTGCAAGAGCTTCGACTGGGCAAAAGAGATTGCCCAGAGAGACCACGAACGATCCTTCCGACATTAACGATCATCTCTGTAATGTTTTCACATAATTGCCTGAATCATAAGACCACTTTCTTAAGTGACAGCAGTGACTGAAACAATCGGTAATCGATAAGTACAGTCAAACCTTGATTATCTGGCCCTCGCCTATCTGGACACATTTCTCTGGTCCAGTTTATTGATTTATTTTAATATTAAGAAAAAACCTTTTTTAATGCTGTTGAGTCAGACGATCATGAAAGTTCTTATTAAGCATCAATTGGGAGACAAGTTTAAAAATAGGTCCATAATGCGTACATGTGTGGCTTAATAGATCACGTGAAAGGCACTTGACTCTCGTGGACAAACAAATAAATAAATCTGATTGGGCCATAATGTGGCTACGCACTTTGTGTAAAAAATCATGCCACAACACTTCTATAATCAAGCATGATCTATTTACTATTACAATCTGTTTACCTTATTCCTGTTGTTTAGATTTTGGTCTCAATTATTATTTTTGATTATCTGGACTCTCCATTATCTGCACATTTTGGCCTGAGAGCAGTTTACAATCTGTTTACTATCCATGCATTTATATAGCCATTAAATGGAAATTTGTTAGTGTTCGTTTTCTCATGCAAGGTCGCAAATACAAATATTTCTCTCTTACCTCAGACTCACTTTGTCTCTTGGCATCAGTCCAACTCTTTACAGTGTGAATGTCCTCCTGAATAGATTCCAACTCATCTGTGATATGGAATTAAAATGCAATTATCAATTGTTTGTTTTTTAACCTCTCATACATGTACCTACCATGTTCACCTATCTCAGTAAGTGCTGACATCCCAGCAGAATCGTCAGCTACAATGTCCTTTGCAGAGAGAAGTCAGCCACTTTCTTCTCGTAAAAATGTTGTTACAGAAAAAGAGAGAAAAACAGTAGCTTCAACAGCAACCTTTGTGGCATTTTATGGTGTTGTATAAAATGGGATCTTCAACTTAATGGGTTCCCAAGTCACCCCTGTACAGCGGGTATAAGGGCAGGAAGAGTGTGTGTATTAGGGAAAGTTTTGTAAGCATAATAGGATTAAAAGGAGGAAGCAAACATTGCTTTTCAATGATGTCAACCTTTTGTTACTTTAATAGGGTAACAAAAACATTGATATCAACAATAGTGGGTCATAAAATTGGGGATATGAACAAAACATATAGTCTAGTCTAGTATTTAACTGCTAGCATAATAATAATAATAATAATAATAATGACAAATTTCACAAAAATAAAGTATAAACTTAAGTCTTGTGAGCTGTTTTATTCTTTCGTAGGCCATTGAAATGTAAAAGAAATCACAATAAATGCCAATACAATTTGCAAAAAGTCTGGGGGAAGGCTTGCCAATGAAATTTCCCACCCCACACCATCACAAGAAAATCCAGCTGCAGGCTACCATTTTTAGTGATGTACCCTACTTCAAAAGTTATTGAAATTTAAGGGCTG
>OX453285.1:24384501-24862001 GCA_949710005.1 Ricordea florida
TTTGAAGTTAGTTTACAAAAGCAATAAACCGAAGTTTCTATGGGTCTACTGGTGTAATAAACCACTTGTTATGTTGAGAGAACACTTGAAGTGCCTGTAAATAATTCGCCTGTGGCTCATGATTTACAAGCTCTTCTCATGTTCTCCCAACATCCTACATGGTTTACACCCTGGCAAACCCATAAAAGCTGGGGTATATTGCTTAAATAGAGACTATCTACCTGGCATAACAAATGCTGGAGCTTTGTTTTAGTGTGTACCACTGCAGCTCAACTTCCTTGCAGAAAGAAGCGTAAGAGAAGGACTCTCTCTTGAGATTTTTCCTGACAAGATATTATTTCAAAAAAATATTAGATGCATGGTAAGTAACACGTTCAAAGTTTGAAAGGATCTGAGAAAAGTACAGGAGAGGGGTACGGCGAGGGGTGATTTCTTTTAATGATAAAGGTTTGCAGCTTTATTCCTGCCAAGACCAAAATGGGAGATTGGAACTTTACAGTAATTCAACTCCGACCTGAATTGTTAGCTTCATACACAGTATCGTGATGTGGCCTGACGCTGTTTGACAACGAAAACAACTATAACATTAACCCACTAGCTTTACTCACAACAGACTTTCAATGGTCTCCCGCATGGCTCTTGTTTGCTGATGGTACAACTGGACTGCATGCTTGCAGAAGTATGCTCGGCTTGCCATTATCTGTATAGAAGATCCATACATGTATCTGTTCTATTAATGTCTGTATCTGTGTTGGAGCACGAGTGATAGAAAGGTCGGATCAATATCAGTTTCTGGGCAACCGTGCACCTACCCCTCCCCTAAACCAACATTAACGCTAACTTTTTAACTCATTATAACTTGTTGGATTAGGGGAGGGGTAGGTGCACAGTTGCCCAGAAACTGATATTGATCCAAAAGGTCTAGTCTCTCTGTCTGGTAACATCTTCATTAACAAAAAAACATACTGTAACAAAGTTAACCCTGAGGGTACCGGTATAGGATCCAGCTGGATCCGGATTTGTGATCTGAGATCATGTAGACCAGGGTTCGTTATTATTACTGTTGTTACTATTATCATTATTATTATTAGTAGTTGTAGCAGTAGTTGTAGTAGTAGTTGCAGTAGTTGTAGTAGTAGTAGCAGCAGCAGGAGCAGCAGCAGCAGCGGCAGTGGCAAAGGTATTGGTAGTAGTGATAGTAGTAATAATAGTAGCAGTAGCAGTATCAGTTGCAGTAGCAGTATCAGTTGCAGTAGCAGTACAGGGTTCGTGCTGGGGTGAGTAAACAGAATCTAAGGACTTTTTAAGGAGTTTTTAAGGACCAAAATACAATTTTTAAGGAGTATTTTGTTTGTTTGTTTCTTTGAAAAAAAAAGAAGAAGAAATAACTGCCATTGTTTCTATTTATTATTCATGCAAAATATGTTACTGTTGTCTAATTTAATAATAATGATGAAACAGCAGAAATATTGTGAATAATGTGAACATAACATCATAACATGAAATGGAACTTCCCCCAAAAATGTATAATGTCAATGAAGGTATAAACACCATCTAACATGTGAAATGTTTTCTGCTAAAATTTAATGTTTGAGCTTTGTTAGACAAGAAATAAGGAGTTCTTAAGGAGTTTTTGCTGAATTTTGTAAATTTAAGGAGTTTTTAAGCGCCCTTTAGAACGTAGATCAAATCTAAGGAGTTTTTAAGGAGTTTAAGGAGTAGCACGAACGTAAAACCCTGGTAGACAATGGCACATCTAAAAACCCCTAGAGATCTACCCTGGTCATGCAAGGTTTCATTATTTTCCTTTCTAGCACGCCATGATCTGTGCGATCTTGGATCACAAATCCAGCTCTAGAACACTAATAATATACCAGAGAAGTGCACCATAAATGAAACAGATCAAAGGTAGCAGAGCTACAGTAGTTTCATTACAAAATCGTGACTGATAAAAAAGAACACAACAATGTGTGCACTGAAAGAAATGGGCCAAGAAAGATATAGCTAGTCTTGTCAGCCGACAACATAATGGAACGATGACAAGCAGATATCAATCCACTGGTAATTCAAGGTGACCTTCACATTGTTATTCTCTGAGACTGAGGTGCATAGTAGCAGAATATTTACAGAGCAGCAAAACAGTAAGATGGATATTTCTTAAGCCACTATTTACTGAGACTGAAGAGAACAATGACTGGTTTTAGTATATACCAATGAAGCAATCTAAGTGGCATGTCTTGGTAAGTGCTGTAAAGCGAGAATTGAAGATGGCAATTCTTCAACCAAAACTCATTTGCAAAAGGATTTTGCAAGAGACCTGGCACTATTCCCCTCGTACAAGATGAATAGTGTTGATATTCCAAGATGATGGGCCAATCAGATTACTCAAAATTCCAAGGTTGCTCAGAGTTAACTGAATCTATAAACTAATAGCAATTAGTATCACCCAACTAGTGGACTAATGCAAATGCCGCAATCTGATTGGCTACGCTACTAGAGGTCTATTAGTAATAGTCCTCAAGTAGAGAAATTTGTGACGCTTTCTTTTGTTTTATTCCCATTTATTCTTCAACTTCCATTTGCTAACTTTATTATTGCTTTTTCTGTCCGACTAGTTGGGTGATACTAAAACAATTAGACCCTTCGCCCTCAAGGGCTACAGGTCAATAGCCCATTCGGCTTTGCCTCATGGGCTATTGACCCGTAGTCCTTGCGGGCTACGGGTCTAATTGTTAATTAGTATAAATACTCAGGTGATTATACAAAACCGCGCCTTCTGATTGGTTTGCTATCTCGGAATATCAGCCGATAATCACCTCAACTAACAAAATGCCTGCCTGAGTCGTTCGCACGCTTTTGATGAAATAATTTTTTTTCATATTGTACAATGCTTTTTCTTTTCTTTTTTTGAAATAATCACCCGTGTACTTATACTAAAACAATTATTTGCCTCAGGCTCAGTGATTATCGGTGAATATTCACCAATAATCACCTCCTCTTTGGGAAATAATTATTAATTATAATTTATCATCATTATATGATTCCATAATGAGAAATTGCATACTGTTCACTTCTCGGAGTGAAAGGTTCATAATTAATGGGTACCAGCAATCAAATGGGACTACAATGGACCAGCATCCCATCTCACAGAGGGAGGGGGAGGTAAAAATACTCCTATGGGTGCTTCATACTACAGGCACCAGGATAAGCACTAGCCATGCTGGGCTTTATTGGTTGTGTGCATCTTACCCAAACATTACAAATTCACTTGACTAAATTACAACTGGTGTATGTGTTGTTGAACTGTAAGTTAGCAGCATCTGTCCTTTCTGAGACTACCAGGGCTAAAAATTGGCGGTCGCATGGTCACCAGTGGTGAGTTGAACACCTGATGTGCAACTATGCCACGGAATTTCAAAAAGTTGCAATGTAAATTATGCGAAGTACAAAGTTAAATTTAAAATAAAACTCAATACGTAGTTTAATTGGACTACCTTTCTCTTCGTTTCTTTGTCTGGACTGTAAGATCATCTATTTTAGTAAATTTTTAGTTCTGAAGTGGAAATTCCGAGCCGCTTTAACAGTGATTCCACAAGCAATCCACATCCACAACTAGAGGAAATTGAGGGCTACTTCATTTTGGGATGGGCCACTAAGAATTCAAGGAAACTGGCCCGACTGGCCACCAAGCACTGGAGTTAATTTTTAGCCCTGAGACTACTATACAAAACAAACTATTTTGAACAACAAATGCATAAAATAACAAACACTGATTTCACAGGGAATGCAGTCTAGTATTGTACCTTTGCAACAGATGCATCACCTTCAAGAGTCGACTTTTCTGGAAGTTTAGGGGCTTTGGCTGCAAAGCGGAAAGCACAATATGGAAAATGCTTAATTCAAGACTAATGACCCTTGTTGTATAAATGCAACTATGGAAAATTGCCCTTTAGCTGCAAAAAAAGAACAGGTTGAGATGGGATTCAAACCCACGAGCTTGAAAATAATGGAGTGATGCACTACCATCTGACCTGTCTCTGTCAGGAGAAGGCGAATTATAATCAGTAATCACCTACTTTCTGTGCAAAATACTGTGAAAAGTCAAATCAGCAATGATTCCTTCCACAGTGAAAAGTATAAGATTTTCATTTATTACTGAAATTATTAATGATCAAAAACTTTTTTATACATTGTTTGAAAGTAGTGATGTAAACAGTTATAAGAATGTAACCGTCATTGTAGATAGGTTTACTTATGTATGCCAGTACTATAGTAACTGTATATACCTTTATATTAACAGGATCACGCAAGCAACTATTGAAACCTACTTCAGTTCGAACAAAAATACACAGCATGCTGTTAACAATGGAAGGAAGTTGACAAGGTCTTACGAATTTTCTGAAGGGAGAGTCTTTCAGGAGTAATATACTCCCCTCCAGTCATCAACATGGGAAGATAATCCTGAAAAATAGAATTGATATTGCTGAATAGCCTCTTTAATTTGTCTCGCAATGTAGTTGTGGAATGCAAAATTTCAACCGCTTTAAACTGTTGGTCTTCTGCAGGTGATAAGGTCAACTGGTTATGGTACATTATTATGCAGATTTGGTGGTATGCTCTGATTGGTACATCATACTACCAGCAGTAAGTGGTCGAAACGTCACAATCCACATCCAATTGACTATGTCGGAAGACAAATGAAAAAGTCTTCACAACAACTGCATCATTCACAATTACCACTAATATATTCTGTAACAGAATAGACATTCTTTTTAATTGAGCCCTTTAAACTCAGTCTTTTATCCAAGAGAATATGTCATATAGGTTTGTTGTACTTACAGATGTGCCTGGATACGTTGAGGCAGGAGCCATGAGATCTGGTCGGAACTCTTCATACTTGAAGAATAATTTTTGCTGTGCTGCGCTAACTCCTGTCTGAACAGCGATTAGTTCTTGAAACTTAGCAAACCTGACAAAACAAAACAAGTTCTAAGGCAAACTATGATAATTATTAATAACCATAACTAATTAATCATTAGAGAAGCAAACAAATGTGGTACGTTGTTACATCAAAGAGAGTCTGTACACAGAACATCGAAACAAAGCAAATATAGAAATTTAAATTATCATAATTTCTGGCCAATAATTATTCTCTTTTGAAACCTGTGCTAAGGTACATTAAACTGGATAACTAGTTGTAATGACACATAAACACTTCACACACTTGAAACTTAGAACACTGTGTTACATTACAGTTCATGTTGTTGTATATTTAGATTCTAACTGAACTTATTTAGACAAGCCTGCATTTCTTATTGTAGTATTCATTTCAGTTGCCTCCATGTTTGTTTCAGGTGTAGTTGGAGATTTTTGTGATTAACCCTTTGTGCCCTGTGGGGTTTCCCTGTAACATTAGTAAAATCATCTGGCGTTAGCCAGAGTAAAGTCCATAAAGTCACTCTTGGGGCACAAAGGGTTAAAGCCTTGTATTCTGAGGGCAAAAGAGTTCTTCTATTTCACTACACTAGTTATGCAACCTTAGAACAGAAGTGTTACATTTAAGTGATTCTTAACACTGCAAGTAATCATAAAAGATGGTGCAATAGGCACAACTTCTTAAGTTTGTTGATATGTTTAGTGCTAACAGCACTCTTTCTTATTTACATTTTTCTTTTTTTTCATAATTATATATTTATTTTTATTAGTACAAACAGTACTCTACATCAAAAGAAGACGAATAAAAATACATTTTTAATCTGCAGATTTTGATGCAACTTTAACTTGTAAAACAGAATTAAGACAACTGGGAGAAACCGAGTGAAAAAGATGTGAAGTTCATGAGAAAACCATGTGAAATTTTGAAAAGTTTCACAGGGATTTCACATGGTTTTTCACAGATTTACTTACGTTTCTTGGGGCTTGATGTATATTTTATGAAAAGACGATGAATGCACAGAATACACATCAATAACCTAAAATACATATATATATATATATATTATGGGCAAATTATTAAAAAATACAGTACAACGTATTAAGCGTATCAATTTATTAAGTTGTATGAGCTCATTAAAATATTCAAGAATCCATGAAAATATCATTTCCTTTCCTTACCTTTCGAGTTAGAATGTCCTGAGCTTTAAAGAAGAATTCTTCAAATGACATGGCTTTTGCTGGATCAGACTCAAGTATTCCTGCTAACACAGGTGTCAATAGGTCTCGTAATCCTCTGTAGAGAATAAGAAAACATTTAGAAATGTAATTGTAGGGTTCAACTGCAGGGGAACTGCTGGCAGGTTTTCTTCACGTCTATCTGGACACTGTAAAAGCGAATTGTTCTTATTTGGGCATCAGCCCAGTTAATTGGCCTCTTATAGAGGCTCATCTCTCCAGGTGAAATATAATTTATTCCTCATGAGAGACATACATGCAGGCCTTCTGACAGGGTGCGGGAAAAAAAAGAAAATTGTGCGGGTTTTGCGAGGCAAATTGTGCGGTAAAAAATGGCGATTGTGCGGGAATTGTGCGGGATTGCGCAATCGTGTAAACAAACAAATATTCGATCACTGGGCCCAAAAAAAAAACCAGACATGGAGGAATGTCTGGATAAATGAAAAGTGCAACAATTGTGCTCTTAGTCTGGCAATTAAACATAAACCAAATTTCTATTTTGCCACACTGAACTTTGGCCAAAGTTTGTATCAACAAAATCATGTTGCGTGACATGATCGATTAAGTTTATTAAAAACCGTAATTCCCGGGCGTAATTCCGCTTCTAAATAAAATGTTTTCGACCAGAATAAGTTACTTTTTGAAAAATCCCCACACTTTTGTACTTTCTTTGATACGTAGAGTGAATATTAACTCGTTAAGGTTTAAAACTCTTCACGCTTGAAATTGCTACAAAAAACAACAACACCCAGGCAAATGCAAGTGCGGCCTAATTTAATTTTATATAATTCTATTTTAAACGTAGAAATAAGAGTGTAAAACTTGTATTTCCTGAATGAAAACGTCCTTCACTTGAATACCAAAAATATACCCTGTTTCCTGACGAGAATTATTGATTTTCTGTTGCCCAAAGTTGCAGCGCTTTCATTTTTATTTGCAAAACAATATAGCCGCAAATTGCCAATGAAAAACAAGATTAGACTGAGACTGTGCCCAGGCCAGCACGAAACGATGAAGCGCTGCCTTGTTGTTTTCATATCCGCTCGGGCTGTTCAATCGCGGAAAGCGGCGGATTTATCGATTGTTTTGCAATGTAAATAGCCTAAATATAGCCTAAAAAGCTTCTTTAAACCTTGGCAATCGATGGGAATACCGATTTCATTAGCTTTTTAACCAAATCTTTCCATATTGTGCGGGATTTCACGGATTTTTAGAAATTGTGCGGGATTGTGCGGCTTTGATTGAATTGTGCGGTTCCGCACCCGCGCACCCTGTCAGAAGGCCTTTACATGTAAGGGGGAACAAAACATTCTTAACAAAAAACCTAACCTTCACTCAATCTAAATAACAAGAAAATGAATAAATCATAAAAAAAACTATCTAAAGAAAAGTGCACATTGCAACCAGGTGGACGATCAGACACAGTCTGATGCTATGCCGGTTTGAAATAATGAATGTACCTTAAAAAGTTATAATTGATCAATCTGGCATTTCAATTTAACACTCCTGTCAAGTGTCCTCTTCTGAGATGATTAGAATAGACTTAAAATTAAAATTGCTGCTCATGTTAAAGACTGGTTTGGAGGCAACTTACTGAGAAAGTCTAGTGTGTTCTGGCAATTTGTCACTCCATTCTATTTCTTCTCCTTCACTCTTCTGAAACCCAGATATCATTCCTGGTGCCTTCTTTGATGTAATTGTATACCTGCAAAAGTTTATTCCAGCAATTACAAACTGATCATTAATAATAATAAAAACAACAACAAAACAATAATAATAATAATAATTATAACGAACTTTATCTCAGTGTTAACTGTATCTAGCACTGACGTACTACTTGGGGACACTGTAAAGCAAAAATGAAATGAAATCAAATCAAATCATATATTTAATTAAATTAAATCAAATAAAATGTTGGTTTTTGTGGAAAGGGGAAAACTGGAGTACTCATAGAAAAGCCTCTTGGAGCAGAAAAGAGAACCAAAAAATTCAGCCCATATGACGCCAGGGCCAGGAATCCAACCCTGGGCCACACTGGTGGAAGGCGAGCGCTATCTCCACTGCGCCAACCCTGCTCCCTATGAATAAATTCTGCATTTATTTACAGGGCCATATTCCAATATGCATTTGAATGCACACTATTGCTGTCATTAACTTATTATCATTACTGATCCTTTAACAAGGCTGTCAACCCTCCCGGATAATCTGGGACACTCCAGATTTTGGACTGCAGTATCTCCCGGCCTTCAGATTAGAGTCTCAAATCTCCCGGATAATTGCCGAAAGTTTACCATTTCTAGTGAGACCCGACTTTCACAACAATATAGTTGTAAATATTGTGAGTTGTGAACTATTTTACTGTTAACATGGATAACAAATGTAAAACAGTTCCTCATAAACTCCAACAAACGGTCATTCTTGCAGGCATTGCCACTGTAATATAAGCATTCAACGCAATTGTTCGGAAATAAACCAATCAGATCAAATGCTACCATGCTAATGATGAAATTATGTCATTATGACATAATATCTATCATACCTTCCCTATCAATTCTCAATATTTGAAGACTTGGGGCTGGGGGTTGACAGCCCTGCTTTAACCTCATAGGCTTAAAAGAAAAAACTCCTGGCTATGCCACTAATTTATACTGAAGACAATAAGACGCCTGAGGGCATTTACGCGGGATATGTTGGTTTAAAATTGCTGACGTAGTATGTATTTTTGCTGATTGTGCGATCATGGATATCCATGGTGCAATCCAACCTGACTTGCACGTGATTCGGAGTTACAGCCAATAAAAATCACAGTTTTTTCAGGACGGGCTCGGGATACGGGAAAGACAACGAAAGGAATGCGCTACCGAATTTTATACACTGGCTGACTACGTCATCCCGCGTCACAAGGATGAGATGCTATCATGTTTCTTAACGGATTGTAAAGTAGATGGAGGACATATCACAAGGCCATACAAGGTTACAACATCTCTCTTTGCGTGTTAAGAATACTTCTAGAATGAGTGCAGCCAGCAAATGAAATATTTTTCAACATGAGAAGGCAAATTTGGATCTCAAAGCAAGCCAGTAATTTTCCTTTTACCAATATACAGGGCACTGAGTGAAAGCAAATCAATGAAAACACTATCTTGCCAGTGATGTGAGCAAGAGCTTTAATTCATTTGCTACCACTGGATAAACAACTAAATTTTATATAATTATACATAATAGATTATATTCTCTCTGAATCAAGAATTGAACACAGCTAATGCAAACAGCAGTGAGCCAATCAGAGCTCATGTTATGTGGTATTGTGAGGCACTTTTCAAACAGAATTAAGATCTTCCATACATGGTATCTTTATTCTGTCTGCCACCGTATGGCCTAAATGGTAACTGGCCGGTTGCAATGTGATAGAATGTGACACCAATACTCCACAAGTCAACCTGAAAGATAACAATCCAATTAACTACAAAAAAGTACTAAATCAGCTATATCAACCAGTTACATGGTAAAATATGGAAAATTATCTACTTCAAGCACTGCACTAGGTAACATTAATGTTCACGATAAATGCAAAACAGCTGCTAAAAATTGTATCAGAAATGCAAGCAAACTATGATGTTGATGTATGTCATTTAACCCTTTCACTCTCAAGGGGTCTCAATCCATTTGACGAGTAAAATCGTCTGGCGTTGGACAGAGTAAAATCTATAAAGTCACTCTTGGAAGTGAAAGGGTTAAGGGAGATAGTGTTTTAAACATTTCACTCCCAAGGGGTCTCTATATTAATCAATTCAACTTGATGAGTACTGCTGTTATCTCTCATATGTTATTTTGGATTCTGGTGTTTGAATGATGATAAACACCATTAGGGGTGAATTCCCAAAACATTTAAAATGCTCAGAAAAGAATGCTGCTTCCAAACATGGTGGATATACTTTGGGGAGAAAATGGCTTTTAAATCAACTTGTTATGAATACAGCTGACTTTAAAGTACCAAAACTTTTACGATTGTTAAGTTTCTTATTTAAATACTGAAGAAGTACATATCTATATTTAATATATTGTTATGTTAATTACATTATTGTAAAGTTCTATTCAAAATGCCTACCACAGCGTTGAATGCTTTATTGCCATGTTTTCGTAAAACACCTCTCTCATACAGATCTGGATGCTGTTAATGGCAAACAAACATATGTCGATTGGCTCAAAGTAAACTGTTTCACCTTATAGTAAACCAGTGAAGCAGTGGAAAATTAAAGACATATCAAGAGCTTGTTAATCACCTACAAGAGTTAAAGTAACAGTTTCAAAATGAACAACAATGCATTATTAAAACAAAACATGCATACTGCAAGCAATGCAGAGGTGAAATGAGTCCATATTATCTGCTTCGGACCAAATAGTAAATGTTAGGAAAATAATTTTTAATTCTCAATTAATTATTTAAAAAAAATGAATGCTTGGAAAGAAGGTCATACAGGAAGAGGAAAGATAAATGATAGTTTTACAGTGGCAAATCCACTTGGATGATAATATTTGCTGATTGAATTAAAAATTGAATAAAACTATCACTGTGCATTAAATTGAAATGCATTGTAGCATACCACACCTAATTTGCTGTTCATTAACCGCAAAGGGATACTCATTCAAGCGAAAAAGCACTGTCATTAGAGCAAACAGGCATACAATAACACAAACGGAGTTTCAAGAGAGTAATTAAATGTTCATTAACTTATTTAGCATAGAAATTGACAATCATGAATATGTTTGTGCAGGTTCATTGGATCATGTATCTTATGGGAGGCCTCGACCGATACATCGGTCGACACATCGATCGAGATATCGGTTGATGTCTCGATTGATACTCGACCGATATGTCAACCGAGTGTCAGTCGAGTATCGATCGAGACTCGGTCGACAATAAACCGCTATATTGGCCGACATGTCTTTACACACGTCTGGCCCGATAGTTGATACTTCACCGATACCCCAAAAATAAAAATATCTATTTTTATTAAACAACTTGACTTTTCAAGTAAGTTAATGGGAGTAACCCAGTCTCTCATATTTTTCCTCTCTCGTGCTTTCTCTATTGCTCTTGTAAATGACATATCGGACGATACGTCGATCGAGGAACTGGAAAACTTATCCGACAAAGGTCGATAGTTTACCGACATGCGACCGATAGTTGACCGATAACCGACCGACACTATGGCGATCGATACTAGCAGTCGACACTCAGATGACAATTGAGCGTTATATCGGGTTCATTAGCATTATAGCATCTTTGCGCAATCAATAAACAAATTTACAGGTTCAATAATGTTTTTTGGACATTCATTAGCAAACAATAAATATAATCAGGAAAGAATAGTATATATTTATCCTTCAATTTCTTCTTCATCTTGGAAGGCAGGTTTGCATGTGGTTGTACCATTGCATGCATTTTCGTGGCGTGACATTATTTATATTTCTTGTAGTTGCCTGAGAAGCAATCTTTCTCTCAACTCTCCAAGTGGAAGGCCTTGTCTTCTTGCTTCATCTCTGTCTCCCATCAAATGTTGCTTGTCGGGATGAGACAAGTGAGCCTTTACAGCTGCCTTTAACCCTTTCACTCCCAAGAGTGACTTTATAGATTTTACTCTGTCTAACGCCAGACGATTTTACTCGTCAAATGGAGACCCCTTGGGAGTGAAAGGGTTAAAAAGTATCTCCCTTAACCCTTTCACTCCCAAGAGTGACTTTATAGATTTTACTCTGTCTAACGCCAGACGATTTTACTCATCAAATGGCGACCCCTTGGGAGTGAAAGGGTTAATCCTATTCTTCTTACCAAGTATTCCTCTGTACCATACACAGACAAAAATTCCTCCGAAGGTTCAAGTTCCCTTGCTGCTCCAAAATCAGTTAACTTGTACACAAAACTGAAACAAAATGCAGATGCTGTTAAAAGACAGACACAGTGACTTTCTTGCCTGAACACAAATTCAAGTTCTTCCAAATACCAGTTTCATGTAAGTGAAAATTTTTTTCCATGGACTATGGGACGATTGCTGAAGCTTTGAAGCATCAACCAGATGATTAGACAAGTTTAAAAATCATCACAGCATAAGACCTCTATATTCAAAATTGAACTACAGTTAAACCCCGTTAATATGGACACCAAGGGGACATGCCAAAATGTCCGTATTAACGAGGTGTCCGTATTAACCGGGGTCCTCGGAAAAAAGTCAGACACTAAGGCCGACACTTAAGTTACATTCAAGTTACATTCTTTGAATAAATGGGTTACACAATTGTAAAGGAATTTCCTGGGTGGGTTTAGTTAAATATCTGGGTATGGAATGTGGTTAACCACAGGTAAGCCTGCAGGCGTCATGAGGACAGAGCATGTATTGTAACAAAACTGGTTTAACCCTTTAAGTCCCAGTAGTGCACAACGTCCAATTTCTCATTACAATATTCACAGTTCATCAGCCATTCATGTTATGAGAACAACAAAAATGATCACTAAAAATTAAGAGTTGTATTGACATTTAAACAAATTCTCCTCACTGGTACCATAACAAATAAATGAGAACTGTTAGGAGAAAATGAATATTGTTGTTGGGGCTTAAAGGGTTAATTAGATTGCATATTAGTTACAGCTCCACCTTCCATCTTCTTTCAACAGTCTCATGATGTTACCAGGCTTAAGGTCCCGATGAACTATTCCCTGTTCGCGTAAATGCTGCATCCCAGCAACTATAAAAGAATACAAACACTTGTTGTTCACTGTGCTGCCCACCAGCAAACATATGGCTAACAAATAAGTTAACATTTACGATAAAAGTACAAGGGTTAGTTTCGATGAAATGAAATTGAAACACACAAAAGATGGTTTTATTAAAGAGTTGATACATGTACCACCATAAGATAAAAGCGAAGCTAACACTGAAATGAGAAAATGGAAAGAAATTTAGGAAAGAAAATTATTTTTACCAACGTCCCTGACAACTTGTTTAAAGTCATTTTCTGAAAAGCCATAAGCATTTTCTGGACTTTCCAGCATAGTAAATAAGCTACCACCAGAACAGAGCTCCATCAAAATGACTTCACTTTGTGACCTGAGCTGTAAAATAAGTACCTGCGTAAGACACTTGGATTGCGTAAAACACAGAAGGCAAATATTAAACGAGTCACAAACCAAGGTATAGCTAGGATTTTTCAAAGAGGGGTCGCACTACATCACATCTAGGATACCTTCCAGATGGTAATGGTGACATGTCATCTACTCTGTGTTTTGATTTAGTGGCAGTTTTTGGTTGAGTTGTGTAGGAGGGAGGAGAGGGAAGAAAGAGAAAACAACCTATAAAGTAGCTGCAAATAGCTCTGTTATGTTCGTCAAAACATAAGTCTCTCCATTCTACTCTCACCACAAAGTGTTCACAGGTACCCTACATTGGTAGGTGAGTCGTTTCTCGCTCCAAACGAGATACTTTCATTGGACTATGCGAGACAGTTGTCTAGGAAGCCGTTACGTATGAAAAGTAAACTTGCGCGAAAAAACCGTCACGCTTCAGGGTTAAACGCAAATGGTAGTAATAGTGACCTTCATGGTTGAGTGGAATCCCACTGGGAAAATTTTTTTTGAAGTTTACTAGGAGTCCAAATTGAATTCTTATAAAACAGAATTACATGCTACTAGCACAGAGTGCCGTTTCAGAGATGAGTTGAATTTCGCGAAGAAAACATCCTTAATCAGTCAAAATATTCATCAGTCACATTCAATCAACATACCACATTTCGTTGACAGAAATTTATATGCAAGCGGTGCTATTTCAGTAAACAATGCATTGCGTAAGGGGAATCCCCTTTCATCTTAACTTCTGCGGGAGTTTATTTTCCGCTTGAACTGTTAATTCCAGGAATGAATGATCATGAATATCCTGTTAAAACAAGTTTCATGGGGTAAAAAAAATTTATCGCCGAGATTTCGAGACTTGAGGAATTTAGGAATGTACTCTATAGCTGCTGTATTTCTCCATAGAATCACTCGTAGATAAATTGAAGAACAAATATTGCTTAAGATAAACACGAAAATGCTAACGGCATTTAAATGGCTTGATGCTCTTCGAAGGAACGGGAATGATTTCCGCACAGGTCCCTACTTCATTATGCATGCTGTAGCCGTACAAGAAATGTCTGCACGCGCACTTCCCAAGACAATTCAACTACAGCATGCATAATGAAGTAGGGACCTGTGCGGAAATCATTCCTCTGGTTCTGATATATGGCCACGAACAAGGCAAATATCTGAAATTTAATCGCCCTCTTTGAGAAAATATCTCGACGCTTGGTTTATTTGCGTTAAAGATAAACCCACCTCTGTTTCAGAGTCGAAGAGTTTGACGATGTTTTCGTGATGCAGTTTTTTTAGCACATCAAATTCTCTTCTTCTCACATCTGGCGGTCTCGTCATGCCTAAGTTACTAAACACCTTGACGGCATACACTTCTCCGGTTTTCTGGACACGAAAAGAAAGAGAAGGAACTATGAACTCATGCCTTCGTCGCATATTTTTCGTGACGAATCAAGAAAATCAGTTTCGATAAACCTTATGCCGCCCCTTGAAAACTGCGCCAGTCGCTCCTTGGCCTAACACGTCTTTGAGGTTCCAACTGTAGTTAGCACTGCTTCGCATCTCCATTTTACTTCACCGTTCTTGTGTCTAAAAAGTTGAAGGGTAAACGATACGCGTCAGCTGGTACGTTTCGCGGAAAAATCAAAACCCCCGCCTCCCCACGCAAACGCCAAAATAGAGATTGTAGACATCCCCCCGGAACCGAATTGTGGAACAACAAGACAACTGTAACCATGAGTAACACAAGAAATTGGAATAATCAAGCAAGTTGATAAGTTTCGAGCGTCAGCGCTTCGTCAGAGCGAATTTATATTTTGTGGAAAGTGAAACTGTCAGGTGCAAAACCAGACTCCCTATAACTCTTAATCGTTGTGACTCCACTGTAGTGTTGATTACTATAGCAACAGAGAACTGCCAAGTACAAACGTCGTACTGTACGTTGTCGTATCTTGTGGTAATACTGTAAAACCACTGCATGATGTGAAATACTTTTTCTCAGTGATACTGTATCGTACCCAATATAAGCTGGTGATTAGAAATAACGACAACTAGACCTGTGAAGATCACTAGATGAGTGCTTCTCTGACTCTGTAGTGTATCCGTACACTACATCCAAGTGTGTAAACACTACTAAATTTTGCCCCCCTCCCCCTTCAGAGAATGTTGAGCTCTGATTGTAAAATTGCGTTTCACACGTTTTTGTGGATCGATAGACGTTTACGTGTTGTTGTTGTTTTCTAATTGTGTACAATAAATTTACTTCCAGAACTAAATGCTAGTAAGAGAACTGTTTGTTATTTATGGCTAATGGGTGGGGAGTCGGTGATTTTTTGACCAACTTAGGCAGATTAAAAGTGAACCCCCGTACCAAGAAGGTAAAAGAAAAGGGGGGGGGGGGGGTAAACAGTCACCATTACCGACAAAGGAGTCTCGCTCTGCATAATTATGCTGTCTAAAGCCATCTGTTTTATCCATATTTCTTCAACTCTTCAACCATGTTATGTATCCCGGACGCGAGGGAAAAATCGCGAAGCGAGGGGAGCGGGGGTGGGAGAGGGTGACAAGGCGAGAAAACCACCGCCTTCCGCTTGCGTTACGTATCATCCCTATAAGGTACGAGTCAGCTATTTTGCTCTCCCGTTCCTGCACTCAGCGATATCTCAGCGCTTCGTTCATCCTTGCCATATTGCTGAAATGATGTCATATCTAAATAGTAGAATTTTCAACTTTCCAACCTCGTCAGGAAGGTAACAAGTCAATTTAAGTAATTTAATTCTAGGGAAACTCATGTTTAACCATCGTAGCCAAGCGATACCAAGAAGTTCATATTATTACGACGGATTTTGAAACATAACTTTAAAGGTGATATCATCGGGGCTTAAATTAACCATTCTGTAATGCTTGATCGGCGAGACTGAGAGCTTATTGTAATGGGGCTCCTGACAGTACGTAGCTTTGTGGAGACCCAATCAGTACAGGATAATAAACTTTTACTACAAACCCACTCTAGGAATGCAAGCTCAAGTTCTGAATGCCACACAAGTATTGGACCCGCCGTATTGGCTCTGAGGTACTGTAATCTGCGATCATGAGTTCCTAGTTCGAAAAAAAAACGTCTACTGGGTCTTGTAGATTTTGTTTTTAACATACTTGGGTCACATGTGAACACGACGAAGTAAATTTTAAAAGATAATTCACGTTTATGATCGTGTATAATTATTCAAGAAACACTTACCCAGTAAGAAAACTCAATTAGAGCTCAAACGCACATCAGATGAATACTGTGTGGGACAATCAAACGGAATTTTCTTAGAATCACAAACGTTAGCAAATAGCTTTTAAATGCCAAGTCAGCTCCTGATAGGTTCGACGTAACAGAAAGCAGTATTTTCCCTAAGTAGATTCAAGCAATTTGATTCGCTGACATGCCAACGTATGATTAGTACTCGTTGGGATCGTCACGCAACGCTTCACACCACGAACGGCCGTTGGTGGCGGGAAGCGGGTAAGATTTCCGCACAGGTCCCTGCTTCATTATGCATGCTGAAGCTGTCTTGTCTGGTGTAATGCACGTGCAAATATTTCTTGTGTTCGAAGAATGAAATACGTAGTATAGTTACAGAATGTATAATGAAGTAGGGACCTTTGCGGAAATCTTACCGAGAAGCGTTGCGTGATGATCCTAATAACGGATGCAGAGGAGACTAACGTATGATCAGCGTGATTAAATTTAAACAATACTGATCTTTGGACAAAACTGTAGAAATGCGATCTAGTGTGACGGACCTTGGACTGCCAGCAGTCTCTTTCTGGGTAGTCGAGCGGGCGCGCGAAATGGCCTAGCGAAACTGGAGGGAATGAGCGGAGGGGACGTCTACACTAAGCTCTAAGATAGCTAGTATTTTATTTTAAAATTAACTGTGCATTATGAAATGTCCTTTAGCTTGCTCTCTCGACAAGATCAAATTATTGCAGGCAAATTGTACATAGCCAACCTTACCTAAATTGATTAGCACCTGGGGTACCTGTGCAATACCTGTCACCCTTTTGCGCGCCCGCGTTTCTCCGCTATCGCGGCTTCGTCACTCGCCCCTGGTAACATAAAGTCCGTGCATCCCCTGTTCACACTCAAAGAATCAGGTGAGAAAAAGACAGCTTGCGGTGTAGATCTGACCAGACACAGGCAACTAATCTCCTGTCCTCTAATTTCCACAATTTCTTTTTTTTTTTTTTTTTGGCGATGCAAAAGTTCAAACTGAGAGGGAAACAAATCCGGCTCGAGGGCAAAACTTCGAGACGAGGGGGTGGGGATGGGAAACAAGATTCTGTTCATCCTGTTACAAATCTCAGTCACTGCTTGCCCCGTGAACGTAAACAATTTTCCTTAAGAAAACAGCTAGTCTGTAAAAAGTCAAAGTTGGACATGACTGAATCTATTTTATAGGCAGAAATGCTGACATTGAGTCGAAATAGCAATCCACTACAAACATTACAGTGGTAGTGCAGGGGTAATTCGCTCCTGGGTAGTGTTATTGCATTTCATTTCCGTGTACGTTTGTGGGTAACCGTTTTGTGATTTCGATTTCCACTTTGATATTGGAAGGAGAATTTATATTATGATTCAATTCTGGCTTGGAGAGGGTTAAATCGTCCATTATCAACCTCTTACGCAAAGTTCTTTATGCGCTTGTCACGCAAACTCTATAAGCTCTTCTCTGCGTTGGAAGCTGGCTGAAAATGTGGTCACAAGCTTTGCAGAAAAGACAACAAAAACCGGACCAGGTAATTTGATAAAAAAAGACTTAACAAAATTTGACACTCGAAAGGTAAATTGTATTCGTTTGTTTCATGCTGTGAGCTACACTTGTCAAAAATAGCGGGTTTTTTTTAGAAGACTTAAATATACGTACAGAGCAAAGAACGACTCTGAGTGCAGTGTGCTAAGACAATTTGCAACTGCTTGACGGAAAAGTTACCTCTGATGTAAAGGTTGTAAATAGATACTCAAATGAGTAAAAAAAGAACTAAATGTGGCTCACGTTATTCGAAGTTAACACATGGACAAAAAGCAGCTGAAAGCGCGGAGAGCTTCGCTGCAGCTCATGTTTGAAGCAGAGTATGTAGAAATGGTAAACGTACACAATCTTACCTCCAGTTTTGGGCCAAAAAAGAATCTCACTTGAAGGAAGATCTCTTCGCTCTTGTACTATATCTTATCATGACTTGATAATGGGTTTTCCCCGCAAAAAAGAGCTAAAATTATAAAACCTGTCAAGTTTTCATGCTACGTTGGTTTTGGTTTCGAAAAAAACCTTGCGCCCGCGGGCACTACAAGTTACGCTCTTCGGTAGGTACGTCATATATGATTCCTATAGTGTACCGATATATTTAAGCATTCATATACTGCACTCTTTAGTACTTGGCGTACTTGAGTGTCTTGGCCTACTTCAGTAACTTGCCGTACTTGAGTGTCTTGATTTACTTCAGTAACTTCCCGTACTTGAGGTACTTTGCTTCCTTCAGTAACTGGGCGTGCTTGAGTGTCTTGGCCTACTTTAGTTACTTGACGTACTTGAGTGTCTTGGCCTACTCCACTAACTTCGCGTACGTCAGTGTCTTGGCCTACTTCAGTAACTTGGCGTACTTGAGGTACTTTGCTTCCTTCAGTAACTTGGCGTGCTTGAGTGTCTTGGCCTACTTTAGTTACTTGACGTACTTGAGTGTCTTGGCCTACTTCACCGTAACTTCGCGTACTTCAGTGTCTTGGCTTCCTTCCGTAACTTGGCGTACTTGAGGTACTTTGCTTCCTTCAGTAACTTGGCGTGCTTGAGTTACTTTTCCTACTTCACTAACTTGGCGTACTTGAGTGTCTTGGCTTACTTCAGTACTTTGCCGTACTTGAGTGTCTTAGCCTACTTCAGTAACTTACCGTACTTGAGTGTCTTGGCCTACTTTAGTTACTTGACGTACTTGAGTGTCTTGGCCTACTTCACTAACTTCGCGTACTTCAGTGTCTTGGCTTACTTCAGTAACTTGCCTTACTTGAGTGTCTTGGCTTCCTTCCGTAACTTGCCGTACTTGAGGTACTTTGCTTCCTTCAGTAACTTGGCGTGCTTGAGTTACTTTGCCTACTTCAGTAACTTGGCGTGCTTGAGTGTCTTGGTCTACTTTAGTTACTTGGCGTACTTGAGTGTCTTTGCCTACTTCACTAACTTGGCGTACTTGAGTGTCTTGGCTTACTTCAGTACCTTGCCGTACTTGAGTGTCTTAGCCTACTTCAGTAACTTGCCGTACTTCAGTGTCTTGTCTTACTTCATTAACTTGCCGTAATTGAGGTACTTTGAGGACACTCAAGCACGCCAAGTAACTGAAGTAGGCCAAGACACAAAAGTCAGCCAAGACACTCAAGCACGCCAAGTTACTGAAGTAGGCACAGTACCTCAAGCACGCCAAGTTACTGAAGTAAGCCAAGACACTGAAGTATGGCAAGTTACTGAAGTAGTAGTATGTTTTTTGAGGGGCTAGCACACTGGTTAATTTTCAGTTAATTTTGAGCGAAAAAATTTATCAGAGATTTATCAAGAAATTTAACAAGGATTTTTGTTCTGATTAATAAGAATTTGTCAAGAAATTTAACAAGGATTTTTAACAGCGATTTTTTTTTAAAAAAATGAATTCTAAAAAATGATTTAAAGATATAACATGAAATATCAAAATGGAACGGTTGACAGTATAACAATTGAAGGTTATTGCTAAAGAACTAGGTGTTAAAAGATATTCTCAAATGCTTAAACCGGAACTCAGAGAAGCTATAAAACAAACACAAGCACCAAGCATTAATATTGTTGAAAAATCCACCCCAGAAAACCTCAAACAACCTATCAATCCAGTATTGAAAAACCTAAATGTGGAACAAGTGAGAGCTATAGCTAAAGAGAAGGGTATTAAAAAATATTGGTTGACTAAACCTAAACTAATTGAAGAGTTAGGTGATATAGACATAGACTCAAACAAATTATCGAATATTATTGATAAAATAACAACAAAAAATTATAAGTGTATTCATGGAAGGTTTAAATATTACTGTAAAGAGTGTAATGGATCACAAATATGCCCTCATAATCAAAGGAAATCACGTTGTAAAGAATGCAAAGGTGGTAGTCTTTGTGAGCATAAACGGGAGAGGTATATGTGCAAAGACTGTAAAGGTAAAGGAATATGTATTCATGGAAAACAAAGAAGTTTTTGTAAGTTATGTGGAGGATCCCAAATATGTGAACACAACAAACAGAAGGCACATTGTAAAGAATGTCGCACAACAAAAGATACATAACAAAAAAATTAAGTTATATAACGCAAGTCAGTGTTACATAACAAAAAATTTATCTAAATCTTAAACTTAAAGTTATGGGAGAACCCTTCAGATCAAGTTTTTTCCATTCAATGTCTAATATGCTTAAATCGAAGTGGTTTATGAGACTCTCATATTTTTGAACTGGAATTATTGGATAATCCTGTGAGGGTATGTTAGCAAGTAGGTGTGATGGTGAGAGTTTCACAAGTTCTCCATATTTGGTGTTATTCATATATGATGACTTATTATCCACTATACTACACATAAGTCTCAGTGGTTCCTTAATCTGTATATTTATGGGGTATAATTTACCAGGATTTATGACTTCAGGCACCCCTAAAACAACTTGTAGCCCTCTCGTAAGTTTTATGTTAAAGATCTTATTTGAATATAGATAGTCAACAGTATCAGTCTCAATGATTGTTATCTTTGCCTTATCAGTATCATTAAGAAAGATCGATTGAATATTACGCAGTGAATATGTACTGGGTTGAATTATTATGAGGGGCTGATTCTTATCATTGAATAATATCTGTTGATCCTTGAAATTAATCAATCTTTTGGTTTTTATATTACAATCCAGGAGTTGTATCTCCCGAAGATTTTCCAGTGGAGGATCCAAATACACCCTAGTTTCAGACTCATACATGGTGATGCTCAACATTTTTGTTTGATTACTCCATATTCATCTTTAAATTTCTATAATAGAGCCTTAACAAAAACAAAATTTGCATTGACGTAATCACATTCCTGAGCGACGTTAGAAACCAGCCTTTTTAAAGTAAACATAAAATCTACTTTTCAACTTCAAATCCACTTTCCAACTTGCTTGTTGCTATGTCGTAAAAGTATGTAATCTATTGTTCTACACGTGAACTCTAATTTACAAACAATGATAATCACGTGAAATGGTCATGAACTACCGAAATAGATACCACGCTAATCCACCAGCGACAACTATGAATGCTAATATATTCTTTTCATGCTGCGTTGAGTCAATATTATTTTCCTGTTTCGTCGAGTATGTTTGCGTTGAGTCTGTTTTCGTTGAGGATTTTGGCGTCATCTCAGTTCTATGTGGTAACTTTAACTTTGAAGATCCCATGTTATGACTTATTCCAACCTGTTTTGCTTCAGTGTTTAGGGAATTATTCACTCCAAAATTCATATCATTACTCGCTTTCATAAGTTTATTATTAAAACCAGTCACGCTTTCAGTGCTGATTATCATATTACTTGGCATTAACCACACACCAGGAGCAATAGCTAAATCAAGCCGTAATTTCGCTTCTTGTACAGCTAATTGATATCTTTGGATAGAACTAGAAATGTCATTCTCGATCACACTACTTTCAAATAAGGCTAAGAATTCTTGTTGAGTCTCTATCGCTCCACCACCATTACCATAAATCGAGTTTCTAGTGTTAACTTGCGCTCCCAATATACAGTAAACAAAAGCTTCAGCAGATCGATTCAATCTACCAAATCCAGCTTTAGTGAGTCCATGACCACTTGTTGGGATAAACCATGCATATTTGAAATCAGCAAAATCGTCATTATGGATGAATGAGATGAGATTACCCTTTTCTTTCTTACCACCTTCATCAGCAAATTTACCACCTTCACCAGGCCACTGATCAGCTTCATCATCGTAATTCCTTACCATATGTACATTTTGATATCCACCACCCGATCCATGATATCCAGCACCATAATCAAGGAATATATCTCCCAATCCACCATTTCGACCACCTTTCCATCTAAAGTCAGAATTATTAGCAATTCCAAATTCAGCGCACAATCGTTGATATGCTACTTTACTATAGGGATTATTATTTATTACAAAAGGTTGCTCATCAGGTAAGGGAAGACTCAATTCATATAATATCCTCCTTATTGTGAAATATACATGAAACTTAATGAAGCTACTCACTACTTTAGGATAATTTAGACTCTCAAAAGGACTTATACCACAACCTGAGGTCGCGCACCAAACTGCAAAGTTAAGCTGTTGAGGCCAATAATTCATATCAGGAGCATTCAACCATTTTCTACTCTGTTTACCGAATTTGAAAGTAACAACTTGGGATGTAAATATGTTTCTCATCTTTGCTGTGAATTTCTTAGTATTTGACACGTATATATCCAATGAGGTTAGCATTTTTGTTATGTCACTTGTAAAGTCATCAAAATCAATTGCAGGTATTGGGTAAGATCGATTAGTTATAGTTAAACTCTTTGGGAATGAACTCAATGCATCATCATCCAATCCTAAATCTTTCCATAAAAGTCTTTTCAAACGGGGTGATAGGTCATCAGTCCATGTTTTCCCAGTGGGGTCATCATAAGACATGATTGTTGTATCATTCACTTTCCACTTAATGTATCCTCCATACGGATCAGCTACAACTATGAATTGACCTTGATCAGCCTTTGGATATTTATTTCTGAAATCATTTAGTAAACCCATCTTATTATTTACGTTGATAATAGGATGCTTTTAAATCAAAACCGTTCTTTTCTAATACCAGCATAACAATTCCATCCTACAGGCGTTCTCTCAAATGACATTTTCAACGTACGGGAGCTGTTAACTCCTTTAATATTTCCGCTCGAACCTCTGTTCTTATCTGATTCATATTTAAGTTTTTTTCTGTATCTTTCCGAGTTTTCTGACGAATTTCGAGTTTTAGTTTTTCAAACTTGTCAACCTCTGATAAAATTAACGAAAATTCTTGGTCAGAGATAGCGTTATCTTTTAGTGCCTTTGAAACCAAGTCGTGAATGGTATTTACTTTTGCTTTTGCCAGAGAAACTGTCTGTTCATGTTTACTAACTTTATGAGAAAGTCGTTTAGAAGCCGCACCGAATCCAACTGATATTCCCCCACAAATACCTCCCACCGCTCCTAATGGGATACCAACAGCAGCACCAAAACCAGTAAGGGAGGTTCCAAGTCCACTTGTAGATAAAATAACTGAAAACACCCCACTACCAACACATATTTTTGTAAATATTCCCCTGGCTCTATTGTATTTTTTCCTAACATCCTCGTAACGTTTAATTTCCCTCTCAAGATTATGTAGTACTTCGCATGACTTTTGTAGTCTGAAATTATTTGGATCACCATTCATAGGTAATTGTGGATAAATTCTATTGTAGTCTTCCATATTTTTACTGATCAACACGATATCTTTAAATAAATTCGAACAGGTTTGTTATTCAAGTCAACCTTTTTTCCATTTTCATCTAAAAGCAACAAAGTAAAGTAGTTGACTGGATTTTTGTTTTTTGGAACTCTTAAACAAGTATTATTTGGAGATGGAATAACAGATAGTAGTTGTGAGGGTTTAAGTTCTATATTTTCACCGCTTGGGATTATATTGGAATATGAAGACTTTGGCTCTATAATATCACACATTAAGTAGAAAGGTGCGTCATACCTCGCTATATTCGTGTAGATAAATATCAATTCTATCTCTTTTACATTTGTTAAGGGTGGATCTAGATAAATTCTTGTTTCAGGAGTTAGCATAGTGATATATAGAAAAATTTTATCATTCTTCATGTTTTTTTTTACTTAGCGCCTCTTCTTTTTAAATTGTTCCACAAAATATAGAACTACAGCCATTATCAACAACCAAGCGTTCTTACCTAAAAATCCAATAACCTCTCCAGCTGTTTTGAACAGAAAGCTCACGATAGCTCCAACCATTCCAGGCAATATTTCACCGAGTTTCTTACCAATAGTTTTCAACCCATTACCAACACCTTTACCCAATTTAGTTAGACCTTTAGAAAGATTAGAAACGATAACACCAATGACCACACCAACGGCACTCACAACGGCAAAGACTGTAAAACCATACTTTTTGAAGATGTATTTCACACGATCACGTAATGACATTCCATCCTGGATTCTATTATTCTCACTCTCCCGGTTGGCTATATCTTGTTCTTTATCAGCAATCTGACTGTTAATATTTTCTCTCTGATTTTCAGGTAACTTCTCACGTCTGGTATTCAATTTTTTTAATTCCTCTTGTTGATTTGAAATAGTCTCTTCGTTTATCCTAATAATCTCTTCAGCAGCAGGACCAAGACTGTCAATTATGGTAGGTGGTAATTTATCATTCACTTTACCATCCCATCTGAAAAAAGGGTGGGGCCTACCTCCTATTCTTTTTAGTGTAACAACCACCCGACCATATTCATCAAAGCTAGCTATAAATGGAGATTTGGCAGGATCAGCCTTTGGAAATTTACGTCTAATCTCATACCATGCTTCATCTTGATTAATTTCGTTATCTCTCAAATCTTTTGGTAAAATGGAACCAGCTTCACCACTAAAAGAGGTTTCCGCCTTCCCATCATCAGGGTTAATTAGACGAGTGGCGGATGATATTGGATCCATTTCCATATTTCCAGCATCAACATTACCACCTAGATCAGCTGGTTCAAAGTCTGGTATTTCTTTGTTTGGTAATTCTTCATATTTGGACATAATTTTTTACTAAACAGTAAGAAATCTTTAAACTGGTCTCACACAATTAACTAAAAGAATTTACTGACCATATAACCCAATGCCAACATACCACCGCCTACATATGCCATCTCCCCCATCTTTTGATTGTCACTGGGTCTATAATAATCAGAGAATTTTGGTTCATGTGTCTGACTATAAAATTTCAAAGCTTCATCGGTATTAGAAATATTTTGTGAAGCCTGGTGTTTAGCATCCTGCTGTTTGGAGTACCAATCAATGAGATTCTGTCTCTTTTCCTGATATGTTGCATAATCTTTTTGATATTTTTCTATTGCCTTGTCGTGTCGTATTCGTTCTGCATCTGTTTTATCACCTGAAAGATATTTTGCAAGATATGAACCACCAACGAAGGTAGTAGCATTCAAAATAGCTCCACCAACCATCATTGCTATTGCTGCCATAAATCTTTAATTTGGTAAAATCTTTTGATCCTCTAAATATGTTTTTAGGTACATACTACCAGACAGGACAGCTACCCATTTAGCATAGTTTGTAATACTTGAGGATGGATCGTTCATAAATGATTCTTTCAGAGCCTTTTTAGTCACATATCCAACTCCAGCTGCTAATCCGATAAGGACGGCTGAATCAGTAACAGTTTTAACAAGTTTATTATCAGTTGACATAATTTTTATTGATGATATAGAAAACCTTTAAACTACTTTCCTCATATCATTGCTATTTTCGGAGTTGGTTGAGGTGGTGGTTGGGAGGGTTGGGTGGGAATATTTGATGGTGGAACTTTGGTTGGAACGTGAGATAAATCTACTATTCTGTTTTTGTAATATCTCATAAACATGTCAACTGCAGTAAACCCTATTCCAACAATAGATAACACGGTAGTAAAAGATAGCTCTGGAATCCATGCTTTTGTGGTTTCTTCTTCATTTATCTTTTCTTCCTTTTTGGTTTCCGCTTGTTCCTTTTCACGTTTCATTTCCCTGGCTAATGCTTCTCTAGCCATTTTGTTATTTTCTGCCAGTCTCTTACCAGCTGCAACCTTTTTAGGATCTTTCTCTTTCTCTTTCTTTTTAGTATCTTTCTTTTCAGGTATGGGATCCATTGTAATTTGTTCAACTTGATCAGACATTATTATTTTATTTCACAAAGTAAAGAATCTTTAAATCAGTTGTGCTCAGTTTTGTTGGAATCCTCTTGTATTTTGTTGATTTTAATGTGTTTAGCAACCTGGAATAGTACGCTAGCAAGTGCTACCAATCTTCCTCCTTTCTTTAGCTTTTTTATTATATTCTGCTAGTTTCTTAGCAGCTGCTACCTTTTTAGGATATTTCTCTTTAGAATAATAATAATAATAAGGTATAGGATCCATTGTAATTTGTTCAACAACTTGATCAGACATTATTATTTTATTTCACAAAGTAAAGAATCTTTAAATCAGTTGTGCTCAGTAACCTGCTCAGTTTTGTTAGAATTATCTGTAATTGTGCTTGAAAATTCTTGTATTTTGTTGATTTTAATGTGTTTAGCAATCTGGAATAGTCCGCTAGCAAGTGCTACCAATCTTCCACCTTTTAATGCTAAGAGACCTGTAAGGTTTGTCAGTTCACGATTAACCAACTCATCATTCTTCAAATCTTTACAAAGAGCTTCTATATCATCCACAGGAACCATGTAAGAAATGATATGAGAAACTAATTGAAGAGATGAATCTACCAATCCATCATTAATTTTCTTACCTAATACTGCCTGATATCTATTATAATATTTTTCAACATCTTTTTCTGTTAGTCTCTTTATATCACCTAGACTCATATTAACACCTAAATATTCCTTTGTAGTTCCAAGAACTGCGATAATAGCTAGTGATTCTTGTTTTATTTCAATATCATCATTATATTTTACCACATCTTTTACCTCTGGCTGTTCTTCTATATAATCTTCAACTTCTGTCATATTTTAATTTTGTAATAAAACATAGATTCTTTTAAATCACCGCTGGAATCTCTAAATAACATTGGAATGGATAACGTAAACACAAACAGAGTCTAGAATATTTTTCAGTTTTCAGTAGTTCTACAAATTTTTTACATGTTTCAGAATCCAAATCACCTCCATAATCTTCGAAAAGCATCTTCATACCTTTCTGTGATGGATTATGGAATGTAACAACACAAGCCACATTTTCACGGAATGGTTTTGCTATGGATGTTAATTGCTGAGTGAGAACCCACACTGATAATCCATGATGTCTTCCAGAGAATGCTAGATCTATAAACTTGTTCGAGCGTTTCTTCAGATCATTCGAAACAGCACAATCGTCTAAAATTATTAGTGTATTAGTACCCGAGAACAAAGTTTGACAATCAGTTAACAATTCATTAATCTCATCAATGTTACTAGCATCTGGTGATAATACATAGAAATGTTTATCTTTGTTAGCAAAATTATGATAGGTTTTATTTTTAGAAAAAGTTGGACATATTAGAACAATGTATTCAAAAACTTTTCTAAATGGTCCTCGGAGCTGATCTATTATATACTTTGTCTTTCCACAATTTGTTGGCCCAGTTATAATGCAATGAAAAGGAACTTTATCTCGTAATTCTTCCATCTTTTAACTAATACATGATTGATCTTAAGTTTGAATTCATTATCTCCATTAACGCGTCGGCTACCACAAACATGTAACAGGTCATAATACCAGATCCACTAAGATTTCTTTTAATTTCTATTTTTACACCATCTCCTATATTGTTTAAGGCCAGACCTCCTCCATGAATACCATTATCAGGGTGAGTTCTCAAATCAATCCACAGAGCAAACTTATTACCATAAAAATCCTTTTCCTTTACACCATCTCTTCCGAAACGTTTCTTTACAGACTCCCAGAGGTCTGACGGTACCATTCCCTTAGAGTAGATACGGTGTGGTACACCATCAACATCGATATTTATTGAGGTTATGCCTGGATTGAAAAAATTCTCAGAGTCTCGTGCTCCTCCTCCGTATGGTATTGTAAACAAACATAATATCCCTGTCATTGACCTTCTAGGTAGATTAATATGCTGGTTTATAACACTGTCAGAAGGTCTGGATATTGTGAAAGTTTTGTGTAGAGTGACATTCTCGTAAAAGATTCCTTTACCAACCTGATAAGCTGACTGTGCCTCACGAGCTAAGTATTCGCTTGATATGCAAGAATATTCCAACTCAAGGTTTGTGATTTTGTAAGTTGGGGGCTTGGTCGTGTCAGAATAAACAACAATATCGTAAACTGGAGCTAGTGTAATCTCAAAGATTAGTTGATGATTCAATGCCTTTGGATAGAAAGCCCCATGATCGTTGAGAATAGGATGGTTTAGTGGGATATGGTACTTGGTGTTGTGTACTACTGCAAGAGCTACTTCATTAGCATCTGTGTCCACCTTATCACCCGCATTTGTCCTAAGCTTCCTAATGTTTTCAGAAGAAATACCTTGTTTTAATCTATCCTCACGTTCTTCATCTGTTAAGAATAAGTCATGGTAGGTTTGAAATAGATCGTATCTTTGAGTATCCTGTAGTGTTTCACCGCCAAAAAGAACCCTGAGTCTGGACACAAGGTTACTACCTACATTATTCACGAGGGTGTTATCAGCATGACCATCAACAGTCAAGTTGAATAGTAGAGATAAACTTCCAGGTACAAGAACTAAATTCTCGGTAAGTTTTGGAATATTTATATATAGTGTTTCTCCAGGATTGGCTGATGATGGATTTAGTGTAATTCTATTCAATGTTGATTCCGCTTTCAAACCGAGTGGCTCTCTTGGAATCCTGTTTGGGTTAATTTTTTCAGATATAGTTTGCGACATATTTTATTTTAAGGATAGGTAGAATATTCTTTAAATTAGTAACGGAAACATGTTATCAAAAATATATTATTCAACTTATGGATATTGGAAAGGATATTCTGCAATTCCTAAATTAGCTGAGTAGTGGGAATAAGCGGGGTCTGGGACATGTGTAAATTTTTGTATTATGTTGATTTGCGGATCCGCAAAAGTATTCGCAGGGGAGGTCTGGGACATGTAGAAATTTTTTGAATTATGTAAATTTTTTATCCGCAAAGTATACGCAAAGTATTCGCAGGGGAGGAAGCCTGAAAATACAAAAAAGATTTATCAGAAAATTAAACAGAGATTTTACCAAGCCGATGCCAAGCCGATGCCAAGCCGATGCCAAGCCGATGCCAAGCCGATGCCAAGCCGATGCCAAGCCGATACCAAGCCGATACCAAGCCGTTGCCAAGCCGATGCCAAGCCCCACCAAACCTTATACTACACCCTCCCTTTTCCAACATCCAGAATAAGTCTTGCAAAGTTTTTACAAAGTTTGAGGAAAGTGGTTGCGGAGAATTCGATATCCCTATCCAAACCCACCCCTGCATAAGTATCCGCAAAATAAAATTTGAATTTTAATATTAGTTTAAAGAATAACTTACGAAAGTATAAATGGAGAATTTGTTTGAATTGAAATTTGTACAACTGAAAAAAATTGTTAAAGAGTTGAAAATTAAAGGGAGATCTAGAATGCGAAAAGAAGATTTTATTAATGTGTTAAAAAAATTTCCAGATGAGGAGATTATTAAATTAATACCAAAAGATACTATCAATAATTATGATTATATTTGTATTCATGGAAAGTATAAATATTTCTGTAGAGAGTGTGGTGGAACACAAATATGTGAACACAATAAAATTAAGTCATACTGTAAAGAATGTAAAGGCTCTCAAATATGTAAACACAAATTACAAAAGTATATATGTAAAGAGTGTAAAGGAAAAGGAATATGTGAACATAATAAACAAAAGAGACAGTGTAAAGAATGTTAAATATAAAAAAAATGATTTTTAATGTTATTTAAAGATATAAAATAAAATATAAAAGATGGAAGATAAATTTTTATTAAAATACGGCCAACTTTCTTTAAAGTTTTTAAATGAAAAAGGTTTTTTAATTCATGAATTTATAGATTCAATAAATGAAGATTTGTTAAAAAAGATATCAAAATATCGCGAATTTATTGTTGAAGAAAATAGAAATTATTTTTATTGTTATATTTTTTTTATAAAAAATGATGAAATTTATGGAGGTAGAATTATTTTAGATCTTAAAAAAGGTTTGGAGTTTTATGAAAATTATTTTAATGACATATTAATTTATGGTCCTTATGAAAATTTTTATGATTATTTTTTTTGTTTTGAAGAAGATCATGGATTAGAAATAGATTATATTATTTTTGATTCAATAGCTGTTGTAATAAGCATAGATAGTTATAAGTTAGAACATAAAAATAAATTCTACAAAGACTTGCATAATGATTTAATGGTTGTAGCATGGCATCCCAAAAGAGTTGTGGATTGGTGTTATGATATTGAGGAGCAAGAAATTTTTAATTCTTTACCGGATGAATAATCTTATATTTCTGTTACTACTAATTATGTTATATAACCTAAAAATGGTTACATAACAAAATAAGTAATTTACCTAAATCTTAAACTAAAAGTTATGGGAGAACCCATCAGATCAAGTTTTTTCCATTCAGTGTCTAAGATAGTTAAATCAAAGTGGTTTATAACGCTATCATATTTTCGAACCGGAATTGTCGGATAATCCTTTGAGGGAATGTTTGCAAGTAGGTTTGATGGTGAGAGTTTCACAAGTTCGCCATATTTGGTTTTATTCATATATGAAGACTTATTATCCACTATGCTGCACATAAGTCTCAGTGGTTCCTTAATCTGTATATTTATAGGGTATAATTTACCAGGATTTATAACTTCAGGCACTCCTAAACCAACCGCTAACCCTCTCGTAAGTTTAATGTCAAAGTTCTTATTTGAATATAGATAGTCAACAGTATCAGTCTCAATTATTGCTATCTTTGCCTTATCAGTATCATTAAGAAAGATCGATTGAATATCACGCAACGAATATGTACCGGGTTGAATTATTATGAGAGCTTGATTCTTATCATTGAACAATATCTGTTGATCCTTGAAATTAATCAATCTTTTGGTTTGTATATTACAATCCAGGAGCTGTATCTCCCGAAGATTTTTCAGCGGCGGATCTAAATAAATCCTTGTTTCAAACTCATACATGGTAATGCTTAACATTTTTGTTTGATTACACCATATTCATCTTTAAATTTCCATTGACGTAATCACATTCCTGAGCGACGTTAGAAACCGACCTTTTTGAAGTAAACATAAAATCTACTTTTCGATTTCAAATCCACTTTACATTTTGCTTGTTGCTATGTCGTAAAAGTATGCAATCTATTGTTCTACACGTGAACGCCAATCCAAAAACAATGATAATCACGTGAAATAGACATGAACTACCGAAATAGATACCACGCAAATACACTAGAGACAATTATAAATGCTAATATATTATCTTCATGTTGCGTAGTCACGTACTGACCTTTGGTTGACTTTTCATTTTGCGTTGGAGGGATTTTTGGTTTCGGATTTGTCTCAACTATTGAATGAGGTAACTTTAACTTTGAAGACCCCATGTTATGACTTATTCCAACCGGTTTTGATTCAGTGTTTAGGGAATTATTCGCCCCAAATTTCATATCATTAGTCGCTTTCATAAGTTTGTTATTATATCCAACCACGCTCTCTGTGTTTATGATCATATTACTTGGCATCAACCACAAACCAGGAGCAACAGCCAAATCAAGCCGTAATTTCGCTTCTTGTACAGCTAATTGATATCTTTGGATAGAACTAGAAATGTCATTCTCAATCACACTACTTTCAAATAAAGCTAAGAATTCTTGTTGTGTCTCGATTGCTCCACCGCCATTACCATAAATTGAGTTTCTAGTGTTAACTTGTGCCCCTAAAATACAATAAACAAAAGCCTCAGCGGATCGATTCAATCTACCGAGTCCAGCTTTAGTGAGTCCATGCCCACTTGTTGGGATAAACCAAGTATATTTGAAATCAGCAAAGTCATCATTACGAATAAATGAGATAAGATTACCCTTTTCTTTCTTACCACCTTCATCAGCGAATTTACCGCCTTCACCAGGCCATTGATCTGCTTCGTGATCATAATTTCTTACAACATGAACATTTTGATATCCTCCACCTTTTCCATGGTACCCAGAACCATAATCAAGGAATATATCTCCTAAGCCTCCGTTTCTACCACCTTTCCATCTAAAGTCTGAGTTTTTTGATATGCTAAATTCTGCGCACAAACGTTGATATGCTACTTTACTATAGGGATTATTGTTTATTACAAAGGGCTGCTCATCAGGTAAGGGAAGGCCTAGTTCATACAGTATTCGTCTTATTGTGAAATATATATGAAACTTAATGAAGCTATTTACTACTTTAGGATAATTTAGGCTTTCAAAAGGACTAATACCGCAACCAGATGTTGCACACCAAACTGCAAAGTTAAGTTGCTGAGGCCAATAATTCATATCTGGAGCATTCAGCCATTTTCTACTTTGTTTACCAAACTTGAAAGTCACAACTTGATTGGTAAAAACATCGCGCATCTTTGCTGTGAATTTCTTTGTATTTGAAACATATATATCTAGTGAGGTTAGCATTTTTGTTATGTCACTTGTAAAGTCGTCAAAGTTAATAGCTGGTATAGAATAACTTTGGTTAGTCATGGTTAAACTATTTGGAAATGAACCAAGCTTAACTTTATTTTCTAATCCTAAATCTTCCCATAACAATGTTTTCAAATTATTAGAAAGATCATCAGTCCAGGTTTTTCCAGTAGGATCATCATTAGACATGACAGTCATCTCATTATATTTCCACCTAATATAGCCACCATATGAATCATTCACAAATGTAAATTTATCAAGACTAGCTTTTGGGTATCTATTTTTGAAATTCTCGAATAACATCTTATTCTTTGTGTTTCTGATAATCTGGTCTTTAGATTAAGAATAAGATGTAAAGTATTAATCTTCAATAGTATTTCTAATCCCCGCAAAACAATTACAACCCACATCAGTTCTCTCATATGAAATTTTTAATGTGTGGGACCGGTTAACTCTTTTAATAGATCTGCTCGAACTTCTCTTCTTATCTGCGACATGTTTAAGTTTTTTTCTGTATCTCTACTAAATTTTTGGCGGATTTCCAGTTTTAGTTTTTGAAACTTTTCCAACTCTGCTAAAATTATAGAAAATTCTTGATCGGATATAACATTATCTTTCAATGCCTTTGAAACCAAGTCGTTAATGGTGTTTAATTTTGATTTTGCTATAGAAACAGTCTGTTCGTGTTTACTAACTTTATTTGAAAGTCGTTTAGAAGCAGCACCGAATCCAACCGATACCCCACCACAAATTCCACCTACAACACCCAACGGAACGCCAATAATAGCTCCAAAACCGGTAAGAGAAGTTCCAAGTCCGCTTGCAGAAAGAATAACTGAAATTACTCCACTACAAACACTGATTTTTGTAAATATTCCTCTTGCTCTATTGTATTTTTTCCTTACATCTTCATAATGTTTAATTTCTCTCTCAAGATTTTGCAATACTTCGCTTGATTTTTGCAGTCTGAAATTAATAGGATCTGGATTATTAGGCAACCCAGGGTAAATTCTATTGTATTCATCCATATTATATTTTACTGAACGGTATGATATCTTTAAATTTGTTACTTTCTCTTCTTTCCACCTTTCATTTGCTCCACAAAATACAAAACCACAGCCATTATCAAAAGCCAAGCATTTTCACCTAAAAATCCAATAACCTGCCCAGCTGTTTTAAATAGAAAGCTCACAATAGCACCAACCATTCCTGGTAATATTTCACCTAGTTTCTTACCAAGAGCTTTCAACCCATTTCCAACACCTTTTCCTAAAGTAGATAATCCTTTTGAAAGATTAGAAACTATAACACCAATGACTACACCAACAGCGCTCGCAACTGCAAATACTGTAAAACCATACTTTTTGAAGATGTGCTTCACACGATCACGTAATGACATATTTTGAATTACCTCTTCTTGCTCACGATCTATGTTATCTATCTCGTTATCATACTCAACAATTTCTCTCTCTATAGTTTCAATTTCATTAAGTTCTTCTGGGGTATTCATCGGCATATTTTTTAGAAATTTTATCCTATCTTTCGCTTTGTTTTTTAATTCTTCTATCTTTTCTTTCTCACGTTCATTAACTTCAGCAATTTCTCCCACTGTAGAACCTAAAGCATCTTTAATTGTTTTTGGTAATTTTTTGTTTACATCACCAAAAGAATCAAATAAATCATGCCATTTTAATTTTGTTATATCATTTCTAGGGATTGCACCTTTAATTTTACCCCATTCATCGATTTTGAAAAGAAAATTAGGTTCTGCCTTTGGGCATTTTTTTAAAATATAAAACCAGGCTTCATCTTTGGTTCTTTCAATCTCATCTATATCTTCACTTGGTAATTGTGTATATCCTGATTTGGTTTTTGGTCTAGCACCCTTAGTCGTGGATGTTTCTCTTACTTTTTTTGGCGAGGGCATTCTACCAGTTAGTGGATCATTTTCATCAAAATCATCAGGATCTTCTTGTTCGTTTTTTTCACCCAACCCGAAAGGATCGTAATCATCTTCAGTATAAGCGGTTGCCATATTTAGATTTTTTACTCATCAGTAAGAAATCTTTAAACTAATCACATACGATAACCTATAAAAATTTACTAACTGCATAACCTAATGCTAACATACCACCACCCACATATGCCATTTCACCCATCTTTTGATTGTCACTAGGTCTATAATAATCCGCAAATTTTGGTTCATGCATTTGACTATATAATTTCAAAGCTTCATCGGTATTAGAAATATTTTTTGAAGCCTGATATTTATTATCACTTTGTTGAGATTGCCAATCAATTAGTTTCTGTCTTTTTTCCTGATATTCTGCATAATCTCTTTGATATTTTTCTAATGCTTTATCATGTCGTATTCGTTCTGTATCAACATTTTTTCCTGTTAATTTTTTTACAAGATAGTTTCCGCCAACGAAAGCTGTTGCATTAAAAATAGCTCCTCCAACCATCATTGCTATTGTTGCCATGTTTCTTCGCTTCGCTCAGGTCTATAAACCAGCTTTGCTGGACTGGTGAAGCCGATAAATCCTTAATTTGGTAAAATCTTTTGATCCTCTAAATATGTTTTTAGGTACATACTACCCGATAATACAGCGACCCATTTTGCATAATTTGTAATACTTGAGGATGGATCGTTCATAAATGATTCTTTCATAGCCTTTTTAGCCACATATCCAACACCAGCTGCTAATCCAATAAGGACTGCTGAATCAGTAACAGTTTTCACAAGTTTATTTTCGTTTAACATGATTTTTTACTACATCAGTAAGAAACTTTTAAATGGCTTTATGTAGTAAAAAATAATTTGTAATTACATCATTCCAATTTTTGGACGATCTAGGGGCGGCGCTTGAGTATTTGTTTGTGGATTATGAACCTTTATGGGTGGGGCTTGAAAAGGTTGTGGTATTTGAGGAACTTGAGATAAATCAGGCATTCTATTTTTATAATATCTCATAAACATATCAAATGCTGTAAAGCCTATTCCAACAATGGATAATACGGTTGTAAAAGATAGTTCCGGTAGCCAAGCTTTCGATTCGTTATCTGTCTTTTCTATATTTTCATTTTGCTCCGCCGTCCGTAGTGTCTCTTCTTCACGTTTCATTTCCCTGGCTAATGCTTCTTTTGCTTTTTTATTATATTCGGCTAATTTCTTACCAGCTGCTACTTTTTTAGGATTTTTTTCCCGTTTTTTAGTATCTTTATTTTCTGGTTTGGGATCAGCTGTAATTTGTTCTGCAAAGCGGGGAGGGGCTTCGCCTCGATCAACTTGTTCATTTTCTTCAGACATTATTTTACATATCATTAAGAAATCTTTAAATCAATCACATAATGCTCAGTAGACAGTATCAGTACCGCTAGCATCTTGCTTAGCATCCTGCTCAGTTGTGCTAGCATTATCTGTAATTGTCCTTGAAACTTGTTGATTTTTGTTGAATTTTATGTGTTTAGCAACCTGGAACAGCCCGCTAGCAAGTGCTGCCAGTCTTCCTGATTTCAATGCTAAGAGCCCTACAATGTTTGTCAGTTCACGATTAACCAAATCATCATTCTTCAAATCATCACAAAGAGATTCTATATCATCTACAGGAACCATGTAAGAAATAACTTTAGAAATTAATTTAAGAGATGAATCTACCAACCCACCATTAATTTTCTTACCCATTACCGCTTGATAACGATTAAAATATTTTTCAATATCTTTGTCTGATAATTTTTTTATATCGCCCAGACTCATATCTACCCCTAAATATTCCTTTGTGGTTCCAAGAGCTGCTAGAATAGCTAGTGATTCTTGTTTAATTTCAATATCATCATTATATTTTACCCCAGTTTTTCCTTCTTCTTTTATCTCAGGTTGTTCTTCTATATAATCTTCAACGCTTGTCATCTTTTGTGATAATACATAGGTTATTTTTAAATCACTTCGCTACGCTCCGTTTGGAACTTCCAAATAACAATTAAATGGATGTCGTAAAGATAAACATAATCTAGAATATTTTTCAGTTTTTAATAATTGCATAAATTTTTTACATGATTCATAATCCAAATCGCCTCCATAATCTTCAAAAAACATCTTCATACCTTTCTGCGACGGATTATGAAATGAGACCACACAAGCCACATTTTCTCGGAAAGGTTTTGCAATTGATGTTAATTGCTGAGTGAGAACCCAAACTGATAATCCATGATGCCTTCCAGAGAATGCTAAATCAATAAACTTGTTTGATCGTTTCTTCAAATCATTAGAAACAGCACAATCATCTAAAATTATCAGTGTATTTGTTCCAGAGAATAAAGTTTGACAATCAGTTAATAACTCATTAATCTCATCAATGTTACTAGCATCTGGTGATAATACAAAGAAACGTTTATCTCCTCGAGCAAAATTATGATATGTTTTATTCTTAGAATAAGTTGGACATATTAAAACAATGTAATCAAAAATTTTTCGGAATGGTCCTCTTAGCTGATTGATGAGGTACTTTGTTTTTCCACAATTTGTTGGACCGGTTATGATACAATGGAATGGTATTTTTTCTCGTAGTTCTTCCATGATTTTTTTTTGTATCATAACATAAGGTTTTTAAATCAGTACTTAATGGAGCGTAAACCTGAATTCATTATTTCCATCATTGCATCAGCTACAACAAACATATGACAGGTTATAGTGCCAGATCCACTTTGTTTTCTTTTAATTTCTAGTTTTACACCATCTTGTGTATTGTTTAATGCTAGACCACCTCCATGAATACCATTATCTGGGTGAGTTCTCATATCAACCCAAAGAGCAAACTTATCAGCATAAAAATCCTTTTCTTTTACCGACCAGCGGGAGGAACCTGACTGCCTCCCTTCGTTCAGATCAAAACGTTTCTTTACCGACTCCCACAGATCTGATGGTATCATTCCCTTAGAGTATAATCGATTTGGAACACCATCAACATCTATATTAATCGAGGTTATACCTGGATTGTAAAAATTCTCAGAGTTACGTGCTCCTGCTGCGAATGGTAATGTAAACAAACATAATATCCCAGTCATTGATCTTCTAGGTAGATTAATATGCTGATTGATAACACCATCACCGCCTATGGAAAAGGTAAAAGTTTTATGGAGAGTTACATTTTCATAGAAAAATCCTTTACCAACCTGATAAGCTGCTTGTGCCTCGCGAGCCAAATATTCGCTTGAAATGGAAGAATATTCTAACTCAAGGTTTTTGATTGAATAAGATGGAGTCTTAGTAGTGTCGGAATAAACAACAATATCATTAATTGGAGCAAGTGTAATCTCAAATATTAGATGATGATCTAGAGCTTTTGGGTAAAAAACTCCATGATCGTTTAGAATAGGATGGTTTAGTGGTATACGATACTTGGTGTTATGAACTGATGCAAGAGTCACTGCCTTAACATCTTGTGTTTTCTTATCACCTGCATTTGTCCTAAGCTTTCTCATGTTTTCAGAAGAAATACCTTGTTTTAATCTATCTTCGCGTTCTTCATCTGTTAAGAATAAGTCGTGATAGGTTTGAAAAAGATCATATCTTTGAGTATCCTGTAATGTTTCACCCCCAAAAAGAACTTTTAGCCTAGATATAAGATTAATTCCCACATTATTCACAACTGTATTATTAGCATGCCCATCGACAACCAAGTCAAATAATAGAGATACGCTTCCAGGTACAATCACTAAATTCTCAGAAAGTTTTGGAATATTTATATATAATGTTTCTCCAGGGCTAGCTGAGGATGGATTGAGAGTAATTCGGTTCATTGTTGATTCTGCTTTCAAACCAAATGGCTCTCTAGGAATTCTGTTTGGATTAATTTTTTCAGACGTCATTGTAATTTATAAGATACTTTGGTTAATCTTTAAACCTTATAGGCATCTGAATTGGTATTTTTTTTTTATTCTCTAATTCTTCAATATGATTTACTAAACTTTCTCTTACTCCTTCAATTACAAGAAACACATTAAAAAGATTATCTTCATCTTCCATATTTTGAATTTTTTGAATGATAATTTTTTTCATAAGCTTAATTTGATATTCGCTAAAATTTATTTTTTCTTCCTCCATTTTAATTTATAAGATACTTTGTTAATTTTTTAAATGAGTTCTACTTTATCAAAAATATATTATTCAACCGAGGGATATTGGAAAGGATATTCCGCAATTCCTAAATTAGCACAAAAAGCAAATGTAAGTGAAAATGAGGCAAAACAATGGTTACAAAAACAAGCAATATGGCAAATATATCTTCCATCTCCAAAATATATACCCAGACCTCACTGGACAGAGGATAAACCTAATCAGATTCACCAAGCAGATTTATTATTTTTACCGCATGATAGAGTTGGAAGAAAAACATATAAATATGCATTAGTTGTGGTTGATGTTGCCAGTAGATACAAAGATGCTGAAGCATTAACCTCAAAAGAAAGTCATGAGATAACCAAAGCTTTTGAAAAAATATATTCGAGAAAGTTAAAATATCCAAAAACATTAATTGTTGATCCTGGAAGAGAATTTATGGGTGATGTTACAAAACTTATGAATTATCATAATGTTAAAATACAGAGAAGTGAGGCTGGAAACCATAGAGCTCAAGCATTTGTGGAAAGGGCAAATAGAACATTAAGTGAAAAATTATTTAGTCATCAATATGCGCAAGAAATGGTAAGTGATGATCGATCTAGAGTATGGGTAAAACGATTACCTTATATTTTGAAAACTTTGAATAATACACCAACGAGAATAACTGGTAAAGAGCCCGATAAAACTATAAAACAGAAGGAGGTTGATATTGAAACCAAAAGATATCATAGAGTTGTTGGTCTTGATGAGGTTAGATTGTCTCCTGGTGTTAAAGTTAGATATCTATTATCTCCTGGCGAACTTGAAGGTGGGGAAAAAAGAAGAGCAACAGATCCCATTTGGAGTATCAAAGTTTATGATATTACGCGCAGCGTCGTTTCACCTAATCAGCCGGTTTTATATTATTTATTGGATGGCCCGAGGCGTGGATTTGTAAGGGAAGAATTGCAAGTTATTCCTTATGATACAGAACTTCCGCCCAATTCTGTTTTGAGACTATAATGCCCGTATGCAAAAGTATTTATTCCATCTTCACAAATTATTCTCTTGTCATCATCAGCAGATAGTGCAACTTTATTAATTGTTTCGGTATAAACATCATGCAAACGACTTCTAAATACATTCATCTGTCTCATTTGCGGTTTTTTATTGAATAGGCAATCCTTATAATCATTAAAGCTTATTGTCTTTTTTACTACTGATGTCTTTACACCTTTATCCTTTTTTATCTCTTCACCTCCATCCATCCTGTATGAGTATAACTTGGCTCTTAGACCTACAAATTCAGCTATCTGTTTGCCACCAGCCTCATCTTTGAACATATTGATGACTTTTTTGTTTATACCCACCTCAATACCTGATGGATGGTTTTTAGGAAAATTGGAAGTGTCAAACCTTTCCCTCACATCTGGGGCAATGTCCTTGTAGAAATCTTCCGTTTCTATCAAATATGCGAGACTATCAGTATCTGTAAAAAGCAATTTAACCTTTTCGCCGTATTTAGGTTTAATATAATTATAATGAAAGTTGTACATTATTGTTTTACTTAGATCAAGAATGCACATGCCTAAGTAAACTGGTTTATTGAATACTAACTTTGTTTTCTTCATGTGGATGGCCACAAGATTTTCACAAAAGATAGTACGATGTTGATAATTAGGTTTTGATATTAATTTTTTCGCATCTTTTTGATTTGTAACTAATCTAATGTCTACCCTATTTCTAATGTTTTCCATTGTTTTACCAAATACAGAGTTATTCATTAACTTGAAGAAATCTTTTTCAAAGTCGTTATTCGCTTTTGATCTTAGATTTGTATTCAAGTCAATATATGGTTTTAACCAAGCTGACTCTTTGAATGTAATACCCCTATGAATCTTTGTTATTTTTAATCCCAAACTTTCATAAAGTTTTAGTGTTTTATGATGAACAACGTATTTTTCCTTATTGTTCAGGTTTGGGATTAATTTCTCCACTTTATTAACTACAAGTCTTTCTGGGGCTAGAGGATAATCATTGTGAAGATCATGAAGGTGATTTGGGTATTCTAAATTAACCTCTAGTATACACGGAATATTTTTCCAATTTTTAAAATCTTCCTCAGGCACCCAATCAAAACCGTGAGTGGGTAGTGGGTTACTCATTCCTCCACCATATAAATTATTAGCGTCAAGATATTCTATATACGTTTTGAGCAGGTTAGGATCATATTCTTTAATGTATGGGTTGTTTGCTTTCCCATATCTAGTAGAAATCATAGATACACCGCCCCGAATGCCTTTCTCAATCATAAGCAGCATATCGATGTCGGTTAAAAGCTCCAAATTAACTTTTGTTAACTTTAATGCAGCGTCCCAAGCTAGTCCTGGCGCTGTATAATACCAAGCTGGGTCTAAACCATAATTCTTTTGACAAACATCCCTAAAATTCTCAAATACGTCTGATAAAAGTAACACATCCGTCTTTAGATATAGATCGTGGTATTCTCTCATTGTTTTCATGTTGAAGGTTTTCCATACATTTTGAGCATGCTGGTAATCGCCTTCTTTTATTTCTTCATCGTTTAGTTTAGAGTAGAATTCATCCTTTGGTGGAAGTTGGTTTTCATTTAGTTTTTCGAATTTGTCAAACCAATCATAAGGAAATTCTCCCTTTCTCAACAATAACTTTAATTCTTCACCTTTGAAAAACTTTTTAGTTTCACACATGTTTTTATCTGTTGGTGAAAGGCATTTACTTTTCGCTAATTTACAATTCTTGCATTTTTCGCAATTACCAATGCCTTTGTATTTAACAATCTTCCCATTTTCTATGTATTTCTTCATACAATCTCCAGGTTTGCATGCCTCACACTTTCCGCATTTTGTAAGATTATCAGTTAAATTACTAAGACTGCTTGCCATAAATTTAAATGAATCTATGAATCTTATTTCTCGCTTCACTTCAACCCGCCTACCTTCTTTATTTGTAAATGTATCAACCACAATCTGTTTTGTGAAAGAAATATACTTTTCCTCATTATTAGGTATGCAGTTAATATTACCTTTTGTTGTACCAAGGTTTTTGATAAAAAGATGAGCGTCATATCCAGATAGGTTGTGAAATATTACCGGGAAGAACTTTGGAATCCTATAATTTAAGTTGCATTCATTATGAGCTGCTCCTCTATACTTTCCTGTAAGGTGACAGTGATCTATTACCTTATCTTCTCCTAATTTTTCTTCACAAATGTGGCAGTGCGTTGCAAGGCTGTGTATTATTTTATCGTTTTCAGTCATATTAACTTTCTTTTTGTATCTAAAATCATTGTAAATTTTTTTGATAACCGCCTCTAAACTATTTACAAATATTTGCGCTACATCTTCATCTAGCGATTTGGCTGTGTATTCTCTAAAAACATTTTCATACTCTTTATCAAAAAACACTATGTAATAAGAAAAGCCTGATGGTGTATGCTTTTGATATTGTTTGGTAAAGCTTTTACGAATGTCCGGAGAGCATGTGTTTATTTTCTCTGTAAAGCTCTCAAAGTCTGCATATATAACAAAAGGCACGCGCATTTTTCTATTATAATTAATGAATTTAATAAACTTTGGGCTACCATCTTCATCCTTAGGCAAAACAATCTTAACTTCTTTATTTGTGCTGCAGTATTCTAGATGTTTTTCTAATGAAGTTTCTGACTGGAATGCGTTTAGACATCTAGAGCAAAAGTGCATCTTAGATTTATGTTTACTAACTTTTGCAGCTAACAATCTACTCATATTCTTTATCCAACAGTAATGATTATTTTCATCTTCTGATATTAAAAGTAGATTAATTAAATATCCTTTTTGTTTTTTACTTATTCTTAGTGGGTATATATCATCTTTATCATAACCGTAGACATTAATCGTGTAGTAGGGGTTTTGCTTTTCAAACCTATCAATCTGTTTTAATGAAGATGGGAACTCTATTCCCGACCAGTCGAAGTTCTTTGAGTTTTCTATCATTTGCTTGTTTAATCTTTCTGGATGAATTTTTTGTATGTAAACAGCAGAGGTTACAGCCCACTTAAAACACTCGTGATCATTTTCATTCTTAACATTTATAATAGCCTTCTTTTTTGCTAATATTGGTGGTAATTCAATATATGAACTTCCAACAAAAGGTTCAAAGGGGTCAATGTTGATATCAAAGTATTCAACTTGATCGAATTGCCAATTAGAACCTTTATTTTGAAACTTTGCAACCAATTCAAGTAAACGATTTACCATAGTATCGAATAATTCAGAAAAATCAGTTGATAATGTAATCGTTTCTACTTGTGAATGAAAATATCCTAAGTTTACATCAATCTGTCTTGTAGCGGGATTCTCTTTTATAAACTTACACGAAAATATAAATTTCACCCTGATCGGTTTCTTTTTCTGGTTAATTAGATCAAGAACTTTTGGTTTGATATTATTTAAAAACTCTGCGGGCCCATACCCCTTCTTTCCATCTATCCTAAAAGTTTTCAGATAACCTTTTAATGCTGTTTGTTGCTCATTAAATGTGAAAAATTCTTTTCCATATTCAGTGACTGGTTTTTTAAACGTTCGTGTAAATCTTTCCTTCAGACTTTCTTTTGGTGTAAAACGTTTTCTTATTTGATTAGCCTTTTCACCCAAATTTTCTTTTTGATTAAAACGTTTAAATATTTTATTAAACTCTTCCTTCATACTTTCTATTCGTTTGTCTACAATCTTTTTGTAAGGTTCTGGTATATAAGATTGTATCCAATCTGCAAACTCGTTAATATCTTTAATTAATGGTTTTTCTACTCTGCTTTCCAAATTTTTAATTGGAATTTTGGGGGGTTTTGTTTTTTTAGGTTTTAGAATTTTGGTAACAATATTAGGTATTGGCTCATCAAGAATAGGTCTTTGTCTCTGCAGATTACGCATCTCTTCCATAACTTCTGGAATATTACTCAATTCTTCAACTAGTTCTTGTTTACGTCTCAAATTAGAAAATCCCCTACCAATATGTATGCGGGCAAGTTCTTTCAATTCCACAACTTTTTTCTTTTGTAACTCTTCCATTTATGCTCTCATAATTTATTCTTTAAACTAATATTAAAATTCAAATTTTATTTTGCGGATACTTATGCAGGGGTGGGTTTGGATAGGGATATCGAATTCTCCGCAACCACTTTCCTCAAACTTTGTAAAAACTTTGCAAGACTTATTCTGGATGTTGGAAAAGGGAGGGTGTAGTATAAGGTTTGGTGGGGCTTGGCATCGGCTTGGCAACGGCTTGGTATCGGCTTGGTATCGGCTTGGCATCGGCTTGGCATCGGCTTGGCATCGGCTTGGCATCGGCTTGGCATCGGCTTGGCATCGGCTTGGTAAAATCTCTGTTTAATTTTCTGATAAATCTTTTTTGTATTTTCAGGCTTCCTCCCCTGCGAATACTTTGCGTATACTTTGCGGATAAAAAATTTACATAATTCAAAAAATTTCTACATGTCCCAGACCTCCCCTGCGAATACTTTTGCGGATCCGCAAATCAACATAATACAAAAATTTACACATGTCCCAGACCCCGCTTATTCCCACTACTAGCTGATAAAGCAAAAGTTAGTGAAGATGAGGCTAAAAGATGGCTTGAGAAACAGGCTCTATGGCAAATCTATCTACCAGCTCCAAAATATATCCCTAGACCTCACTGGACTGTGGATAAACCTAATCAGATTCACCAAGCAGATTTATTATTGTTACCTCATGATAGAGTTGGAAGAAAGACTTATCGATATGCTCTGGTTGTGATTGATATAGCCTCGAGATACAAAGATGCTGAACCATTAATATCAAAAGAAACCCCAGTAAAAATAAAGGCGTGATCACGCCGTGATCACGGGTGTGATCACTGGGTGTGATCACACCGTGATCACGGGTAAAAACTTTTTACGCGTGATCACGACGTGATCACACTTTGAAAATAGCGTGATCACAAAAATATTGTGATCACGGCCAGACTAATTTTAGGCGTGATTGATTCAGTGATCACGGCGTGATCACACTGTGATAGTAGCGTGATCACAGAAAGTATTGTGTTACGGCCAGACGAATTTTAGGCCTTGAATCAATCACGGTCAGATGAAAAGAAAATCACGTACGACAAATTTTGAGCCCAATTTCAAGGAACCTCGGGGATTTTTAGCCTCCCACCTCAATTTCGTGTCCCTTTTTTAGTCAGACTCGTTTTCCTGACGATTTCTAAACTTCCCGATTTCGCGAACCAATAATAATTATTGTAGTTTTCCTTGGAGTTTCGAGAGTTATCGGAATTCCGCCGTTGTTAATTTAACTCAGAGCGAATGAAAACATGGGTTCCCGTACATTGCAAATGTTAAAAGCCACATAACTTAATGACTTTTAAATCAATCATCTACAAGTCTCTAAGGGTAAACTTATTTTAATACTACGTTTCAAGTTGCATTTGAAATTGATTACACATTCCATTTAAATCGTAATTTAAGCTTCACAGGCAGCTTTACTGAAACACCTATTTATACTGCTTGAACCAAACTTGAATAATAATTATAATAGTAATAATAAACTAGAACACATAATTATGTAATGTTATAAACGATATAAGTCCTTTAAATGTCTTTAGCAACGATGCAAGGGTCCTTTTTTAGTCGTTGGCAGTGGTGATGCAATCTTTTCTTTAATCCTTCTTCATTAGGTTTACCCCTGCCCACACAAAACATCTGTCATTTCGGACCATTCTGCACTTCTCATCAATACTTTTTTTAATTATGGCCCACTCAACATTTTCATTGGCAGAGAACGTCAGCTCTGTGCATTCTTTTACCGCTGCTATTCTGTTTGGGTCCAGCTTTAGGAGTTTGTCGCCTTTCCCTTCAACGCTTCCTGTCTTTGCCTCATCCCTGCTAAATACAAGTTCGAATAGCTTCAGGGCAAATCCTTTTGCGGTGTTTTTTTGGAGCTGCTCTATCTTTTTCTTTAACACGTACACTCCCCGGCTCGGGGAGCCAATAAGCATTGTGGACTGCTTGTCGGCCTCCAGCTCATTACAAGGCTTTTGCAATTGGTTTCCCAGTGTGATCTTCTGTGGTCGTAATGGGGTTGAAGAAGAAACTGGTGGGCTGTTCGAGTTGAAGGCTTTTGGTGGAGCTGGGACTGACGAACGTGGTGTTAGTTCAATACTTTGCAGCTTCTCTTCAAAACTGTCGTCTACATCGTCTACTGATTTATAGTATTTCTTTTTACAGGCTTTACATCTTTCAAATTTTCGGACAGCATCCGTGAGGTTATGAAGCTGATCAGCCATTGAGGACAATTGATGGAGGATTTTGTCCACTTTTTCTTCCAGGCCCTTGCGATGTAATGAGGAATCTGAATGGCAAAAAAAAAAAAGAAATTGTCATTAATGCTTTGAGTTCATTGTGTTATTTTGAGTGTTGGTATGTCACGTTATAATGTCGTGGTAAATTTAGATTCTTTAGTTAATTAACTCCCAAATATGATGCGAAAACTTAGCTGGCAACCAGTGCAGTCTTTAGCGAAGACTGTACTACTGAGAAAAAGTTGTTCAACGCTTGGCATGAGCTACTGTTGAAAAAAATAATATTTGTGATGACTCTGTGATCAATCTTGAGTCGTTCGCGACTAATTTGCATTTCAACTTGAGCAGTTGTTTACATAACGTGAGGTTAACCGTTTACATTTCTACACCTTTTCGTATACAATCCCACTACTGTAGCGTTTAGAACACTACACTAAAACCGACTGAAGCAATTCCTAAAATATTCATTTTCTAAGAGACTCGACACTGTGTTCTACGTATTTTGGCATCAAGCTATAAATTTAAAAACCAAATTTACAACATGAAAATGACGGCTTAATTAACGTGGCCAAAACGCCTGGCGATGGCATCGATGCGCCAACTCACCAACTCAAAGGATTTCAATCACTTGACACGGATAAAACAATTAAGGATTCAGTATAAATTCAATAATCCCGAATCTAGTGTCAAATTCTCTGAAAAATAAGGTAAGGCGTAAAATTAACTCACCCTCTTTTTCTTGCTTTGACTTGTCGCTTTCCTGCTCTGATGGATAGCTTGGGTCAAAGTCGCAGGTTACATCAACTTCGCCGGCTTCATCTTCGAATACTCCATCCAGGGTATCAGGGACAATGGTTTTACTGAACTCTGAAAATTAAGTCAAAACAGATCAATTAATTAGTTCCTGGGTCTTATGGAATGGCAAGAGCTAAGAGCAAATGCAAAAACTGAAATGAAATCCGTCTTTCCACTTTGCATTGTTCATTCCATTACAAATGAATGCACATGATTCTTCTACCAGTGTAGGAATGAAATATATTTACTTACGGCAACTGTCGGCTTTCCTCTCAGTGGCATCCGCTTATTTTTGCACTGAACTGTCTGCTGCTGGCATCTTGGTTAGTCACGCAGAATAAGACAGAACAGAAAATTCATGGATTTCAATATTGCTGAAATAAAACTACTTACCCTTTGACGGTTTACATTCTTCAGATATTGCCACCAGGTCATCAGTCGACCAGTCGTCACGTATTCGACCATTTTCATCCATTTTCCACTCTTGTCCTTTAATAACCAGGAGCTGTTTGTCAGATGGAATTCGTGTCGTCTGCGCTATAAGGCTTTTCAAGGTCTTGAATGTGGTTTCCGGATCCACAGAAAGATTGAACTCAACGGGTCTGTCCGTTTCATTCCCACGAAGAAGTAACTTCATGCTAAGGGAGACTGTCTTGCCAATGTCAACAGACTGGCTCTCCGCAATTTCAGATCTTGCTTTCTTCAGTGCTGCATTACTGAAGCCTTTCTCTTCGTTTTCCTTGTCTTTTTTCGCCCTTGGTTTTCCTTTCTTCTCCTTAGAGCTTGAATCTTTTTGTGGTGGTACTGACTCTCGGTTTTGGCGGGAAGAACCGTTGGCGGTTTTCTTCTTTTTCCCCGCCTTCGAGGAACGCGCCTTTTGTTGCCAATCGGCAAGAACGGATTTTCCGTCAGCCTCTGGGTCAAATGACTCCGAATCGGACTCCATTATTTCAAGATCTTCTGCGCTAACATTTTTAAATGAAAATTCGCGTACTTCAGGCCGTGGTCTTTTTGCTGTGAGCTGCTCCGTAAGATCTTCAAAGTCGTAGTCAGTAAGTTTGTGAGGCTTCTTTCGCCTCCGTTCCGATTTATTGCTGATCTCAGCCTTTTCACGCGATTTCTTAAGGCGGTCAATAAATTCGCCACACTCTTTCTTTGTGCCCTTTTTAAGGCTTGTTGCCTTAAAATATGCCTCTGTTAGCGCACCATTTTCATCCACAACTTTCCACAGGCTCGGGTAGAGCCGTTTTCTTCGTTAACCTTGCTTTCCGGCACAATGTGAGGCCCCCTCGACTTAGCATCCTCTAATGGAAATTCTACTGCATAGAAAACCGCCATGATTCTGACCAAAAGACACACAGATACTATTGAAAGATTGGTGAACGCCAAGACTAGAGCTCGCTAACTGTCCTAGAGAAGATTTCAAATGTCCCGCTTTGAATTCAACTGACCTCTCACTGGAGAATAGAGTACCGAAGTGTGACGTCACGTTACCATGGGCACGATTTGAGTGGTTCTAAACAAAGAGCATTCGAACCAACATGGCGGCCATAACGATAACTTCTCTTACTTCTTTCTTTTCTGGTGAGCCGAAATCAATCGAACGTGGTGAAAATCATTACAAATCCGACCATATAGAGTCTTTTCAGTATTCCAATGGAATGATTATAGGATTGGTACATGCCAGTATGAAGGACAAGTCTTACAAGGTCACGGTAAGTAAACTCACAAGTTCGGAACACTCGTAATCGTTTGTATAAAACTTTAATGTTCCCTATGTTTACTCTGCAATACAGGTTTCTCTTCATGGGAATGAAATAAAGTCTGCTAAGTGCGAATGTCCCCGTGGAAACTATAAATGTAGCCATGCCGCGGCACTTATTATCTATGGAATCCATAATCTTAGCCGAACAGATGTAGAATGCAAATGGAAAAAGCCCAGGGCCCCAAACCAAGTGAAATCCGTAGAAGAGTTATATCCTTGCTCAAAGGAGTATAATTGCCTTAAAAGAGAAGTAAACGAAGAGGATCGTTCCTGGTTCTACCAAGAACTGAAAAAGTACGGCAACTTTACCGGCACTTTGTGGCTTCTCTCTCCAGAGCCTGAAAAGAACAACGCCCTGCCGGCGATCACTGTAGAAGAGATTGTGTTGTCTCGGGAAGTTCTAAATCATGCGGATAAGAAGAGATACCTTACCGAGAAACTTCGTATCTCTGAAGAGCAGCGTATAGCCGTAAATAAAGCCACCGTAAGACAACGAGATAATCCTTCCTGGCAAATGATAAGGAAAGGAAGACTCACAGCCAGCAATTTTGGAAATGTCTTAAACTGCAAGAGAGTCACTCCATCCCTTCTAAAGCGAGTGCTTGGCCAGTACGATTTACCAAGGGTACAAGCCATTAATTGGGGCATAATTAACGAAAATCAGGCAAAGAAAGTGTTTGAACAAAAAACAAAGCTATGTGTTGAAGAATCTGGGATTTGGCTTGAGCTGTCAGGAATGCTAGGTGCCTCCCCTGATGGCTTGGTAGGCACGTATGCACTGCTGGAGGTGAAGTGCCCATTCACCCAAAGAGATTTAACCATAGAAGAAGCAGTATCATCAGGTAAATTTTATATCAAGAAGAATTCACAAGGACACTATGAACTCGATAAAGGACATGTTTACTGGCATCAAGTACAAGGACAGTTATATTTCACTGGAAGGGAGATTTGCTTTTTTGTTGTGTGGACAACAAAAGAAACCCTCATCCTCCAAATCAAGAAAGATCCTGCCTGGGCTGACAATCTTCAACTCTTAAAGGACTTTTATATTAAGCATATTATTCCAGCATTCTCTAATGATCTACTGTAAGGCTACAGGCAGTCAGCAGCTCCGCAGACTGATTTTCATGAACATATGAAATTGTTGGAGACTGAACATTGTTAAAATCTCATGCATGTTTTTTTCAGCATTGTGAAAAACAACTTTGGGTTGTGGTCATCTGATGTGATGTACAGAATAAATTGGTTGTGTTTTGCAAACTTGTGATGTTAATTAACTTAAGTCTTTGGGTAACTTATAAATTGTAAAATGCAATTCAACATTTTTTCAAAAACACTGTTTTTAAGGAGTGCAGCTCCACTATTCCATAATTTCTTTTATTTGTTTTTTATATACACTAGCTTACCGTAATTAATACACATTTACCAGGTTAAGCCACTCCTTTTTCTTCCTTTTCAAATAGATGGCAACAACTATAATTACAGTAAAATCTTAACATGAAATAAACAGAGATGAATGTCAGTTGAAACACTCACTTTTATTTTAAGTTTTGCAAAAGTGAATACGCAAAACACTGCAATCAAGACTGTAGGGATATAAACATTTAATGGAATCAAACAAAATCATATTATGCTATACATGCAGCATGTTCTAAGTATCAAAATTAAGCTCACAGCTAGGGATGCATGTTTCATCTCAACTATACCCAACCAAGAATTACAAAAAAATAATTCTGTTCCATGTCAACAGAATCTCTAACTTCTCTAATGAGGGAGTTTTGTAAGTTTACCAAGCCAGCACATAATTTCAAAACTTTTTCAGTGTAGCATCTCAAGTATGGTGGAATGAAGGTTAGAATCTTGAAATCTTTGATGCGTGCATTTGCCCTTTCCACATGAATTCTGCACCGTGCAATAGTCTTAGTTAGCTTAATTTCACTCTCGTTAAATTTCCCATTATATAAAAATGGGGGAATATTAACAGACACACCATTTGGAACAATATCAGCTATCAAAAAGCCTTTGTCAGCAAGTATCAGATCCCCAGGTTTAAAGTGTTCTAGTACACCAGATTTTTCCACAATGGCTTTATCTGATGTTGAGCCTGGGAACAATTTACTAACATGGGTAATAACAGCATTTGGTGCAACACCAATAAGTGTCTTGAAGGAGTTCATTCCCCTGTATGTTGAGTAAGTCAATTTTTGGTCACTCATTAAACCAGGTGCTGCAATTTCTATATCAGTGCAGTCGATGACCATTTTGCAATGCCCAAACAGTGAAAAAGATTCTGGCATAGAGGTTCTGTTCTTCTCTTTGGATGGCACAGATTGTAAACAGTCTTCATATAGTAGCTTGTATAATACATGAACCAATGTAAGTATTATATTACTGATTGTTGCAGTGCTACAGTGAAAGAGCTCAGCCAAGTGCAGGTTTGTGTAGTTCTGTCGTAACTTCATAAGGGTTATAAAAACTTGATCTTCCAACAGGATCCTTTCAACCCTCCAGCCATAAAAATAGTTAATTTCTGCCGAGAACCGTCTGACATAGTTCACAACAATTGAAAATATTTGCTTGTTTGGTAGTCCTGTTTCCATACATATTACTTCATCACTACTATGTAAGCGTGTTTATAAGATGGATTTTAGGTTATTTTTCAAATTTGACTGAAAATCTCTGTGTTCTCTTAGGTTAAGGGTTTTTTGGGTTAAGGGATAAGAAAGCTTAGGCAATTTAGGATAAACCCATTATCCTCAGAAAAGCTAGATGAATTGATAAGTCGGGTTTTAGGTTAATGGGTTTTGGGTGAGTAAGCTTAGGTAATTTTAGGATAAACCCCTTATCTTCAAGAAAAGTGAGATGAATTGATAAGTCGGGTTTTAGGTTAATGGAGATTGTAATTCTACGATAAACCCCTTATCATTAGAAAAGTGAGATGAATTGATAAGTCGGGTTTTAGGTTAATGGGTAAGTCTAGGATAAACCCCTTATCATTAAGAATAGTGTGATGAAAATGATAAGGAGGTTTTCAAGGTTAGGGGGAAGTGAGTCTGATTTGATTACGCAAGTTCATAATTCCACTTATAATTTTGTCGGGAAAATTGATTTTTTTTTCTGCAAAATTATAGGCGGGGATTTTTGAGACTGCAAAAAATTGATTTAAAGGATATGAAGTCTTCATAAGATTAGTGATGGACCGAAAGAAAAATTCTGAAGAAAAGCCAGGAAAAAATGGCAAATTTCACCCAACAAACAAAGAGTTAATAATTCAAGAATTCAAAAAAATTTTAAAGAAAAAGGGTAAATTTTACCCAAAAAATTTGGCTATTAAAAAGTTGCGGAAAAATATAGGAATTGATAGGTATTTTGATAAACATCCAGATCAATTACAAGAAATATTTCACATTAAACCTAAAAAACCAATTCTTGATGAGCCTGTACCTGAAATTAACGTTCCAATTCTCAAACCAATAAATAAAAGGCTTGTGGATTTAATCAATAAAAATATTATAAAATTTGCCAATACTAAAAAATCTCAACCGAAAAAGGAAGGTAAAGATTTTTCGGAAATTGTGAGAGATGAATTGAATGAATTGAAGGAAAAAACTAAAAAGAAAAGAACAATAATCCTTAAAATTTTTTCATCTAATCCGCTTGAAGAAGATCTTGTACTTCCAAATAATAGAAATGCTGATATTATAATTTGGAGGGATTTAAATAACGATTTAACGGAAATAATTTTAAATGAATTGGGACCCCAAATAGAAATGGGGGCAAGAATTGTTTTTAGTTTTTCTGCGTCGATAAGAAGAGGAAATGGAGAAATAACCACTCTTTCTCATACATTTAGAAGCGGTGGAACTTTTAATTCCCTTTCAGAAATAAAAAAATATATTGAGAGGTGTGAGGGTGAGAGATTGAGTTTAGAAGGAGATGCTTGGTTGAGAGCATATTTACCCCCAGAAAAGAAGATTAATAAACCAGGTGTTAATGAGGGAGGAGTTGTGTTTACAGAAGTACAAGTAAAAGTTATTAATACTAGACAGCCTTTAGTTGGGTGTGGAAGATTACCAGATGAATTACGAAAGAAAAGATGTATCTACTCGGTAGATGAAAAAGATGATAATCTTTGTGTATGGCGGTGTTTGGCTATTTTAATGAATATTATTGATGGTAAAACAAAAAACATCAGAAAAATTAAACAAAATCCTGAAAAGGATGTAGAGAGAAGATCATTATATCTAGCTAGAACTTTTTATGGTCGCAAAAAACTAAAAAAAGAAGAGGTTAAACCAACAAAATTGGTTGACTTTGAGAAAATTTCAAAAACTTTTTCGATAAATATCAGGGTTTATGAGCAGAAAGATATAAAAAATTTCAATGTTTGGAAATTGGTTTTTGGGAAGAATAATTTCATAGATAATTTACCAACTTTAAATTTAGGTCTTTATAAGAATCATGGGTTTTTCATCAAGGATCTAGATACTCTTGCAAAAAATTGGGTATGCCAAGGATGTAAACAAAAATTTACTAGACATGAAGATTTAAAAAGGCATTTTATGAACGAAACATGCACAGGGGGTAAAACACAAATAGTATGCACAGGAGAAAAGATAAAACATATCATTAATGAATCTGACAAAGTTTTTTACGGGGGTAAAATAAATTTTAGTTATAAAGCTTGTAGGTGGATAGAACACCAATCTAAAATTATTAGAAAACATATTCATCATGCGCTTTGTGGGCATGGAGGTGAAAGGTGTTATAGGGATGAGGAGGGAAATGAAATTTTGTTCGATGGATATGAACCCGAGACAAAAACTGTTTTTGAGTTTTATGGCTGTAAATGGCATGGGTGTCCTTGTTCAGCAATCGATAAGATTAAATATAATAAAACTATTGAAAGAGAGAATATGATAAAAAGTTTGGGTTATAATTTAGTATCTGTTTGGGAGTGTGAAAATCCTGAATTACCTAATATCTGGTTCAAAAAGAAATTTAACCCATATCCCTATTTTATTGATTACGATTTTGAGGGATTATTGCAAAAAGAAGATAAAAAGGTTACCGATGATTTAACTTTCACTCATACCCATATTCCAGTTAGCGTCGCAATAATCGATAATTTAACAAAAAACCCCGTTTTTCTTTACAACCAAAATCCTGATCTTCTGATAAAAGAATTCGTTGAAAAATTGGAAGAAATAAGAAAAAATATAGTAGAAAAGGTTAAAGAAGAATATCCGCTTCCTGATCAAGATTCCTTGCAAAAAAATGTCTTACAAAAATATGAAGAATGGTGCAGTCAAGTTCCTGTTTTTGGGTTTAATAGTGGAAAATATGATATCAATTTGATTAAGAGACATTTTGTAAAACACATGACCCAAAAAAATAAGGATATTTTTATTGCAAGAAAACAGAATAGATATATGTTTTTAACAACATCGGATTTTAAATTCTTGGATATAATGTCCTACCTTGCGCCCGGAGTTTCTTTTGATAAGTGGTGCAAAGCAAACAATTGTGAAGCCAAAAAACTTGTGTTTCCTTATGAAAAATTGGACGGGTATGATAAGCTTGACTTAGTTGGGCCAGTGAAACATGAAGATTTTTACTCTTCATTGAGAAAGGAAAATATTTCCAAAGAAGAATATGAAGAATATTTGTTAGAATTCGAAAAGAGGGGATGTGTTACAATGTTAGATTGGTTAAAAGAGTATAATTTGCATGATGTTATCCCCTTTATGGAAGCCCTTGAAAAAACAAGGCAATTATATTATCCAGATGAAATTGATATATCAAAAGATGCAGTTTCCATTCCAGGGGTATCAATGAGGGCTGTTCTAAATAAATACCAAAAAATGAAGAAGAAAGGTGATCCTGAATTGTACGCCCCAGGTCAATATTGCATTCATAGATGCAAAAAATTTTGCAATGACGAGTTTTGTAAAATATGCTACAAAATAAGAAAAGATTGTAAAATATGCGACAAAAACAAGAGCTATAAATTATTGAAAACGGGTATGGTTGGAGGCCCTAGTATTATATTTATGAGATATGCGGAGGTAGAAAAAACAATGATTCGCTCCCATAAATATAAAAATCCGGAAAAATGTGCAAGAATTCTTGGTTATGACGCAAATGGTTTATATCTATCTTGTTCTGGTCAAGAAATGCCATGTGGGAAAGAAGAATGCGTTGTTATTGAAAATCCATCAGAGCCTAAAATTATTAAGAAGATTTGTAAAGATATTCTTGATGGAAATCTTTTCGGATTTTGCCAAGTTGATATTCATACTCCCGAGCACCTAAAAGAAAAGTTTGAAGAATTTTCACCTCTATTCATTGTAGATGAAGTTCCTGAATATTTAGTACCAGAACATATGAAAAAATACCAATCAAAAACAGGTAGAAAACATCTAAAAGATAACAAAAAATTACTTGGTGTTACCCAAGCAAAAAAGATATTTTTATATACACCTATGATAAAATGGTATCTTAATCATGGATTGGAGATTACCGCCATTCATCATATTTTAAAGTATGAATCGGGAAGGCCATTTGGATTTTTCCCAAAAGAGGTTGCAGATGCAAGAAGAAATGGAGATATTGAGGTTTTATTGGAACAACTAGGTAAAGCATTTGATAAAAACAAAATTGATGACGTGGTAAAAATTACCAATGAATTAAACCAATTTCCTGATATTTTCAAAGTTATTGAAGAAAATAAAGATATCAAAGTACTGATTGAAAAACTAAAACCCAAGTACAAAGGTTGTAAAGAATTAGCCGATACAAATAAACTTAGGGGAAATTCTTTTTACGGGAAAATGATAGAAGATAAAGAAAAACATAATATCACAAAGTATACTCAGGATGAGGAAGAGGTTGAAAAAGCCCTAAGATCTGCTTTCTTTGAGGATCTTAATGAAATAAATGGCACATATGAAATAATAAAACGAAAAAGATTAATAAAAATAGACAGGCCCTATCAATGCGGAATAGCGGTTTATCAGCTTGCAAAATTAAGAATGCTGGAATTTTATTACGATTTTCTGGATATTTATATAGATAGAAAGGATTTTGAGTTGATTCAAATGGATACAGATTCAATGTACATGGCAATTTCTTCTGAAAATTTGGATGATATTATAAAACCCGAAATGAGAGAAGAATACTTTAGTGGTGGAAAAGAAAAATTCCTTTCAACTTCTAAATATCACGATAAAACCCCCGGTTTATTCAAGATGGAGTTTGATGGTATTAGAATGATTGCCCTTTCATCAAAATGCTATTACGCGGAGGATGAGAATGGAAAAGTAAAGTATAGTACTAAGGGAGAAAAACATTGTCAAAATGAAGTAAAATGGGATAGATTCATGGCAGCTTTGAATGGCTCAATTGATATGGCACAAAATACAGGATTTAGAGTTAATGATAACCAAATTGTGACATATACACAAATTAAAAAGGGATTGAATGCTTATTACGATAAAAGATGGGTTTATGAGGATGGAATTCACACAAAACCATTATATTAGAACAGAATTAGGGGGTAACTCTGTATCATCCGGAATAACCTGTAATTCTTCACGCACAAAACCTCTTCTTGGGCCGTCTTCTAAAAAGTATAAAACAGGCTGATTAGGAGAAATTTTACTTCCAGAAATATAATAAACTTTTATGCTCCAAATAGGATCTGTGGCTCTTCTTCTTTCTCCGCCTTCAAGTTCACCGGGAGATAATAAATATCTAACCTTAACTTCGGTTGGTAGTCTAACCTCATCAAGCCCCACAACCCGTTTGTAATTTTTAGGTTTAATATCAACCTCTTTCATTTTTATAGCCTTATCAGGCTCTTTACCGGTTATTCTCATAAGTTTATTATTCAAGGTTTTTAGAATAGCTGGCAATCTTTTCACCCATACTCTTGATCGATCATCACTAATCATTTCTTGCGCATATTGATGACTAAATAATCTTTCTCCTAATATTCTATTTGCATTTTCCACAAATGCTTGGGCTCTATGATTACCGGCTTCACTTCTCTGTATTTTCACATTATGGTAATTCATGAGTTTACTAACTTCTCCCATAAATTCTTTCCCAGGATCAACCATTAATGTTTTTGGGTATTTTAATCTTCTAGAATATATTTTCTTAAAAGCTTCTGATATCTCTCGACTTTCTTTTGAGGTTAATGGCTCAGCATCTTTATATCTCGAGGCGATATCAACCACAACTAACGCATATTTATATGTTTTTCTTCTAACTTTATCATGCGGTAAAAATAATAAATCTGCTTGGTGAATATGATTTGGTTTATCCACAGTCCAGTGCGGCCTAGGTATATATTTAGGAGCGGGTAAATAGATTTGCCATATTGCCTGTTTCTCCAACCATTGTTTTGCTTCATTTTCACTTACTTTCGCTTTCTCAGCTAATTTAGGAATTGCAGAATATCCTTTCCAATATCCTTCAGCCGAATAATATATTTTTGTCATCATTTAAAAATAAACAAGTATCTTATAAATCAAATGGTGTCGGAGGAAGAAAAAATAAAATTTACAGAATACCAAATCAACATTATGAAAAAAATTATTAGAAAAAAAATTCTATATATGGAAGATGGCGATCAAATTTTTAATGTTTTAATTTTAATTCCGGAGGCAAGAGAAGGTTTATTAAAACATATCGATAGGTTAGAAAATAGAGGAACACAGGTTTAAAGGTTACTCAAAGTATCTTATAAATTACAATGACGTCTGAAAAAATTAACCCAAACAGAATTCCAAAAGAACCATTTGGTTTGAAAGCAGAATCAACCTTGAATAGAATTACTCTAAATCCATCCTCAGCCAGTCCGGGTGAAACATTATACATAAATATTCCAAAACTTTCCGAGAATTTGGTGATTGTCCCCGGAAGTGTTTCTCTTCTCTTTGATTTAGATGTCGAGGGTCATGCTAATAACACAGTTGTGAATAATTTAGGCCGCAATCTTGTCACCAGAATGAAAGTTCTTTTTGGAGGGGAAACATTGCAAGATACTCAAGGATATGATTTATTTCAAACCTATCATGATTTATTCTTAACCGAAGAAGAGCGAGAAGATAGATTAAAACAAGGTATTTCTTCGTTAAATATCAGAAAAATTAGAACAAAGGCTGGAGACATGAAAACCCAAGATACAAAAGAAGTTGTCTTAGCTAATGTTCATGGCTCAAAGTACAGAATACCATTAAATCATCCTATTCTAAATGATCATGGGGTTTTTTACCCAAAAGCATTGGAAAACCATCTTATATTTGAGCTTACACTTGCCCCGATCGCTAATATTCTTGTTTATTCTGATACAACTAAAGCGCCCTCATATGCAATCAAAAACTTAGAGTTAGAATATTCTTCAATTTCTAGCGAATACTTGGCTCGCGAGGCTCAAGCAACTTATCAGGTGGGTAAAGGATTCTTTTACGAAAATATTACCCTGCACAAAACTTTTACGTTTTCAATTGGGGGAGATGGTGTTATTAATCAGCATATTAATTTACCGAGAAGATCAATGACAGGAATATTGTTTTTGTTTTTAATGCCTCAAGCTGCAGGAGCAAGGGATTCAGAAAATTTTTATAATCCAGGCATATCTTCAGTTGAAATTGATGTTGATGGCGTACCAAATAGAATATACTCTAGAGGAATGATTCCGTCAGATCTTTGGGAATCAGTAAAAAAAAGGTTCCAGCGGGATGATGGTTTACAAATTTCATTGAAGGAAAAAGAATTTTACGCGGATAAGTTTGCTCTTTGGGTTGATACTAGAACTCATCCAGATAATGGTATTCATGGCGGCGGACTTGCTCTAAATAATACGCACGATGGAGTAAAAGTAGAAATTAAAAGAAAACAAAGCGGATCTGGAACCGTAACTTGCCATATGTTCGTCGTTGCGGATGCAATGATGGAGATTATGAATTCAAGTTTGAGATCAATTAAGTACTAACCGAAGGGAAGAATCTAAAAACATAATGTTATGATACAAAAAAATATGGAAGATTTACGAGATAAAATCCCTTTCCATTGTATTATAACAGGACCCACAAATTGCGGAAAAACAAAGTACTTAATTGAACAGCTCCGCGGGCCATTCCGAAAAGTTTTTGAATATATTGTTTTAATTTGTCCGACTTATTCTAAAAATAAAACTTATCATAATTTTGCTAAAAAGGATGAGCGTTTTTTTGTATTATCTCCGGATGCAAGTAACGTAGAGGAGATTAATGAGTTACTAACTGTTTGCCAAACTTTATTCTCCGGAACAAATACTTTAATAATTTTGGATGATTGCGCCGTTTCAAGCGATCTGAAGAAAAGATCAAATAAGTTCATAGATTTGGCATTCTCCGGAAGACATCATGGTTTATCAGTTTGGGTTCTAACCCAGCAATTGACATCCATAGCAAAACCATTCCGCGAAAATGTAGCTTGCGTTGTTACTTTTCATAATCCGTCGCAGAAAGGGATGAAAATGTTTTTCGAAGATTACGGCGGCGATTTGGATTATGAATTGGGGAAAAAGTTTGTACAACTCCTGAAAACCGAAAAATATTCTAGGTTATGTTTATCTTTGCGTTACCCATTTAATTGCTATTTAGAGATACCCGAAGTGATTTAACAAAAAAGATGACAAGCGTAGAATATTACATTAACCAAACAGATGGAAAAGCTGAAGAAAAGATTGAGTACGACGAACTTGAAATAAAACAAGAATCTCTTGCCATTCTCGCTGTTCTCGGGACAACAAAAGAATATTTAGGAATTGAAATGAACCTGGGAGATGTAAAGAAATTATCTGCAAAAGATGTAGAAAAATATTTTAATCGTTATCAATCGGTAATGGGTAAGAAAATTAACGGAGGATTGGTAGATTCTTCCCTAGAATTAGTTTCCAAACTTATTTCTTATTTAGTTCCGGTAGATGACATAGATGCTCTTTGCGATGATTTGAAGAAAGATAATTTGGTTAATCGAGAATTAACAAACTTTGTAGGTCTCTTGGCATTAAAAGGAGGAAGACTGACAGCACTTGCTAGCGGGGTATTTCAGGTTGCTAAACACGTTAAATTCAACAAAAATCAACAATTTTCAAGAGAAGAATCAGTAAATTCTAACAAAACTGATCAGGAAACTAAGCAATCTGCTGAAGGTGTTGATACAGTATATTAAAAAGATCTAAAAACTTATTTGTAGCATCTAAATAACAATGTCTGAACAATCTGAACAAAGTGTGGGAGATTTGGAGCAAATTACAGCAGATCCCAAACCAGATACTAAAAAGAGGGAGAAGGATCCAAAAAAGGTCGCTGCTGGAAAGAAATTAGCGGAATATAATAAAAAAGCAAAAGAAGCATTAGCCAGAGAGATGAAAAACGAAGAAGTCCCAAAAACTACAGAGAACAGTGAATCAAAATCATGGCTTCCGGAGTTATCTTTTACTTCTGTTTTATCTGTTGTTGGATTAGTTTTTACAGTATTTGATCTTTTTATGAGATATAAGGAAAAAGCCAGAGATGAATATTCTAATAGGATAGCCGATTTATCTCAAGTTCCGCAATTACCACAACCAAAAAAGATACCATTTTCTGTAGCTCCAAAATCTTTAGGAATGGAATAATCCCCAAAAGTAATTTAAAAGTTTCTCAAAGATACAGTAAAAAAATTATGTCAACTGAAAACAAACTTGTGAAAACTGTAACTGATTCAGCGGTACTTATCGGATTAGGTGCTGGGGTTGGTTATGTGGCTAAGAAGCTAATGAAAGAATCATTTTTGAGTGATCCATCCTCAAGTATTACAAATTATGCAAAATGGGTTGCGGTATTATCCGGAAGCATGTATCTAAAAACCTATTTAGAGGATCAGAAGATTTTACCTAAATAAAATTATGGCATTATTATCAGTTGGAATGATGATTGGCGGGGCCATCTTGAATGCAACGGCATTTACCGGAGGAAATTATCTTGCAAAATATTTATCTGGGCGCAACGTGGATACAGAAAAAATACGACACGATAAAGCAATGGAAAAATACGAAAGGGATTACCAAGCATATCAGGAAAAAAGACAAAAAATGCTTGATTGGAAAATGAAGAGAAAGGATGAAAAATATCAGGCATCAAAAAATATTTCGACTACAAATCAGGCTTTTGAATTGTACGGACAAATGACAGAACCAAAATTCTCTGATTATTACAAACCAAACGATGACCAAAAGACTGGGGAAATGGTATATGTCGGGGTTGGAATGTTAGGTTTAGGATACGCAATAAGTAAATTATTATAATGTTATGTAACTTGTAATTCAGAAAATTAGAATAAGTTAAATAACATAAGGTATTATTATTAGTTAAAATATATATACTCCCTCTCGAAAGGTTTAGGGGAATGATCTCTAGAATATCTTTCTCCTCTTTCAATTTCACTTTCACTTTCGCTTTCGCTTTCATCATGACCAATATGAGAAGAAGCAGATGCTCCTTCAGAAATAATTACTTCTGGATTATATTTTCTTCTTGGTGCTAATCTTTTAATTTCTTGCTTAGTTTCAACAAGAGCATCATAAAGTTTTACTTGCAAAGAAATACAAGAACCAATAAATATTGATTCAATTTTGATTGAACACTCTGCATGGCAATGTTTATTCATTAAATCTTTGTGGGGTATTGTATCATTACTGTCCTCACTTCTAATATCATAGAATAGTGTGTTTTTCATTAATTTTGGGTATAACATTGGCCCTCTATCAGGAACTTTTTGCATGTAAGGTTTGTGTTTACCATCATCAATTTTTTCCATTTTCCAGTATAGGGGGTTTAACCCCCTTTTTGTTTTTGTGAGATCAGATCTTACCAACTCAAATCTATCAAGTTCTTCTTTATTTTCCAAAATATGATCAATACAGCAATCTACTATTTCATTAAATTTCTCAATCCATTTTTTCTCTTCATTAGTGGGTTTATTTCCACTCCATAAACATAAAGGAAAAGAATGGGTTGAGAAATTTTCAGAAATTCCAAATGAAAAACAACGGTTGGTTGAAATAACCAAATCTCCTTGGGTTCCATCATCATTTTTTGAAGAGATGTAAATTCTCCTAAATTCAACCTTAGGTTTGCTACCTGGAACCTCCCCTAAAATAGGTTTAGAAAAGATAATACTTTTTTGGGGGTTGTAATTATTAATATCATCTATTAGTTGGGTATTTTTACTTAGCATTTTTATTTCTTTTTATTTCCTCTAATAATTTTTTAAATCAATTTTTCTTGGGGGGTTCAAAGGGGTCTAAAAGCTTTATTACTGATGAGTAAAAATCATGGCGGAAGGAGGATATGAACCAGAAGACTTAGATCCAACAGAATTAAATAACCCAAAAGATGAATCAAAAAATAATCGTGATTATTATAGGCTTGCTTGGGATCCAACATTTATAGAACTTCAAAACAGAGACACATCTACTAGTTATAATCCAGACGGAGGTGGTATGGCAGATACATCATTTGGAGGAACAAAACCAAAAACTAAGGGGGGATATATAAAATTACCATCAGAAGATGTTGATGAGATAGAAAGAGACAAAGATGAAGCCTGGGCAGAAATTAAAAGTAAATTTCCGGAAGCTGAACCAGATTTTATATTCAAGTATAATGAATTTGGTAAATTACAAATAGCATTAAAACGTGGTAATGCTAAATGGTATGATTTTTTTGACAGATATGGTAATGTGAACAAAGAAATAATGAAAGTAAAAACATTAAGAGATGCTCTTGGTCCTTCAGCCGAAGAGATTTTGGAAAGAATTAGTAATGAAAAAACAAAGAAGAAGGGCATAATCGCTAAACTAAAAGAAAACATAAAAATAAAAAGAGATAAACCTAATATTACACCAGAGGAAAGCAGCCAAATTGAAGCCGACGAGAGAGAAATTATTAATGAAGAAGAAGATTTGGCTAGTTTAGAAGATGAGGAAGAAAGAATTCAAGAACGAATGTCATTGCGGGATCGTATAAAAGCTATTTTCAAAAAGCACGGGTTTACAGTATTTGCTATTCTAAGCGCAGTTGGTGTGGTAATTGGAGTTATAGTTTCTAGTCTTTCAAAGGGGTTATCCTCTTTGGGGAGAGGAGTTGGAAATGGTTTGAAAACTCTTGGGAAAAAACTTGGGCAAATATTACCGGGAATGATCGGAGCAATAGTTAGCTTTCTTTTCAAAACTGCCGGAGAAGTTATTGGATTTTTGGGGAAGAACGCTTGGCTTTTAATAATGGCCGTAGTTTTATATTTTGTGGAGAGTATGAAAAATAAGACAAAGTAGTAATTTAAAGGCATCATACCATTCAGTAAAAAACAATATGGGTGAATACAATGGAATTTATCCTCAATTACCTAATAATAATTTCCAAACGCAAAACGGAGATAGTACAATTAATTTCAGATTGCAGAAATCAAGTGAAGTATTGCAAAATCTCGAAAAGGAAATTAAACATTACGAAAAAGTAAGAAAAAAATATAATAGAGCAAGAGGAATATGCACAAAAATTAGTGTTTCTGGTGGATTTGTTTCAGTTCTTCTATCAGCAAGCGGGCTTGGAACTTCTCTCACGGGTTTCGGTGCTATAGTTGGCGTGCCTTTGGGTGTAGTTGGTGGTGTTTTTGGAGGTTTGTCGATTGGATTTGGTTTTGCCTCCAAAAATCTTTCTGGAAAAGTTAGTAAACACGAACAAACCGTTGCAATTGCAAAATCAAAATTAAACACCATTAACGATTTAGTCTCAAAAGCTCTGAAAGATAATGATATATCCGATCAAGAATTTTCCATAATTTTGGCAGAGTTGGAAAAGTTTCAAAAACTGAAACAAGAAATACGGCAAAAATTCAGAAAAGATTCAGAAAAAAACTTCGACATGAGTATAATAAGGAAGAAAGTTCGAGAAGATCTCTTAAAAGAACTTACCGGAGGGAAAGGACATTAAAACTGGTATATGAGAAAACTGAAGTTGGGTGTAATTGTTTTGCGGGGGTTAATTGATTTTACATCTTATTCTTAAAAGATCTAAAGATCAGAAAAATTGGAAAACAAAGAATAAGATGTTATTGGACGATTTCAAAACTAGGTACCCAAAAGCTAACTTGGAAAAATTTACATTTGTTAATGATGCATTCGGGGGATACATTGAATGGAAAGCCAATGGGACAACAATTATGTCAAATGACGATCCTTCTGGAAAAACCTGGACTGCAAATCTTTCTAATCATTTGAAAACATTATTATGGGAAGATTTGGGGATTGAAAATAACGTTAAGGTAAGTTCATTTCCAAAAAGTTTAAGATTTACAAACCAAACATATCCAATACCCGGAGTTAAATTTAATGAGTTTGCCGATAATGTGACAATGATGTTAACCAATTTGAATATATATGTTTCAGAAAAAGATTATTTCACTGCGCCAATGAAAAATGTTTTTAAAAATCAGACTGTAGAACTTAATAGCGGAAAAGAAGCTAGAGCTTGGTTGGGTAAACCAAATATCAAACACTGGCCTCAGCAATTAAACATGGCGGTTTGGTGCGCAACATCTGGATGCGGAGTAAGTTTGAGTGATATTTTTAGTTACCCGAAAGTTATTAGAAGTTTTTTCATATTTCACATATACTTTACAATAAGAAGAATATTAGAGGAATTGCAGGTGGTATTGCCCGATGAAGAAACTTTTTCTGTAAAAAATAATCCATACGATAAAAATGTTTATAATAGATTGTGCGCAGAATTTGGGTTAAGTAATAATCAAGATTTTAAGGGGTGGAATAAGCCTTTAGCTGATTTCAGGTTCAAGGGAGGAGCAAACCATGGAGCTGGAGATGTATTCATAGATTATGGAAAAGGATACATCCCTCCTGGAAAGACTAGTACAGAAGCAATAGGCGGCGGAAAACAAAATGTTAGAATTGTGCGCAACTACGATCCTGATGCAAATATTTGGCCGAGCAGTTCTGCTAAATTTTCAGATTACGGCGGAAAGTCAATAGAAGGAAATTTAATATCTATGCTTCGAAATGATCATTTTGTGGATTTCCAATATGCGTGGTTTATACCAGAATCTGGACATGGATTAACAAAAGCTGGATTGGGAAGAATAAATAGATCAGTTGAGGCTTTTGTCTATTGCATATTAGGGGCACAAGTTAATACCAGAAATTCTATTGTGGGTAATGGGGGTGGGGCAATCGAAACGCAAAATGAATTCAACGCATTATTTGAAAGTTCTGTCAAAGTAAATGATATTTCTAAATCCGTTCAAAATTACCAAAAATCTGTGCAGGAAACCAAATTACGGCTTGATTTAGCTGTAGCTCCGGGAGTTTGGCTGATCCCGAGTAATTTAATTATAAATACAGAAAGTGTGGTTGGGTACAATAATAACCTAAAAATAGCTACAGAAAATATGCAATTTGGGGTAAATAATTCAATAAATGTCGAAACAAAAGCTGTTGGAATACCCAATAGTTTAGGAACAACAAAGGTTTTATTAAATACCAATCCGCGCCCAATGAAACCTAAATCAAATGAAAAAGAGAAATCCGAGGAAGAAGAAGTTAGTAATATAGAAACATCTTTTCATCAAAATAATCTTATTGTTTTGGCGGTTGGCGGAGCATTATTATCCTGGTTTTTATTTCGATAATGTTTTGATTATATAAATCTAAAGATGAACATGGTGTAATCAAAACAAAATGCTAAGTATTACAATATATGATTCAGAAACCAGAATTTATTTAGATCCGCCTCTGAAAAATCTTCGAGAGATACAGCTCCTGGATTGTAATATGCAAACTAAAAGATTTATTAATTTCAAGGACCAGCAGACAATATTCAATGATAATAATCAACCCCTAATAATAATACAACCTGGTACATATTCTTTGCGTGATATTCAATCAATCTTTCTTAATGATACTAATAGGGAAAAGATAACAATCATTGAGACAGACGCTGTTGACTATCTTTATTCCAATAAGAACTTCAAAGTTAAACTTACCAGAGGATTGTCGTTTGGTTTAGGTGTACCTGAAATTATAAATCCCGGTAAATTATACCCCATGAATATAAAGATTAGGGAGCCTTTGAGACTTATGTGTAGTATAGTGGATAATAAGTCATCATATATGAATAACACCAAATATGGAGAACTTGTGAAACTCATGCCGTCAAACCTACTTGCAAACATACCCTCAAAGGATTATCCGATAATTCCGATTCAAAAATATGAGAGCCCCATAAACCACTTTGATTTAACTATCTTAAACAATGAATGGAAAAAACTTGATTTAAGGGGATTGCCAATAACTTTTAGTTTAAGATTTAGATAAATTTTTGTTATGTAACCATTTATTGGGTTATATAACATAATTATTCTTCACAAAATACTTCTTCTTCCAGAAACCTTTTTTCTTCACAATCAAGACACCAATCAAAATATCTAGATGGATGCCATGCTACAGATATTAATTCATAATACAAACTTTTGTAAAATTTCTTTTTATGAAGAATTTTAAAATAATTATAAACCCTTTCAAAAAAAATTTCAGTAATTATATATTTATTATCAAAATTCTTAATACTAACTGCTCTTTTCTCTTTTATTAAAATTTTTTCCATAAGATCATTAGAATTTATTCCATTATCTCCAAAATTTAAATTTTCAAAAAATATTGGAATTTGATTTCCACAAATACTTTTTCTTTCATCACCCCTCCTCCAAAAATGAAAACATAAATTTAGTTTTTCTATTAAACATTCCCTATTGTTTGCTAGTCTTTTTATTATATCATTTTTGATTGAATTAATAAAGGCACAGGAATCTAATTTACTATTAAAATACCTGGCAGTTCTAAATTCCCTTTCATTCAGATGAAAAACACTTTCCATTTTTATACTAATTCAATCACAATTATCTCTTAAATCAATTTTTGGAATACGGCAAATTCTACAAGCATTTTTTTGATTACCGTGTTTACATATTTGTGATCCTCTGCATGCTCTGCATTGTTGTCTTTGATTATTATGTTCGCATATTTGTGATCCTCCGCATTCCTTGCACCTATATTTGAATTTATCATGAATGCAATTATACCCATTACATTGACTACAAAATTTTTTTATTTTTCTATGATCACAAAAAGATCTGGTAATCAGTAAAACTTTTTCAATTAGAGCATCCATATTCTCTACCTCAATTTTTGAAATTTCAGAAATTAATTCTTTCTTACTCATTTTCGCTCTTCCTTTAATTTCAAGCTCTTTCGCAATTATTTTTAGTTCAAAAGTATATAAATAGCATAAGTTTTCCATAAATAAACCTTATCTATATTTCCTAACCTTTAAATCAAAATTTTGTTGTATAACCATTTATTGGGTTATATAACATAAGTATTTTTTAGACTAAGATATTTTCCATCTATTCTTCAAATCTCTCAACTCTTCAAAATCAATGCACCAATCCAAAACTCTATTTGGATTCCATGCCACTTCCATTAAATCATTATGTAAATCATTATAAAATTTCTTTTTGTGTAATACTTTGTACGCATTTCTGTATAATGTTATTTTAATTGAACTAACAATAAAATCATCCATGCTATCTGAATAATAATCATCTGATTCTTCATCTGATTCTTCATCATAACCATTTTGATAATGAACAAAACGACTAAGATGTTTTTTTCTTTTATTTCTATTTTCGTGCGTATAATTTGCTTTATCCACTAATAAATCACAAATTTCGTCATATAATATAAAACCATAATCAAAATTTATTTCATCATCTTCAAAAAAATAGACAAATTTTTCTCCATCATTCTTATTAAAATATCTAATTTTAAGATCAACCAAACTATTTTCTTCTAAAAACCCATAATTTTTCGATATTTCTTTTAACAAATCCTTGTTCATTGAATCAACGAAATCATCAATTTCCAGCTCCTCTTCATTAAAGTATTTTAATTTCAGTGGGCTATTTTCAATAATTTCTTGAATTGTTATTCCTTCCATTTCCTTTTAGTCCTTTTTAATAAGAACCAAAATATTAAATCAATTTTTTGCAGTCTCAAAAATCCCCGCCTATAATTTTGCGGAAAAAAAATCAATTTTTCCGACAAAATTATAAGTGGAATTATGAACTTGCGTAATCAAATCAGACTCACTTCCCCCTAACCTTGAAAACCTCCTTATCATTTTCATCACACTATTCTTAATGATAAGGGGTTTATCCTAGACTTACCCATTAACCTAAAACCCGACTTATCAATTCATCTCACTTTTCTAATGATAAGGGGTTTATCGTAGAATTACAATCTCCATTAACCTAAAACCCGACTTATCAATTCATCTCACTTTTCTTGAAGATAAGGGGTTTATCCTAAAATTACCTAAGCTTACTCACCCAAAACCCATTAACCTAAAACCCGACTTATCAATTCATCTAGCTTTTCTGAGGATAATGGGTTTATCCTAAAATTGCCTAAGCTTTCTTATCCCTTAACCCAAAAAACCCTTAACCTAAGAGAACACAGAGATTTTCAGTCAAATTTGAAAAATAACCTAAAATCCATCTTATAAACACGCTTACATAGTAGTTCATCTCTTAAAGCCATTACCGAGTATATTTCTCTTTGATATTGTTCATTTGACTTCCTGTCCTGCAATTCCTTTCTCAAGTTTTCCAGTTCGACTTCAAGAAGGACATTTTGCTTAGAGGCATTGCTGGTTTCACACTTTGAGGCTTCCCCACTTGATGAGTACGAATCGTTTAACTGCTTGATTATATCAGAAACCGGAACCGAGTTTTCTGAACTTGTCTTCTTCGTCTTAGCTCGCTTTGGCGTACGTGTTTCAGCATTTGGAAAGAGTTTATCGGCATTTCTTTTAAATATCTCAGGGCCGTTTACTTTCAGTCCTTCACGAAAATGGCAGCTACAAACTCGAGAACTGCTTCCCGGACTTCGGTCTTCTCGTCTATTAAAAGCAGATTCATTTCAAACGAATATTGATACATATTAAAAACCGTTGTTTTAAAGAGTAACTGATGAGGGATATCGAAGATTAAGAACAATAAGAAGAATTCAAAGAGTCAGAGTTCAATTGTTCGAGTCGTCACGCCACTACCTAGCGCCGGTATTTCTAGCGTGTTTTACCTTACCTTAGGAGCTTTTTCCACCAATTGAACTCCACAGGATCCTTCGGAAACCTAAAAAATTTACATGTCTCCCTTTCTGATTGATGATTACAATCTGGGGCAAAACATTGAACCATTTTCGACTTGTCCACGTTACGTTACCCAAAGAGAGACGCTATGTTGATCTCTTGTTTAGAACCAGCCAAAATGCTTCCATGGTAACGTGACGTCAGCGCTTCGGTACTCTATGGGTAAACTGATACAGAATGAGCAGGGATTGGTTACAGCTGTGAATGTCACGAGATGAGTATCACTTTGTCCATTTCGCATTAGAAACATTGTAATCTACCATTAGGGGTACACAAGAATTATTTTTTGAAACCAAACTGAGATTAAGAAAATATATTTTGTCCCAAAAATGGAAGAGCTACAAGCTCAGATAATGGATGCGTTTTCTTTGCTTCGCGTGAGTCATCTATTCCAAACATTCTTCGTAATTTAAAAATTCTTCTCCTGCCAAACGACCTTAATGACAGATAAGTATAACAGCTGCACGCAAATTCCTTAACAAAGACATGCTTTGATTCCCTTCTTCAACTCTCTGAGTAAGGATAACTTTATAAACCTACAGTATTATGTTTAAGTCAACCCAGATTGGATATGATGTCTAAACCATTTAAATTACGTTTATTTTTGCTTCGCGTTATTCACCATCCGATAAAACGATCACGAGAACATTCCTTGCAAGATTGTTTAACGACTTACATGACAGATTAGTGTTTAATCATTGCATGAATGAATGCCATGTAAAATAACGTCTTCACCTGGTAATATTTTGGTTAAGTATGGACAACCTCGACAGTTCTTCAAGCAGCGAAAAAACATATTCAGGTTCTGAGAGCGAAAATGAAAACCCAGAACACGGGAAAAGCAAAGCTGAAGAACCAAAACAAACATCCAGACAGCTTCAGTATTATCACAGAAAGACCGGAGCGAGAATGAAAAGGAAATATACACCTTTCAGAGATCAGGAGAATCCCAGTAGACAACTTAAGAGATATCATGGCATTGTGGAAGCCTGCAGCACTTTGCCAGCTTCAATGGACACCGCTGGATCAGTGGAAAGATTGATTGAGACAGACATTAATTAAGAGATGCAGATCGGCACGACTGTGGAAATACAGAATGAAGAAAAAGAGATTTCCCCTGATAACTTCGAAGACGAAGCTACCTTCAATACTAGTACCACTTCTTCGTCAGGGGAGGAAAGTGACATTGAATCATCTTCAGATAGTGAAGATAGTGTTTCCGAAACGGAAAGTGAACAGTGGGATAACGAGCCAGAAGAGATGGTCCCTGAACGAGAAAACGAAACTACGCTTCCTGACGAGGAGAAGCCACTTTATCAAGGCAGCACAATATCGAAAATTTTATCGTGTGTCTTAATTGTAAGCTTTGTTTTAAAGCACAATTTGAGTAAAGCAGCCTGGGCAGATCTCCTTCGCTTGCTATCCGCATTGCTTGGAGACCGATGTAGACAAACTTTTCAGTCGGTGTACAAAATGAAAGTGATCATGAAAGAATACTTTGGCTCCAAGGAACCAACAAAGATAAATTACTGTACTAACTGTTTACAGGCTGTTGAAGACAAGTGCCCAAATACCAAATGCTCCAAGGCAGGACTGTCGAGTTTTTTGGATCTGCATTTAGAAGAAAAGATCAAAGATCTTTTCAGAGATTCTGAATTTGTGAACTTATTAAAGAAAGGAAAAGAGCAGGTAAAGCGTGCAGCTAGCTGTAGCAGTATTCATGACATATTCCACGGACTCGACTACAAGAATTTCATACATCCTAGGGGCTTTCTTTCACAATTGTACAATATTTCGTTTACAGTTAACACTGATGGAGTTAACAAATATTCATCTTCTAGGGCTGGTCATTTGCGGCCGGTTTATATCATGATCAACGAGCTCCCAAAGGAACACCGATTCAAAAAAAAGTTCATTATTCCTGCGTACATCTATTGTGACAAACATGATCCAAACATGTTGACATTTCTTAACCCTTTGGTTGAAAAGCTGAATGCTCTAAATTCGACTGGAATACATGTACCAGACAGTGCAGATGGAGACATCAATGTCCGATGTATGTTATTTGTAGCAACAGCCGACTTGCCTGCACGAGCTGACTTGATGAACATGAAACGTTTTAATGGAAAATGCGCTTGCCATCTTTGCAAGTCAGAAGGAGTTGGCTATGGGCCAAACAACATCCATAGATACTGGCCTTTTGAACAAAGCCCCGTGAAAAGAACTCATGAAGATCAAGTTAAATTTGCATCGAAGGCCACTATTAAGAAAGCGGTTATGGGAGTCAAGGGGCATAGCATTTTCGTGAAGCTTTCGTATCCTTTTGATTTAGTACGTTCATTTGCAATCGATTGGATGCACTCCGTTTGTCTTGGAGTTGTAAAGTACATTATGCATCAACAAATGTCCGATGGAAACAAGGACAAAGCCTTTAATATAGGGACAAAGACTTCGTCTATGTCCCGCAAACTTCTTTCGATAAAGCCGCCAGACATTGTAGGTAGATTGCCCAGATCGTTAGAAGATCTTAAACATTGGAAAGCAACAGAACTCAAAAACTGGCTACTGCATTATTCTGTGCCAGTTTTCTTCAAAATCTTAAATACCTTGTACATTTTTCACTGGTGTCTTCTTGTCGGAGCAATTGGAATTTTGTGTTCCGATTCAATATCAAGCACAGATCTTGAAGAGGCAGACGGCATGCTACAAGAGTTTGTTCTTTTAATGGGAATACTGTATGCGCCAACACAATGCACCATGAATGTCCATTTATTGCAGCATTTAGCATATTATGTTTCACGCCGAGGACCACTATGGGCATACAGTTGTTTTGCTTTTGAAAGCATGAATGCTTATATCAAACCACTTGTTCATGGAACGCATCACGCTATGGAACAAATTGGATGTGCAATTGGTCTTTGTTTCGGCCTTTCTAATTTTACGAAAAAAATTTTGCAAGATAATGACATTCCCAAGGACAGCAAAACGCTGTTGCGAAGTCTTACCGGTTATTCTAAAAGTTCTCACAAAGTGTCTGCCAAAATACAAGGGGGCTACTTAAGTGGAAAAGAACGAAGAAACATCGACAGCAACATACAGACCTTAGTAAGGGCATTTGTAATGGCAAACAAGTTTCCCACAGATTATGAACTTGAACCTTATCGCAGATTTGAGAGTGATGACGGACAGAAGTTTTATTCTTTGGGCGCGAAAACACGCAAAACTGACTCAACGGTAATTGAATATACAGATAGAAACAATACGCTTTGTTATGGCAGAGTGACACTGTTTTTATACATGATTTTGGACTTTGCATTGGCAATGAACTTGAGGAAAACTCTGACCCATTACCATTTTTTAATGAGCAAGAATGCACTGAAATTGTACAGTCTTTAACAAACAATAAGCAGAACAAAGATATTGTGCGTGTAAGTATCGCAATAAATGCCTTGTGAAACATCACGTGCACATCAAACCAGGGTCCGGAAGGCCATTTGTGATATCCGTGGAGCAGATAAGACGTAAATGTGTCTTCATTGATATTCTACCCAACAATGCGTGTATGATTTCTCGTTTTCCCGATGTAAATGAACATAACTAAAAACTGTGCAAACATCAATTTTCTGGTAAGTCTTTACTGGTCTCATTAAATGAGGATTTATTTATAGATGTTACAATAAAAACATCAGAGCGTTACAGACTGCTGCTGCTGTTTTAAATTAAATGATATTGTATAACTAACATGTGAAGTTAACTCTGTGTTAATGTCCTAATCAAGTGAAACTTTGACTCTACCTTCGTTTGAGGTTAAACTGAATTGATTCTGCGTAAACCAAAGGTCGTTGGGAATGCATATGTAATTAAATATTGTTTACCATGAAATCAACCACAAAGTGATCACATCGGTTATTAAGCTCGGCAACTCTTTTTTTTTCTTCCGAGCATCAGATGCCGGTTCGCGATGAGTCGGTAAGGCTGGGTGATGAATTCATACAAAAGAGGGATTCGATTGGGAGCTTTGTCCATTTTGGCTGGTCTATCAGATTTTCTCAATCGTGCAAATATTCAACCCCTAGAGGGCAAATAAATAGCGCGTAAACAGGCCAGCCTGTGCGATAAAGCACATAAACAGGCCTGTGTAATCGGGCCGATAAATTGCTGGACACAATTCTATTCACTTTCGAGCATATTAGAGCAAAAAATATTGATATAATTTTCCGTTTCTGTCCCTCTGAAAGTGATAAGAAGTCAGATCAGTCAGACCGTGATACGTGATCACACCTTCAGTGATGAAAAAGGCGTGATCACGGCGTGATCACTCCAATCAGGCATACATCACGCCTTCCTTTTTTGTGATCACGCTAAAATGCGTGATCACACCCGTGATCACGGGCGTGATTTGTGATCACTCTGTGATCACATAATATTTTTACTGGGGAAGTCATGAGATTTCAAAAGCTTTTACAAAAATATATTCCAGAAAGTTAAAATATCCAAAAACATTAATTGTTGATCCTGGAAGAGAATTTATGGGTGATGTGACAAAACTTATGAATATACATAATGTAAACATCCAGAGAAGTGAAGCTGGAAACCATAGAGCTCAAGCATTTGTTGAAAGAGCAAATAGAACATTAAGTGAACGATTATTTAGTCATCAATATGCGCAAGAAATGATTAGTAATGATCGATCTAGAGTATGGGTGAAACGATTACCAGCTATTTTGAAAACTCTGAATAGTGTACCAACGAGAATAACTGGTAAAGAGCCTGATAAAGCTATAAGAATGAAAGAGGTTGATATTGATCCACCAAAATATAAGCGAGTTGTTGGACATGACGAAGTGAGACTACCGTTCGGTGTTAAAGTTAGATACTTACTAGCTCCAGGTGAACTTGAGGGTGGTGAACGAAGACGCGCTACAGATCCCATTTGGAGTATACAGGTTCACGATCTTTCTAGAAGTGTTGTTTCACCTAATCAACCAGTGTTGTATTATTTACTAGATGGACCAAGACGTGGTTTTGTGAGGGAAGAACTTCAGGTTGTACCATATGATACCGAACTCCCACCTAATTATGTTTTGGAACGATAATGTCCATGGGCTAAAGTATGTATACCATCTTCACAAATTATTCTCTTATCATCATCAGCAGATAGTGCAACTTTATTAACAGTTTCAGTATAAACATCATGCTTATGACTTCTTATTACATTCATCTGTCTGTATTGTTTTTCACCATTGAATAGACAATCCTTATAATTATCGAAACTGATGGTCTTTTCTACTACTGATTCCTTTACCCCTTTGTCCTTTTTTATCTCTTCTCCATTATCCATCCTGTATGAGTATAGCTTGGGTCGTAGAGCTACAAATTCAGCTATCTGTTTACCACCAGCTTCATCCTTAAACATACCTATTAATTTTTTGTTTACACCAGTCTCTATACCTGATGGATGGTTTTTAGGATAATTACTAGTATCAAACATTTCTCTCACATCTGGACTGATATCCTTATAGAAATCATCTGTTTCTATCACATATATAAGACTATCTGTATCTGTATACAACAATTTAGCTTTTTCACCATATTTAGGTTTTATGTAATTATAGTGAAAGTTGTACATTATTGTTTTACTTATATCTAGAATGCACATACCCAAGTAAACAGGCTTATTGAATTTTATTTCTTTTTTCTTCATATGGATTGCGGTCAGATTTTCACAAAAGATAGTACGATGTTGAAAGTTAGGTTTTGATATTAATTTTTTAGCATCTTTTTCATTCGTAACCAATCTTACATCTACCCTTTTTCTAATATTTTCCATGGTTTTCCCAAATACAGAGTTATTCATCAACTTGAAGAAATCTTTTTCAAAATCGTTGGCTGCTTTAGCTCTGAGGTTGGTATTCAAGTCAATGTACGGTTTTAACCAAGCTGACTCTTCAAATGCAATACCCCTATGAATCTTAGTTACTTTTAATCCTAGACTTTCATAAACTTTCAGCGTCTCATGGTGAACTACATACTTTACCTTGTCATTGAGGTTTGGTATCAATTTCTCAACCTTATTAACAACAAGTCTCTCTGGAGCTAGAGGATAATCATTATGCAAGTCGTGAAGATGATGAGGATATTCTAAATCAACCTCTAATATGCATGAGATATTTTTCCAGTCTGTAAGCTCTTTCTCATTCATCCATCGAAAACTGTGAGTAGGTAGTGGTTTACTCATTCCCTCACCGTATAAGTTGTTTCTATCGAGATATATAATATACTTTGTTGGTTGGTTAGGATCGTATTCATTCATGTATGAGTTGTTAGCTTTAGCATATCTAGTAGAGATCTGAGATACACCTCCTCGAATTCCTTTCTCAAACATAAGTAGCTTGTCGATGTCATTTAGCAACTCCAAATTCACTTTCGTTAACTTTAATGCTGCATCCCAAGCTAGTCCAGGTGCTGTATAATACCAAGCAGGGTCAAGGTTATAATTCTTTTGACAAACATCTCTAAAGTTCTCAAATACATCAGCTAATTGTAGTACATCTGTCTTAAGATACAGGTTGTGATATTTCCTCATTGTTTTCATATTGAAGGTTTTCCATACCTTTTTAGCATGTTGGTAATTATCTTCTGTTATTTCTTCATCATTGAGTTTTGAATAGAATGCATCCTTTGATGGAAGTTGGGTTTCATTCAGTTTGTCAAATCCATCAAACCAATCATATGGAAATACTCCCTTTCTCAACAATAACTCTAATTTCTCACCACTATATCTACTATTTAGATTTTTGAAAGATTCTTTTGGTAGATTATTTACTAATTTATCAAGGCTTGTTGACATAAATTTAAATGAATCTATGAATCTTATGTATCTCTTAACATAATGCTGCTTACCCTCTTTTTTAAAGGTATCAACCACAATCTCTTTTGTGAAAGAAATATATTTTTCCTCATTATTAGGTATGCAGTTTATTTTACCTTCTGATCTGCCAAGATTCTTGATAAATAAGTGTGAATCATATCCAGATAGATTGTGAAAGAATACTGGAAAGAACTTTGGAATCTTGTAATTTAAGTTGCATTTATTATGAGCTGCTCCTCTATACTTTCCTGAAAGGTGACAATGATCTAATACCTTATCTTCTCCCAATTCACCCTCACATATATGACAATGAGTAGCATTTTTATAATCTTTTTTATCCATTTCCGACATATCATTCACCTTATTATAGAATTTTAAATTATTACGTTTGATAATCTTATTATAAATTTTCTTAATATCTTTCTCCAATTTATTTACAAATATCTGTGCTATATCTTCGTCTGGGGATTTAGCAGTGTATTGTACAAGTTTGGGTTTAAGTTTGAGTTTAAATATGTTATCATCAGAGCACTTTATTAGATAGCAGAATCCAGATGGTTTGTGCTTTTGATATTTTTTAGTAAAGCTTTTACTTTCATCTGGTGAGCAGGTGTGTATTTTCTCTGGATAACACTCAAAGTCTGCATATACAACAAATGGTACTCGCATTTTACTGTTATAATTTTTAAAGTAAATATAATAAGGATTTCCATCTTTATCTTTTGGCATAACAATCTTAACTTCTTCGTTTGAGTTACAGTTTTCCATATGTTCTTCTAATGAATCCTCTGAATAGAATGGGTTGTAGCATCTACGACAAAATTTTAGCTTGTGATGATTATTATCAACTTGAGAGGATGCAGCTTTATCAAAATCCTTTATCCAGCAGTAGTGGTGATTTTTTTCATCATTCGATATTAGAAGTAATTCAATCAAGTAACCTCTTTGTTTCTTACTTTTTCTTAGAGGGTATAATTCACCTTTATCTTCATCAAATCCATGAACGTTAATCGTATAGTAGGGATTTTGCTTTTCAAACTTATCAATATGTTTCCATTCAACGGGAAACTCTATTCCTGACCAGTCGAACTTATCAGAGTTTTCTCTCATTTGTTTATTTAGTCTTTGCGGATTTTTCTCTTTAGCAAACACGGCAGAAGTTACCGCCCACTTGAAACACTCATTATCATTCTCATTCTTAACGTTGATGATAGCTTTCTTTGATGCTAATTTTTTTGGTAATGGGATATAGGAACCTCCAGAAAGTGGTTCATATGGGTTGATATGTATATCAAAGTATTCCACACGGTCGAACACCCAACCTGATTTGTTCTTTTTAAATTTCTCTATTAATTCAAGCATGTAATCTGTCATTTTATCAAATAATTCTGATAAATCAGTTGATTCAGTAATCGTTTCTGGTTTTTTTGTATGAAAGGGAAATGATACCTCATCGATATATCCAGTATTAGGATTTTCTTTTATGAACTTACACATTAAGATAAATTTCTCCTTTATTGGTTTCTTTTGTTGATTATTAAGATCCATAACTTTTGGTTTGATATTAGCGATGAACATCTTTTCATCATACCCTTTCTGACCATCTATCCTGTAGGTTTTCAAATACCCCTTCAACGATGTTTCTTGTTCTTTTGGAGTATAAGTATTAGGGGGAGGAGTAGTAGTAGGAGTAGGAGGAGGAGTAGTAGTAGGAGTAGTAGAAGTAGGAGTAGGAGGAGGAGTAGTAGTAGGAGTAGTAGAAGTAGGAGTAGGAGGAGGAGTAGTAGTAGGAGTAGGAGTAGTAGTAGAAGTAGGAGGAGGAAGAGTAGTAGTAGTAGTAGTAGTAGTAGTAGGATTCAATATTCTTTTAAAATTTTTCTTCAGACTTTTAGCTAGTTTTTTTACATTATTTTTGACTGGTTCTGGGATATAAGGTTTTACCAAATCTACCAACTTACTAATATTTTTATTTTGTGTTTTGATGACTCTTCTTGCTAAATGTTTAAATATTTTAAAATTGGATATGGTTTTATAAGGTTTTAGAATGGGAACACCAATCTCAGGTATCAGTTCATTCGGTTGGTTTGGGATATTTTTTCTAGGGGCTGGGATAGGTCTTTGTGGCTGGTTTGGTATATTTTTTCTAGGTTTTGGGGTGGGTCTTTGAGTTTGGTTTGGCATCTCTTCAGGTAAGGTGTTTGGTGGCGTAGTGATGCCTATTTCACGCAACGCTTCTCTGAGTTCTGCTTTAAGCATTTTAGATCTTCTTTTAACACCATGCTCTCGAGCAATAGCATACAATTGTTTTACTGTCAACCGTTCCATTTTGATATTTCATGTTATATCTTTAAATCATTTTTTTAGAATTCATTTTTTTTTTAAAAAAAATCGCTGTTAAAAATCCTTGTTAAATTTCTTGACAAATTCTTATTAATCAGAACAAAAATCCTTGTTAAATTTCTTGATAAATCTCTGATAAATTTTTTCGCTCAAAATTAACTGAAAATTAACCAGTGTGCTAGCCCCTCAAAAAACATACTACTGAAGTAGGCAACTTTAGTACTTCAAGTACGCCAAGTTACTGAAGTAAGCCAAGACACTGAAGTACGCCAAGTAACTAAAGTAGGCCAAGAGACTCAAGCACGCCAAGTTACTGAAGTAGGCAAAGTACCTCAAGTACGGCAAGTACTAAAGAGTGCAGTATATGAATCTATATATCGGACACTATAGGAATCATATATGAAGTACTTACCCGCTTTAAAGACTTGATACTTTAATATTCATAACCGAACTTCCTGCTCAAATTAAGAGCTCTATTGTCCAAAGTGACACTAAGGGTGCGTTTTTTTGGTATGATCCGTTTTTGGATTTGTGATTCGAGATCACACGGCTCATGGCGCATCAAAGAAGCCGATGAATCCACACTGAACAAGGATTCATCGGTTCCTTTGATGTGACATGATCCTTGTGATCTCGAATCACAAATCCAAAAACGGATCATACCAAAAAAAACGCACCCTAAGAGTGCTTTCGATTGGGAAATCCGGATTTAGATTTTCTTATCCGGATTTCTGATTTTACACGAAATGCAAAAACGGATTTCGCCACCGAGAAATCCGTCTTCAAGGTGGATTTCAATTAAAAAATCCAACCTCGGATCTCACGGATTTCCTTCTTCTTTTCGGTGTTTTTTTTTTTTTTTTTTGGGGGGGGGGGGGGGCAGAGGGTACTGATCAATGGTTCTTACTGTATTTTTGAAGAGTTGTTAGTATAATACTACTAAAAGCGAACTGGAAGAAATGGACAATAAAGACTCAAATGATACTCTGCTACTTGCCCTGCTTGGAAACCGCACGCTTCCCTCGAATCGAATGAAGATCGTTGGATATTTTGAGATGAGGAATACCAAGCTATAGTCCCAATCAATTGTTTTCACAGTCATTTTCGCATGAGTAGAGAGTGTCTTTTTTGTTGAAGGTCTACTTGGCGGTTGCCCAGAGATGATCCCTTATCAAGCTCATGACTACGAGAAAAATTTTACAAATCTCGTGTTGGATTTCCCCCCAAAAAAACGCAAAATCTGAGGAAATCCATGAGATCCGCAGTTGGATTTCTTGATTGAAATTCACCTTGAAGACAGATTTCTCGGAGTCGAAATCCGTTTTTGGATTTCGCGTGTTATTGCAAAATTCGAAATCAGGATTTCAAAATCTAAATGCAGATTTCCCAATCGAAAGCACCCGCCCTAAGTTTAATGAGGCCAGTGTCTCTTGGAATCGAATGCAAATCCCCTTTCTTAAGCTAGTGCAAATACGTTCAAATCGAAACAATAGAAAAACTACAGAAAAAAAAAACAACAACTCACGCTCATTAACCAAAGTATACTGTCTTATTCATAAGCGATTTTTCGGCCAGCCTTTTTGCACCTTTCAGTGGGGCGATTTTCAAGAATTTGATTGCCCAAGGGTCAGGGGCACCCAACGAGAATATAGTTCAAAACCACTTAAACACAGCATTGTTAAAGTGTTTTAGTATTTAAAAGGTAGATATAAGCATATTTTTATCCCCTAAAATTTTTTAACCTGTTCCGATTTCCTAGCTGAAAGTCTTGTGAGCCGAAAATTATAGCGATCAAAACTTACCTTTACGAAAATTTCAGCCAGAAAAAAGGCTCCCGAAAATTCTAGGTGACCTTTTTACGTTAAAAATCCGTTAAAAATGGGCAATAATACCATTTTTTAGATGTTCGAAAATCCTAGGAGAGGCAAACAAGCAAGAAATTTTTTTAACAAATGTGCCGAAAATTCTAGAGCTCAATCGTCTTCCGAACAGATATTTTCCGAAAATTGATGTTGGGTGCCCCCGAAAGGTTCGTAACTTTTGCTCACCTCCAGGCCAAAAACACCAGCAGCTTATTTTGTTGATTTTCTGTTTTGTCCGGGGCTACTAGCGACTAGCTACTAAATTAGTGTCACTGTATTCATAAAAACGAGTTTATTGTAAAAAAAACTTGAAAGAGACTGACTTTGTTATGCTTTCTTGCGACTGAAAAATCGCAGGGCAAATATCCACGCGGCCGGGGTATATCCTGATATTGAATACAAAAAACAGTCAGCAAGGAGAGGATAAAACACTTTATTTCAGTGGGAAATTTTAAGGAGAAATGGGAAAAAGTGAACGTGCATATTTTACTATATCAGGGCAGGGTTGTTCAAAGCAGGGTTAAGGTAACCCAGAGTTAGTGCGAAATTTAAATGCAGATATGAAAGCTTAATAAATACATTCAGTATAATTCTTTCTAAATACAATTTGATGATTGTATGCTCTGAAAAAAAGAGAGAAAGTTAGAGGAGAAAACGCTTATTGACAAGAAGAAAAGAAACTCATGTTAAAAGTTAACCCTGGGTTAGCCCTGATCGGCCTTCGAACAACCGGCCACTGGTCAGCTGGTTATTTACATATTTACAGAAAGCATAAATTTATGTCAAAAATTAGGGATGGACCATTAGAAAAGTGATGGGGGGGGGGGGGGGGGGGAAACCAAAAAAATTCATGCAAGGGAAAATGCCAAGAAAAAAAATTCATGCAAGGAAGAAGGTAAAAAAAATAAAATTCATGCAGAAGGAAGGTCCAATTGTGACTTTTTCACACGTAGTAAAAAAAATTCGTGCAGAGGGGTTCACCTGGAAAAAAAATTCCTGCACAAGCAGTGAGCGAAAAAAAATTCGTGCAAGCTGAAAATTCCCCACCCCCCCCCCCCCCAATCACTTTTCTAATGGTCCGTCCCTTAGTCCATCTCAAATCAGACATTCAATACATGCGGCGCCACACAACCGCCATTCTTGAATACATCCTCAGCAATCTTTCTGAGGTCTTCGTCTCCATTGCTTTTTGGACCTGACAAAAGAGAACACACACTAAGCAAGTCAACATATGAATTAAGACAAGTCCAATTATTTAGTTTCAGAGTTTATTGTCTGTTGAGAGTGCAATTGCATGGAAATTTGACAGCTGAGAGACTAATGCAGAGAATTTCTGTCTTTAAATGAGTAAAATGACTGAGATAGATGTGGAGAACCTGCGAGACCAACATTAGGTGCCCATCTAAGAGTCTCTAAGAGAGGTGTCGTCTTTAAAAAAGTTCAGTTTAGTACAATGACTGGAAATTAGGAGCTGAAGAGACCAGCATTAGGTGTCCATCTTAGAGAGATGTCTGTCTTAGAGAGAGTCCAGTTACAGTAAAATGACTGAAATATAGCAGCTGAGAGACCAACATTAGGTGTCCATCTTAGAGAGATGTCTGTCTCAGAGAGAGTCCAGTTACAGTAAAATGACTGAAATATAGCAGCTGAGAGACCAACATTAGGTGTCCATCTTAGAGAGATGTCTGTCTTAGAGAGAGTCCAGTTACAGTAAAATGACTGAAATATAGCAGCTGAGAGACCAACATTAGGTGTCCATCTTAGAGAGATGTCTGTCTTAGAGAGAGTCCAGTTACAGTAAAATGACTGACACATAGCAGCTGAGAGACCAACATTAGGTGTCCATCTTAGAGAGATGTCTGTCTTAGAGAGAGTCCAGTTACAGTAAAATGACTGACACATAGCAGCTGAGAGACCAACATTAGGTGTCCATCTTAGAGAGATGTCTGTCTTAGAGAGAGTCCAGTTACAGTAAAATGACTGAGATATAGCAGCTGAGAGACCAACATTAGGTGTCCATCTTAGAGAGATGTCTGTCTTAGAGAGAGTTCAGTTACAGTGAAATGAATGAAATATAGCAGCTGAGAGACCAACATTAGGTGTCCATCTCAGAGAGGTGTCTGTCTTAGAGAGAGTCCAGTTACAGTAAAATGACTTAAATATAACAGCTGAGAGACCACCTACATTAAAACAATTGGAATTTGTAAAGGTAATCATACGGTTTTGAGTTCAATTTGGAATTAATTTGCTCGAGTGAATGTTTCAAAAAGCTGAAATTGCACGAGCCGCTTCGGCAAGTGCAATTTCAGCTTTTTGAAAAACTCACAAGGGCAAATTAATTCCAAATTGAACGAGAAAAACCGTATGATTATTTATTAATAATATAAACATGAAAAAATTCGCCTGGAGGAAGTGCCGAAAGATCTCATTGCGGACAGAACGTGAGCATTTGACGCGGATATGACACTTTATTTACTGATTGGCTGATGAAGATCAACTGATAACGCTACGAACTCAAAGCGGATCGTTTAAAAATAAAGAATATCATAATCCAGAATATCGATGTGTAATTTGCACTGGTGTTACACTTTTTGCACTGGTGTTACACTTAAACTGCACTGCTCTCAGCCAATCAGAATCGAGTAATTTTTTCATGTATATTATTAGGCTGCTAATAGACACTAATTTTGCACCATGCATGAATGTGTTTTCCTGTGTTGATGAAACCTGGCAGAGCTGCTGTTTCAAGGGTTAGCCCTCTTCCAAAGTTATTTTGTTGAATACTCCTTACTTGTTTCCAGAGACACCTTGGGCGTTTTTATGTCACTAACATGGGAATTCACATGGCAGTCAAACATGGCTTACCAGAGGTAACATCCTTGAACATGGCTTTGTTTTGGGCATACATCTCACTGCACACTGTGTTCGTAAGGAGCACCTGAAGATTAAAAAAAAAAACAACCAGACATCAGGGCAGTTGTTATGTGGTGATGGTGGGGGAAGGGAGGTTAGGTGGGGAGGGCAGGTTAGGGTGGGTGGATCAAAAAATTATTAATCTCTTGGGCACCTATGCCTAAACCTGACCCCAACTATGGCAAGTGAGTACCAATTGCGTGGCAGTAGAGTTTGTTTCCTCAATAATTTCTGTATGTTCAAGTCTGAGGGGAACTTTGCACTTTGCATCTAATTAAGATCAACCTGCTCTCCTTTTTGGTCAGTATTTGATTATCATGTCGAACTACACATAGAACGCTTTCAATTTTTATGATTAATTGGTAATAAGACTTCATGTCATCCAATTTGGTCCGTAATCATACCCGTGATTTAACAAACCAAATGTGGTTTAGCATTGTCTGTATTCTTATCAACAATGAGTACATGTCATCACAGCAGTCAAAAGGTTGTGGACTAACAAGGCACAGCTAAGTGAGTCCACAACAAAGAAAGAAGCATTGTCTATAACTTTCTCGCAATCTGATTGGTTTATTCCCCAAAATAAGCATTTCTGATTGGCATTTGCTTTGTGTGACACATTGACTCGAGCAGCATTGTCTAGACTCTTATTGACAACAATCAGATTGCAAGATTAGTAGCAATTGTGCAGTGGTCCGATTTTGTTATCACTGGTATGATTATTAGACGGAAACTGGATTCCACTCAGTCCTGTTGCCATTACTTATACGGAGCTACAATTACGACTAGCTACTTAATTACAGTGCCACTGGATTCTACAAAATGAGTTAATTGTAAAAAAAAAAATGAACGAGAGTAACTTTATTATGTTTTCTCGTGACTGAAAAATCGCGGCGCAAAATTTAATATCCATATATCGTCTGATACCCATCCAGCTATTTGACACCACATGACCCAAAATAGCCAATAAGATGGTGCAAAAATTAATTGGTGGGTTATAATGCCAGATACCCATCCTACTATTTGACACCACCTGACCCAAAATAGCCAATAGGATGACATGAAAATTAGTAGGTTATCATTCATTATGCTTGTACACAATGTATGCTCAATATTGTTCCTAAAGCTGTCAAAAAACACTTAATACTCTTGGTGTCAACCAAACATAAGTACCTCATGTTCTGCACTTGACAGGCCCTGATTGCTTGACCTTGTTGCCCTGGAGATGACAGCTGTCATTCCATATATGTTAATGGCAACATCAGCCATTCTCTTCAGCAACAGTTGCTGTTCAATTATATTCTGACAGAAAAAAAATAACCAATAAAATATTGCTGCCCTCTGAGAATGAGGCTTTTCCTATGGGCAACATGGCAGAAACATAGAGGAAATGAAAGTGCAGTTGAACTGTGAAAGCAGAGGACTTGCAATTCAGAGACACCCACTACCAACTTTATAAGAAACCAACTGTATCCTTTCTAGCCAGTTTGGGATTCTCAACCTTGTTATGTTTCATTCATTTCCCCTGTCCCAATAATCGCAGTGCTATGGCTGCTGCCAAAGGATGTTAAAATTATTTGTATATTTCAAAAGTATATTTTCATTGAGGCTCTTTAATTTACCAAGAACGATAAAATGTGTCATGAAATTATGACAAAATTTAAGTGGGGCCTCCTAAAGTTATTATCAAACAAGGTAAGAGATTCAACCCAGCCATTAACACTTCCACTTCCAAGATCTGAGATACAATTCCCTTGAATGAGTGCCACACATTTCCTTATTTACCAGTTGAGAGAATTTGGTTTTAAATCAACTCATTAACCTCAGGTCGATCATGTCCCCAATTATTACTATCCATTTCATTGGTACTGTATTGATATTGAAAGGAGAAGTTGTATATTGTACAATGTATATGGAAAGTGAAAGGGTTAAGGCATAGATTCTGACATTGGTTTAATACTCAAAATATCAGCCTTCTCATTCCCTTACACTGGTGCAACTACCATTGTTATATACCTAGACTTTCACTCAACAAAACAAGCATTGTGATTGGTTGTTTCTTGGTCACATGCCCATGATACAAATTCAAATGTATCCCGACCAGGATACAATTGCAGCAGTTGTGCTGTCTTTAACTTTTTTTTATTCAGTTGCCTCCAGTTACAGCTCCATTATGCATTGATCAACACAAAACAGTTTTGCATCAACTCATTTACACAAATCACTGCTTTCTCAAGGTCACACTTACCTTTCCATACTTAGACAGCAATTTCTCTGTTACCATGCCAAAGTCTGCCACATTTTCTTCCAGCTTCTTTACACTATCCTAAAAACAAAGTTGACTTAATGAAATAACTTAAATTTAATGTCACAATATTCAATACACATCACATCAATTCTCTATCCTTGGGTTGATTTGCTACCTTACATTTAAGACTAGAATTTTTCCAGGCCTGCATATAGTATGTGGCAGGGGTTTCAATAAGTTCTGAAGTAGGCGGCTGACCATATTAAAGTAGGCAGCTGTAACAGGTGAGAAATTCTGTGACTCAAGAAACTCAAGGGACCAAAAAGAAATTTAATGTTAGAAAGTAGGTGGCGACGATTTGGGAAGTAGGTGGCGAAATTCGCCAGTTGCCGGCTTCTATTGAAACCCCTGGTATGTGGTTGAACAGTACAAGATTATTCACTTACAACTTCCCCACATACTCTTTCCTTTTATAACCCAAGACTGGAAACTCTGTTCCACCCTTTCCCCATGTAATCTTGTACATGTTGTAGTTCAATTTTTACCTTGGTTCAAATTTGGTTTTCTATTGTTCTGGTTATGATAATTTGATGACAATGAGTTTGAAACAAAGGAAAATAAAATTTGAACTAAGGATAAAATTGAACCACAACATATACACCAGGGTTTTGCAATCTTATTCACGCCTCCCCTGTGTACACTGTGAATTCTTTTCTTGTATACTTACTGCAAGCTTTGGGTGGGCATGGTTGCTGATTCCTTGAGTTCCCTTCAGTCCAACTGCATACAGTGCCCTCTTGCATAACATGTTCCACAGTACACCTGGGTTCTGGAATGGACTCTTCAGGGCACTTCCAAATAAAAGACAAAATAGTCATTACCCTGCTCGGTTTAAACCTTTTGACTTCTAACTCTTAAACAGTAATTCAAATCAATGAAAGCAATAAATTTGATTGGACTAGCTGTGCCAGCCATTTTAACAACTTAAAAAATTCCTGAATAGAAATAAATCTTAATTCACATGTAAGGACCTGGAGGCTTTTTCGGCTTTTTCAATCAAATACAGAAAGTTGGCCTAAAGGAGAAGCGTGCTCCACTGTAGTAGCAAACGTTAACTACACAGTACCTGTTTGATGTTTTAAAAGTACATAGTTATAAAGTTGACTTTGTGGAGATATGGTAGAGTACTGGTGAGCATCTCAAGCTCCTGCCTGGGAAGTCCAGAATTCGAGTCTGGTAAAAGCACTGTGTTCCTTCCTTACAGAGGAAACTTAAATATACACGGTCTTCCTCTCTAAAGACATGTACAAGTGGATACCAGTGATGTTATGTTGGGTGTAACCCTGTGTTGGACTAGCAGCCCATCCAAGGATAGGGTAACCGCATTCCTAGGTGCTTCATGCTACTGAAAACAGGATAAACGCTAGCAGTTTGGGTCTTGAATGTCAAGTGCATCTTTTCCTTTTACTTTATGATTATTGAAAAATGTAAGCTAAAAAGAGTTTAAAGAGCTATCTCCCTAACCCTTTCACTCCCAAGAGTGACTTTTTAGATTTTACTCTATCTAATGCCACACAATTTTACTCCTCAAATGGAGATCCCCTGGAAGTGAAAGGGTTAAATGTAGCAAAATATTTACCGGACAACTTCCTGGAGTTGCTTGCCAGCATGTTGCATCCCAGCTAATGCTATGTACATCCTCAGAATCTCATTTGTTCCCTGAAACAATGTAGATTTTTCTGTTATTGTCAAGGTGATAAATTAGGGCATGCTAGTACAGGGTTCCAGACTTAATGTGTGTGTGTGTGTGTGTGTGTGTGTGTGTGTGTGTGTGTGTGTGTGTGTGTGTGTGTGTGTGTGTAATTCAGTGAAATTCAGTGGCGATATACCAGCTGTTGGAAGGGGTTTATTTGCTAAATACACATAATTGGTAAATAAACCCCTTCCTGTGGCTGGCATATCGGAGGGTAATGCTTGCGGATAAGATTTTTCCAAAAAAATGAACAGTTGGCCGAGAAGCAGACCATAATCTCTTGCAAGGCCTGCTAAATGTGAATTTTTTTTGAGGTCAACAAGAGATACAATAAATATCTTACTAACCTTGTTTTTCTCAATCCATAGTGTAAGTTACAGATCCTCTCTTTTCCCCTCAATTCATGGCCCACATGCTTCAGCCCTGGGCCATAAATCAAGGGGACAAAACTGCCTGTAACTTATAGTATGGATCTTGCACTCAGAAAGAGGTATTTACATCATCCAACTAAGTAAATGGTGCTGCACAATGAGCTTAACCATTTCATTGCCAGATTTGATCAATATAAGACTTCTACTTTCAATATAATAACAAAGAAACTGAACATGAGAAATGGGCAAGTAAACAACTTGATTATAGCGAGCTGATACTCACCTCAAATATCAGTAGAATTCTTGCATCTCTCATTAGTCTCTCGTAAGGATAACTCTTCATGTAACCCAATCCTAGAAAAGAAAAATACTGTGTATAATTTTCTTCTGCTTTGCTTATACATGTATTGCCTGGCAGGTATGTACCACAGTTGCAAGTTAATAAATGTTAGTCTCTCTTTCATCTTGTGAACATCTTTTATATTATGTTTGTAAATAACTTACCTATTTTTGGTGAGTTGGATGCAAATAAGGAGATTTGGTTGAAACAGGCTTCTTAATGGTGATTTGCTAAGTAATTTTCAAAAACGGTTTCAACAATAAAAATAGGCCAGTGTTAATGGTCATTTTTGGGGCTTAAAATGGGTCAATTTTAAAGGCCACTTTTAGGGCTTAAAAAGGGCTGATTTTTATGGTCATTTTCGGGAGTTAAAAATAGGCCAATTTTGATAGTCATTTTGGAGAGTTAAAATTGGGAAATTCTAAGGGTCATTTTAAGGGTAATACAATAAAAATAGGCCAGTGTTGTAAGTCATTTTCGGGGCTTAAAATGGGTCAATCTTAAAGGCCATTTTCGGGGTTAAAACAGGCCGATCTTGATGGTCAATTGTGGCAGATTGAAATGATCATTTTCAGGTGAACTAGGTTGATTTTGTGGTCATTTTCAGGGATTAGAAATAGGCCAATTTTGATGTTCATTAATTTCTCTGGGGTTAAATAAAAATTATAGGCCAATTTTAATGGTCATTTTGGGGGGTTAAAATACGGAGTTTTTAGGGGCTCATTATACAATAATACACCAACAACTACAAGCAATAAGAAACAAAATAATTCTAACCTCCTAATGTTTGCAGGGCTTCATTGACACCATTCCACAAGCCTTCTGAACCATAAATCTAACAATGACAGTGATCCAGGGTCAGTTATAAGCTTATTTTAAAGCCATAGAAAGAACATTGGAGCATCTGAATGAATTTCATACAGCAAAATTCATCAAGGGATAAAACAATCATCAAGTACACTATATGCCAGTGTAACCATTCTTTGGCCAAGAACCAACTGACGCTGCAAAATGGAGTGTTGCTTTCCTTACAAATGTGGTTCTACATGTAAATTCTATTTTACAGTATCAGGGTTGTCCCGAAAATTTGAAGTAGAGGGAGAAAAACTTTGAGTAGGCGGTGGACAATGCTGATAGAAAGACGTGGTGTGGTTATTAATTTATTATTATTATTCACTTTGAGTAGCTGGCGTGCCAATTACAACTAGACGGCGAATTTCGCCGGTCGCTGGAGCTTATGGAGAACTTTGAGTATTCCAACTGTTCTACTCATTCATTAGTACTATCTGCTGAATGAGCATTAGGATTCACACAGTAGCATACTGGTAATTATGAAAAGGACAGCTAGGTAATCAAGCCCTTGTCACCTGTATCAAGCTCACCGCTGCCAGCTATGCCTGACTGTTAGTAACACTTCACCAATCCAGAGATTTCTCTTTACCTTACACATGGCTGCCTCCACAGAGGCATCCTGCTCGCCTTGGTCCAGCATACCACATGTCAAATATGACATTGATTCAACTGTGTACTGAATAATTGCCATACGGGCAAACTTCTCCTGTTTATCACAATATAAGCATTGTTAAAAGGAATCCTTTAGCTTGTACGTTAGGCATATTTGGGTGGGTAAGCAATGAATAGTGTCTGTTGATCTTGGTTGTAGTCTTGGGTGACAAAACATACCGAGGATTAGGGGGGGGGGTGAGGGGCAAGAAAATGGTTTATTAGAGAGAATGATGGATATAAAATACAGGGGGGAAGGGAGGGAAGGGGACAATACTGCCCCTTCCTCCACCAGTCTCAATTCTCCTCGCTACTCCTTCAATGAGGTGGCCTAGTACAATCAAATGTTGAATGAGGGTACAGACTGTACATGCACATCAGTAAATGCCTGTTTTGCAGGCAACAAAAGAAAAGAACCAACATGTGACTTGTATTACTAACGAGAAAATATTTTTTTGCTTTTACCTGAATTTGCCCAAACTCTGACAAAGACCTGTTGAATTGCTTTCTTGTAGTGGCATGTTCAGATGCCCTAGCTAGAAACAACAGAAAAGAAGGTCCACATCACAATAAACTTGATACTTCAATCTGTATATCGAGAAGTGAAACTGGACTCTTAGAAAATCCCAAAATAGGGAGTTCAATTATCCTCATCATCATCATTAACATTATTATAACAAGAGATAATTTTAACATACCAATCAAGTTTCTAAGCCCGCCTGCAGAGGCTGCTCCCATACCAAATCTCCCGCTGTTAAGAATGTTCATAGCCACCTTAAAAAGATCAAAGAAAAATAAATGTTAATTATTCCCATTCCAAATGGATTGTTGGCCTGATTCTTGTCTGCTTCTTAGCCACATGTTTTGCTAATGAATGATTAAAATTAATAATTATTAAGGGATCTTCCTGTTGAAACTGTCACATTTACGTAGTCTGGAATTGACAATGGCAGGATTGAAGTACATGTCATTGTTCACTTAAGTCATGAGTGGCACCTCCAAAAATGTACCCTGGCCTAAGAGTATTCAGACAACAGATTTACCACAAATACAAAATTGTTTATTGCGACCTGACTTGTAACCGGTGGTTTAGACTGCTCAATTGCAGTTCAATTTTGTTTTTAATAGGTGACGTAGCCCCAAGATAAAATTAGTAGAGATATTATTATAATAAGTGCTAATTACAATTAACTCATGGAAAAATTAGTACATTACTTATTGATAATGATAATGATGATAATGAATTTATATAGCACACTTTTTAAGTCATATGTATGAATATGTTCAAAGGCGCTTTACACTTCTATTGGGTGAGATCGGACATCAGCGTGAAAAGGCATCTTTGGCTGCCGCTATCAATCTGCATAATAATTATGATCTCACCCACCCACCTAACCCCTACATGAAATGACAGATGAAACCAGAGGTAGACATAGACCACCACAATGGGAACTACGTCCCCTACTCTTTTCGAATGGAGTATGGGTTCCTTAACATCCAACAGATTATTACGAATAATTTAAGTGTTGTAGAGACGGGACCTACTGTTTATTGTCCTTATCTGAGAAGACTAGAAAGTCTAACCATTTGCGAATGTCATTACAAAGGCAGCACTTTCTCCTCAATTATTTTTAAGACCCCAAGGGTTGTGTCTTGCTGGGATTTGAACCCGCAACCTAGCTCACAGTAGTCCAGTACTCTACCAACTGAGCTAACTGGTAAAAGATAATCATTGTTGCTTAATTTTTACCTTAAAACCTCCTCCCACCTCTCCTAAGACATTCTCAACAGGAATAGGAGTGTTGTCAAAATGAAGTTCACAAGCTGCAAGATACATAAAACACAATAAATGTCGACCATCATTGAACTTAGTGAATAAAACAAAAGATGAACACTGCAGCGAAGCTATGCACGCATTACAAAACCATGTCTTCAACAAGGAAAGGTTCTAGCTTGCAAAAGTAACTGGTAAAGTTTAGTTTAATTTTGAGATCATATTTAGCCTTTCCTGTTAAAAGCCAGGATTTGTAAGCATTGAGTGTTGATCAATAAGTGACTTCATCCACCATACTCAACTCTAACCAGTTTCACCAATCAAATGTCAACTTACATTTGCACAGACCTGTATAAAGTTCCACAATAATAATATTAATTATAGTGAATAAAAATCAAGGCACTTACTGTTGGATCCTCGAATTCCTAGTTTGTCCTCAGGTTTACCACTGGTTACACCACCAAACTTCCTTTCCACGATGAAAGCACTTATTTTGTCCTGTTTTTCTCCCTGGGATAAAAAGAAAATTATACTGTAGTCACTCTGTAAACAGCCCTTTTTTAACTTGATATTGATTGGAAGACTTTATAATCTGTTGACAATTAATTACATTTATTTACATCAGTATATTTTATTCATTCTGACATGAAATCCTAGAGCCTTTTCCTTATTAAGGACATACCTTGTCATCTGTGTAATCTGTCCTGGCAAAAACAGTCATGACTTCTGCCCAACCTCCATTTGAGATCCAGATCTGACAATTGAAAACGAATTCATGGACATATCTTATTTCAAATCAACTACCTGTATTTATTTTATGGCAAAAGGAAGATTGAGGAAGATCCCAGCCTTCTCATTGGTTCCTTTTTGATGGGAAATTAATTTGCCATCTGTGGAAGCAGCAATAGCGGTGTATTTTTAAGAAATAGAAAACATTGTCTGTGTTTCTACCAAGCTTTAGTATAAATCTACTAGCATTCTATCACAAATGCCATGCTCTGATTGGCTATGCTACCCACAATCTATTCTGTGATAGATAGTAGCTTTAGTATAAATCTACTAGCATTCTATCACAAATGCCATGCTCTGATTGGCTACGCTACCCACAATCTATTCTGTGATAGATAGTAGCTTTAGTATAAATCTACTAGCATTCTATCACAAATGCCATGCTCTGATTGGCTACGCTACCCACAATCTATTCTGTGATAGATAGTAGCGTAGCAGTGTGCCCTTGCTACCAAAATGGCGGCTGCTTCTTCACGTTTTCAAAGTGTCAGTGAAGAAGATTTAGACAGTTTACTGGTCGAGGCTGACTTGTTCCAGAAAATACAAAGTTTTGAACGACTAGTAGATTTATACTAAAACAATTAGATTATTTGCTCTCGATTCCTATGCGTGATAGAAATCTCGAGCTCATAATCTAATTGTTCCATAGAAACACGATTTTTAACCAATCAGCGCGCACATTTTCCTTGGGATATTTTCAGATTGTTTATGAAAAACAGCTAATTCAAAACTTGCAACTGAAACAAACATGACCCAACTGCCATAAAATAAACTACTTGCTGACCTTGCTTGCTCAGGTCAAACAAGTGAATAATATCATAGGCCACAGTTCATTTTTGAATGGACATTGGCTGGTATTCCCCAATATGGCCCTAACACTTGGATAGTAAGTCAGGGATAGAAATTGCGACAGTATGGTCACAAAAGTGACCAGATTTTTCTGTTTTGCAACTAAAAATAGATCATGTCAGCCGCAAAAATGCAACTACAGATTGTAGATGAATACGTCACTGAGAAGTATATACTTCCAACTTCAGTTAATTAACATTAGACAAAACTCTGCGACTAACTTTTTTCATTCTGTGACTGAAATTTTGTGACCAGTCGCAAAAATGCAACCTCAAAATTTTCTTAAATTCAAGCCCAGTGTAAGTGGTTAAAACTGACTGAATGGGAGGGCCAGATTTGGCTCAAGGTCATGCTGTACTGATCCGGTGAAGCAAGAAAACACAAAAAATGGAAAGCTGGCACACCTTTGATCCGTTCAGTAAAAAGTGTTTTCCATCTTCACTTAAGGTTGCTCTGGTCTGGATTGATGCTGCGTCACTCCCACTGCAAACAAACAAAAACAAGTTAATTTGATTAATTTTAGCAAGAAGTAACTGGATTCAAAAACAGCCACGCATTAAAGGGGCTGTATCACTGGGATTTTAATACTTTTTGTTAGTGTCGCTCCAAATTTGTAACAACCCAGCTATTCTTGCAGGTAAATTGATAATAATGCATGGACATACTACTAAACAAAAACTTATTTTGCCAGAAAACAACAACAGGCTGTACTAGCAGTGCTGCTTTACCTGCTCTTGTTTCGACTGGATCACATTTGTTAAAAACAGTACTAATTGTTACATTCATACTGCAAGCCTGGATAACATCCCTACATGCAAAGTTTTTCCATCTGCAATACCATTATATGACTTCTCTTTTTATACTTTTTTAAGTTCTAAAATATTGTTATCAATGGCAGTGCAAAATGTTACTGACAGTCATACCAAAGCATTCTATGTTGTTGAATTAAACACTATTTGAAAAGAGATGTTGAGGTACATGTAGTAGTTTGTTTGTTTTTCATTTTACTCTGTATTTTGTTTATTTGTTTGTTTTCTCATAATGTATGTTCTGTTTACCTTGATGGTTCTGTCAAACAGAAAGCAGCAATGTGTTCACCAGAAGCAAGTCTTGGCAGGTATTTCTTTTTCTGCTCATGGTTTCCACAAATGAGAATTCCCTAATGCATACAAAATATAGGTGTAAATATACCTCTTACCAACCAAGTTTGAGGTCTGTACTGTAAGTTACAGACTGAGTTTTTTCCACTTGGATTTCAAGAGGAAAAAAAGAGGATCTGTAACTTACAGTACGGACCAAGAAAACAAAGTTTGTAAGATATTTATTATATCTCTGGGGACATTTTAGCGACCAAAACAAACTTTTGAATTTAGCGGGCTGTACAGTGAAGTACAGCCCACAAAATTGACCAATCACAGCGTGCACACTAACTGAGAGATATAATATATATGTGTTATTGACCAATATTGAGGTCAATATGGCTGCATACTGGCCACATTTCTTTTTTGTGTTTTTATTAACTGATCCAGCCATCTTGACTGAACAAGCTTGGTCAGTAAAGGATTTATGATATAACCATTTTGTTTTGTTTTGTTTTGCGGGACAACGTGGGAAATCCCAAGAAGGGTAGCCAATCAGGTGTGCTATATAAAAGGTAGCCAATCAGACCTCAGGACTCACCTCATCTTGCCTACTGTACTCACAGAATCAGTCAAACAACAAACAGTATTACTAAAAGCATTGCAAATTATTTACTGGTACTAACAAAATGCATCTATACACCTGGGCCAGGTTGTTCGAAGCAGGGTTCGGGTAACCCAGAGTTAGTGCAAAATTTAAATGCAGATACAAGACCTTAAAAAGCACATTCAGTATAATTCTTTTTTAATGCAATTTGATGATTGTATGCTCTGAAAAAATAGTGAAAGTTACCGGAGAAAATGCTTTTTTAACAAGAGGAAAAGAAACCCGGGTTAAAATTAAACCTTGGCTTAGTGCTAATTGGCCTTCAAACAACTGGCCCCTGGTGTTTACTTGATGATAAACCTGGGGAAGAAAGATAATAAATATGATCAAATTAACCACAATGTCTACAACTTACTTACCTTAAGACCAATGGACTGGTGAGCCATGAGTGTCACAGCAATGCTTGCATCAGCTGAGAATGCCTCTGCCACTCGAGCATAGTTTGTATTCAACAGACCAAGTCCCCCTAGAAAGAATGCCAAAAGTTTAATATACATGTAAGTTTAATATAATCATTTAGAAAACATTTTTTCGTGGTGATATTTGGGATTTCAGCCAAAAACAGGGGCAGGAAGCAGGAATTTCAGCTGCAAGTGGGAGTGGCATTTGAGAACCCTATTGTGATTTTGGTGAAATTGCAGCAAAGATCTGAATTCTGCTGTGTACAAGATCACATTTTAACCTATATTTTTAGCTAGTTCTTTTCCTATTAAAAGTCATTTGTGAACAAATGTTGCTTAAAATCATTAAATTGGCCTGAAGAGTGGTAGGCCATATTAAGGTTTTATAAGGAAGACTGAATTTCAAGAAATTTTCATGACCAAGTAGAGAAATCAAGCACTTTTCAAGGACCTTCGGCAAATTCAAGGACCTTTCAAGATACCAGCTAAAATTCCTGACCTTTTCAAGATTGTACGAACCACAGTTTAGTTACAGTACTTCTATCTGGTACTTAACTAGCAGGTTGCTTATCACAGCTTACCATATTCTTCAGGAATTTGTAAACCAAACAGGCCCAGTTCCTTGAGACCTGTCATGACATCTTCTGGAATCTTTGCATCAATGTCAATTTGTGTTGAATCCACTGGAAGATTGAAAAAATGCACATTATACATTTGGTGGTAACAAGACCAGATAGATACATTAAACATAATTATTTAGAAAACAGTCCTAAGAAAGTATGCGCACTGATTGGTTAGAATTCGTGTTTCTATAACTCGATAGAAACACAGAACTAGCACGAGCTGTTGACGTAATGATGACGCGAGCAAAGAGAATTTACATTTTGATAATCAAAGCTAACAAGTTGTTTTTCTTTTTTTCGTCGCGGTGTTCTCTAAAAGAAATAGAAAACATGTTTTTCGTGTTTCTATCGAGTTATAGAAACACTCGTGAAAGTTTGGGAGAACTCGAAAAAGCTGTGGAAACACTCGCCTGCGGCTCATGTTCCCACAGCATTTCTCGTTCTCCCAAACTTCCACTCCTGTTTCTATAACTCGATAGAAACACGGAAAATGTTTTCTATTTCTTAAATAATAGTATGTTACAGTAACATGCTCTGGTTTAGTTGATGAAAGTCTCATCAACGCTCTCTATTAACAAACATTTGATTTTAGTGACCACTTCTCTTATTATTAAAGCAACTACATTGTCATGAACCATTTTGCTTATCAGTTACAGTATAGAGAAAAATAACAAAATCATAATATACAGTAATTATACACTGTTTCAAAAACCCTCTCTTATGCAAACACTTCTCAGAATTCTTCAGTGACTGCAACCACTTTGAAGGCATAAAATTTGACAAATTATTTTGTCATGTGTTTCTGCTAAACAACCACCCAAAATTCTTGCACTACTCAAATGTCACTAAGTTCAGTTTTTATTAGAAATGCGACTCCTGCAAAATTTCCCAAAGATAGTTTTTAAAGAACTTGTAATGATTTTTCCTGTTGGGGCCATAGATCTCTTTCATGATGGCGGCAAAACAAAAAATTCTTTTGTTTCTATGGCAATGACCTCACTAGGATGTGCAAAAATTAATTCAATAAAATTATTTTTTGTTCCACAATGAGGTTAGTGGGTCTAATTAATATACCTACAAAAGAATAATAAATTGGCTGCAATCTATGAAAGTAGTCTATTTGACCCCAATTATTGTATTCATCTCGTCATTATATCGCCACAGGAGCTCATGAGAAGTTTCACTGTAAACCAAATCTCTTCACTTGTTTACAATATAGTGTATTGAAATTGTAAGGAGAATTTATGTGTTGGTAACTTCTTAGACTGAAAGGGTTAAAATAATTTTATAATTATTTCAAATTTATGTTCAACCCACCTTTTTCCTCAAAGTATTTTTCCACAGGTTCTACAAGCATGTTGAGAGTTGCTCTCTGCTCATCATCAAGTGGCTCAGGAAATGGAAAAACGTTTTCCTATAAATAACAGAAAATTAACACAAAATTATAATATAAAATTAATCATAGATTTGGGAATATTTAAGATTTCAAAAAAAGTAATGTGTCTGACTTTAACCAAACAGAATGAAGACACGCTGTGTTTACATCTTTTGTTTCTCTACATTACTGTCTTGTAATCACTGGGCGTTTACCATTCAATCAAAAAATTGGGAGATTATTTTTGGCTGGATGCCAAAAAGAATGGATCAGTCTGGCCTGACTGAGATGGCACATTCCATTTGGGCATTTCTGTTTTGTTTTCATACTGAAAGTAGTCGTTTTGCAAGCTTGCTCTACATTAATTACGAAGTTAATTAGAGTCTTACTCTAAGTAATTAATCTGATTTCTTTCCATCCACAAAAATCAACATTTCTAACTTCAACTTCAATCCAGAAACCAAAACCAGCCTGAAAATACCCTAGAGTAAACTTGACTCACAGTAACAAAATTTCTCTCAACTTCTTTCTTTACATGTCTTCAGATAAAATTTAAAATTAAATATAGTTAAATAGTTTAATTCATACAGTAAATAGTTTAATTCAAAATTATGAACTCTAAAATAAATTAGTTTTACGTTTTTTTTATGTATAAAGTTATTTATATATTTGTCAGCAGTGTAGTAAGTAAAAGCACACCTGTAAACTAGCTTATGGCTAAGTGTATCTACCAATTTAAATGAAGTTTTAATTTGATTTGATTCTTGATAGACAGGGGGCCGGTTAGTGGGTGTTTGCATAGGCCGGGATCGAGGTCTTGCCCAATTGCACAATGTTTTACAAAAATACGAGGTAAAATTGAGTCTTAAAATTGAAAATCACTGAATCCGGCTGCAAGAAAATCAAAAAAGACGTTTCAAATCCGTCAATGGGGAACTTCCAGAGTTTGGTGGCAAAAAAATAAATCTACGAAGTCGTTCTTTAGTATAACTGCTACGTGAATGGACTTTGATCGGGGAAAAAGCCGAAAGGGAAAACACTGTAAATATAAATACCAAAATATTCACATTGTCCAAGAATGTCACATTCTTTGAAGAAACGTGTTTTCATGGACCACTTTTGCAACTGCTCCAGCTATAGACAACTTATCTTTCAAGTTCTTGCGTAAAATAATACATTTTTTTGATCGATTACCAATTGTTAAACTTAAGATAAACAAAGCTGGTAAAAACGAAGGACTTAAGATACAAAACAAAGCATATTTTTGACATCTCTTGGGGAAAGAATTACCTTATGAAAACATAAAATAACCTTACAATTTATAACTCGACACGAAGTTACTTTCTCCACCACGTTAAAAACTAGAATCACCCATTGGACACTCCATAATAAAAACTAGACCATTCATTGATACATGAAGGTGCTTTAAAAACTCTTTGTCGTCAGTAAATTCCTAGATTTTGTTACACAAAGGTTTTAAACGAAGTTTAAAGCATACAGATGTACCTTCCTGAAACGGCCTAAGAAGAGATCCTTAGCAAAAGTTGTACTTGGCCTCGATGTATGGAACAAACACCGTTGTAATGGAGCGATGAAAAGCTTATAGGAACCTACAAGTTTCCTACCAACTCTTAAGGACAGCATTGTGGCCTAAACGTTTCCCAACCAAGATTTAAAGTGAAAACAAACCGAGCCAATCGTACGGTGACGTACACGCAAGTCACCTTCAATAATCTTCAAACCTCCTCCCCTTGAGCGACCTTCACTCTAAAGTTCACCCCAGTTTTCCCTCGCTTAGGGGTGGACCATTATATTTTTGAGGGGGGGGGGTGCTAGGGCAATTTACCCAAAAAAGTTCCTGCATGGCAGAAGTAAAGAAAATAACCGTGCACAGTGGGCCAAGGGAACAAAAGGCGCTAAAAAGGCCAAGGTGCTAAAAAAACATTATTGCAGAGCCTAGAGGGGAAAAAATTCTTCACTGGACAAAATTGCCCAACTCCCCTCCCCCCAAAAATATAATGGTCTATCCCCGTGGGATTCTTCTCAGCTGACTCCGATTTTCAGTTCTGATTGGCTCCCAAAAATTGTACTTAACTTCAATTATCAGCAATCAAGACTAACGGAAGCAGGGAAAGGTTCCAAAAAAATTCTTGACAAGATGATGAGATTTTGTGAAACTTAAATAAGACAAACAGGGTTGCATGTTCAATGTATAGCAATATATATGCAAAAACTTAAATCCGTGATTGGCCGAGTACCGCGATTGACAACTGCTCTAACGAGGGTATAGTCCTAAACTGAGGTTGGAAAGGATAGCTTCCACGGTATCTGACCCATCTCCACTGTCAGACGTCATTTTTATTGCTTTTTAGATCAAAATTCCCTGACTCTCAATCGCTTCGGAGGAATTCCAGGGAATTTTTGGGTAGATTAAAATGAGGTATTATCACTCCGAGATCTGTTCGTGGAGGGTCCCATAGGAGTAAAATGGGAATCGGGATTGGCCAAGTTTTACCTCGAGAAAATTGAGATTTGAGTCACTGGGACTGGGATTTAAGTCACTGGGACTGGGAATTTTTTCCGAATTCTGCCAGTGGGAATGGAATTTGAGCACTGGGAAGTGGAATTTCGATAAGAATATGGGCTGGGAAATAGGTTGGTACCCTCCTCCCCCATTTCAAGACCCTCTTTATTTCGTATACTGAAAACGTGTTCACTGACAAAATGTGCAACATTCCTTCAGATTCGGAGCCACAAGCATGGTAAAAACTTAACAAAATCTGCTGTGAGAATAGACAACATGTCAAAAACTGCGACTCTAACCCTGGTCCATAACCACCAAAATTAACCATAAAAAAACAGCTTATTTTAACACCTGAAAATACCCATCAAAAGCGGCCTATTTTTAACCAGCATTATTGCCGACAAACCCCAAAAAATGACCACTAAAAATTTTGTTTGTAACCAGGGCTCGACACTAACACTTTCCCGATTTCCACTGGAAAGTAAATTTACTACTTGGAAAGTAAAAAAACGAAAATGAACCAAAATACTTACCCGATCTGGAAAGTAAATTTTGGGCTTCAATGGAAAGTAAATTTTATGCTTAAAAGGCTTGAGTGAAAAAAAGTGCGTAAAATTTTAAGAAAATGATACAAATAACCATATGATAATGGCTACTCGTCTTAAAAAGACAAATTTACAACATTCTCGCATTCTCCTGTCCATTCTCCGCCATATTGGATCAAGAGAACTCCCGAGGAGATCTGGGTACTATAAACACACGTGGTATGGTGCAATACGTATAACGCCATTTTGGATTCCTCTTCCTCTTACCCACCATAGCAACAGATTTCCCAATGTCCTTATTTTGGCTGAAATTACGCTGATTCTACCGCTGTCAACAGCATGCTGTGAGCGAGGTTTCTCAGTAATGGGTAAAATAAAGTCAGACTGGAGATCATGTTTGTCTGTTGAAGTATTAGACTGCCTCATGAGGATTCGTATTGAAGGGCCTACCACTGCGGAGTTTGATCCTCAACCTGGGCTGAATTTTTGGTGGTCAGGTGGATCTAGGATGAGGCGTCCCCTTTTTAACGACTAAAGTAAAACAATGCTGAGACACACAGTAAGATTTTTTATTATTAATTAAACATGGTTAGCAACTATGAAACTGTAATCCATTTTGGATAGTAAAATTTTGAGATGGAAAGTAAAATTTGAAGTCTACTTTCCAAAGTGGAAACTGGTGTAAAAAGTTAGTGTCGAGCCCTGGTAACCCACAAAAATAATAATGACTATTAAAAACTTCTTATTTATTTTAACCCACCAAACATGACCACTCCATCACTTCAATACAAACAAATACAATATGTAGTTGTCATTTTTATTTGGGATTGTTCACAGCATTAATCATCCCTTAGAAGAAAGTATTTGGACGCTTGGCCACAAACTTTGACTTGAAGTGTGACTTGATAATACGGTGAGGCAGGGGGAATTTGATCTTGGAATTCTGCAAACAAAACATTGACAACAAATTAAACTAATTCCTGCTGGCACTGTTTTATTTCATCATACGGGCAGACAACAAATGGATGCTGAAGTTGCAAGCAGAAGTGACTAAAAATTAGTACTCATGAGTATGCAAAATAAAACTACTGAATTCTGTTGCTGCATGACAGTAAGAATTATCAAGGCCTTTTCACCTTATCTTTGATACATGTACCTCAAACCTCAGACTCAATAATTCTTGCTATCATGCTCAATCTCATCCCATAACTATCCATTAACCCTTTAAGTCCCAGTAGTGACCAACATCCAATTTCTCATTACAATATTCACTGTTAATCAGCCATTCATGTTATGAGAATAATGAAAATGATCACCAAAAAAGAGTTGTATTGATATTTAATCAAATTCTCCTCACTAGTACCATAACAAATATATGAAAACAGTTAGGAGAATATGAATATTGATATTGGGGCTTAAAGGGTTAATTTTTGGTTTAGCTCAACTGGTAAAGCATTGGACTGGTATTTACATGTACATGTTTTAATATCACCTTGGCCTGTTTATTTCTCATGCTAAATTGAAACTGCTAAAACTTGAAAAATACAGCAAGGATTCTTCATCACGAGGAAATACAGAGAGTGAAAAAGAAATCATGAGCACAGAATCAAGTTTTCTAGATAACACACAAAAGTCTCAAGTCAAGTCAAGTCAATTTTTATTTAACTTACACAGAATATTATGCACATAAAGTTCTAATGATTTTATAATATTGTTTAAACAAAAGAGGAGAAGGGAAAGTAAGTTTGCTAATTTGCTGTTATGGTGTAGAGTCTGGGACACCTAAATAGTTATTAAACTAATCGAGTAGGTGCCCCAAATTAATTACTTCATGAGCAAAAGGACTAGAGTTAATAACATTTTTTTCTTGTTAAAAAAGTATCACTTCTTGTACTAATTACTAACATTATACTTGTTGAACATATTAACAATTAAGAATCAAAATTAACAAAAAAATATGAATATAGAAAAATATCCAGACACTTTTAAACAGATATAACATTATAATTATGTACAAAATTAAGCTAACTAATTAACAATATCATTGTTATACCTGTCAAACATAGAGTTCTTAACGTTTTGACAAAATCTAGAAAAGGAGTAATCTGTTTTAAAATTTTGTGCAAGAATTTACACAATTGGCAGGTAAAGTATCTGTCGACTGGAAGTATTTTACACCCAACCACAACAAATTATATGTCCAATTTCTTTAGGAAAAATCACTGTAAACTTGCAATGTTTTTTTTTTTTTTGACATGAAAAAACAGAATTTGCAAAAAATTGACCATCGAAAGTCTTTAAGGAGAGTTAACAATTGAAACAACATACATGCATCTGCTTGACATGAGGCCTCCTGCATTTGCCGGCTGGAATGGCATCCACCTTCATGATTTGAATACTGCTTCCTCGAGCGCGATGTCTGGCAGCCATATCCCGATCTGTAAAAATACCACTTTTATCAGACTGATTATAGGAGTAAACAACACATTGTTATTTTAATGTGATAACAACTTCCTTTTAAAAACCTTTTTCTCCACTGATATGCAACTTCTTCAAGTGAACAGAGATAACAAAAAGGATTTTTCATGGTGCAATTTAGCCATGTTATTGGTTAGTGTGGAGAAAATATATCATTAGCATTATTTGATCCTTCTGTAAATTACATTTGTGCAGCAGGCATTTCTCAATAACAATAATAGATAAAATTAATTTGAATGGGAACTCTCATGGAATAAACGTAAGTCATATCTTCACATGATACACAAGAGAATTATAGTTTCCTGATCAAAAAACAAATTGCAACACAATAAAAAGAAACTACACTTTATTAAGATTTAATCACTAATCTAGTTTTTGTGTTACCACAAATACCCTTTATAAATACCCATAAAAACTCATAAATAATTCACAAGGAAAATACAAAGGAAAGTAATGTTTAATGAGTGTCTTTACATCTGATATAGACATGACAAACATTTGCGTTCAATTGTCTTGGTCAAAATACACCAAAATCCAAAGTTTAGTGTAATAATTAATAGGTCTACATAAAATGTTTTTGAAGCTGTTTGGCTATGCCTCATGTTTTATACATGATAAAGCACTCTTGCTCGTTTATTAAACTACACATAAAATACAGTAGCATTACTTACAGCAGGACGTGATGGCAGCAGCCACAGTCAAGTCACGGTACTCCCTGTACATGTTGTGAGTTCCACTACGAGAGTCATAACGCAGCCATACACCAAAGTTCTTGATGGTGAGGGGCTTCTTCTCATAAATCTGATGACAACAACAATAAACAATTATTCCATGAAAGTGAGGCCAATAAGTGTTGTGGTTCCATTTTTTCCTTGGTTTAAATTATATTTCCCTTTAATTCAAACCATTATCAGGGCTTGAAATTAAAAAAAAAATAAGTCGCTAGTTCCAAAAATTTAGTTGCAAAATAGAAAATTTTAGTCACAAAAAAATTAAATACAACTACTCGAAACAAAGCTAATATAATATGCAAGTTTAATGAGTTACCAATTAATATTATTAATAGAATTGTCATTTTAAATTTACACTGTGATTTTATTACTCCAACAGCTTCAATATAAGCGCTATTGAAGCAATGAGGGTGAAATAGAATCGTTTTGTTTCCGAACAAAGAAATGTAACTGTCCACTGATACAGGACGAAAGAAGCATAATTGCTCCAGACCTGCTCCTTCGTCAGCTAAATCATGTACAAAAAAAAAACAGAACTACTCTAAATGGACAAGTTAAAATACATTACTTTTTCTCCACGATCTGCAAACATGACGAATTTCAACCATTCTTTTAGTCTTGTTCCTCTGATATTTATGCACTACAAAACTAATTTCTATGATATTGTATGATAATGTAGGGGAAAGTTTCGCAATATTCACAACGCAGCGTTTCTTGTCAGTTGCCACGTTCTACGAAAACCTGCCGCCATGTTTGTTTTAGTTGAAAGCCTGGGTCAATAAAATAATATTCAAATTTTCAGTTACAAATAAGACACAAGACTCATAAGATATTCATTTAGGTATTAACTTCAAAGTTAAATAGTCGCTTATCGCTAATGTGTGGTTGACCGACTAGCCACAAACTGGTCGCTAATTTGCGACCGATCTAGAAATTTTAGTCGCAATCGTGAAAAGTTTAGTCGCAAATGCGCCTGTATTGGTTGCAATTTCAAGCCCTGATTATCATACAAAACCATACCAAAAAAAAAACATAGGAAAATAAAATTTGAACCAAGGAAAAAAAAATTGAACCACAACATATACACCTGTAGTATCTACCAACTCAGCAACCTTGTCATTTTGAGCAATCTGATTGGCTCAACATCTTAGGATACTGAACACAATTCGCCTCCTACGTGGTGAATAGTGCAAGGGCTTCTGGGAAATCCTTATGCAGGCAAGGTTTGGTTCACCAAAAAATTGGCTGGCCTCAATTCCTGCTTTACAGCTGTTTCCGAAAGATATCTCTGATGTTGCTTCATTGGCATAAACTAAAACAATTCTTCTCTTCACTCTTCAAGTGATTAGTGACATTAATATTCTGCCACTATCCACCTCCATTTCAGAGAATAATATTTAACAATTATTTGCCGAAGGCGAAGTGATTCTTGGCGAGAATCACTGAGCCTGAGGCGAATAATTGTTTTAGTATAAATACACAGATGATTATTTCAAAAAAGAAAAGAAAAGCACTGAACAACCCAAAAATTTATTTCATCAAAAGCGCACGAACGACTGGCAGCCATTTTGTCCGTCGAGGTGATTATCGGCTGATAATCCGAGATAGATCGTAAATTTTTCAAAGACTACAAATTGCACTCGCCCTATGGGCTTGTGCAATTTGGTTAGCCTTTGAAAAATTTACTCGTGCTGATGTATCCCAAATTGCACTCGAAATCATGTGATTACCTATACTAATTTTCCTACCAGAATTTTCAGCTTCAATTAGAATGGAAAATGTAATGTTTGGATTTCTGATGAAAGTGGACAGTGTGCACCAAAAATTCAGTCAACCCTTTAAGTCCCAGTAGTGACCAGCATCCAATTTCTCATTACAATATTCACTGTTCATCAACCATTCAGGTTATGAGAATTACAAAAATGATCACCAAAAAAGATTTGTGTTGATATTTAAACAAATTCTCCTCACTAGTATCATGACAAATATATTAGAACAGTTAAAAGAAAGTAAATATTGATATTGGGGCTTAAAGGGTTAAGGAAAACAGATTGAGTAAAACCAAAAAGAAGCTAAAAAAATATATCTACAATCAATTGCCAAAGAGTGCATGATAATTATACCTGCTTGCATGAAACCACCTCTCCATGTGACTTCTTGATCTTCTTTAACTTTGCAGTGAAGTACCAGTACTTGGACTTGGCCACTACCTCGTCAGGAGCAAAAATCCTCATTTTGTAGAGGGGTGGTGAGGGGACTTTTGTTGAGGGCAAAGCCCTTCCAATTATTTCAAATTCCTTGACCTGAAATGGTTTGCAATGACAAACAAGTTCAGGAGCCCTTTCACTACATGACAAAAAGCACACTCTAGCACAGTAGTTTTCAGTATATCAAATTTCAAATTAACAGCCAAATAGTACCGCCTAGGACAAGGTACCACAGTACAGAACCTGTTTAGTAGATTTCCCACTATATGGGTTGATCCACATATGAAAAAGTTAGAACCACACTGTATAGTAAAACAAACAGTACTACAGTACAGTACTGTTCAGTAACTTAACAAAGAATGGTCACACTGCATGGTTTGATCCAAATATATGAAAAAGTTAGAACCACTCTGCACAGAGGCCGGTTTGTTCGAAGCAGGGTTAAGGTAACCCAGGGTTTGTGAGAAGTGAGAAATTTCAATGCAGATTTGAGAGCTTAAAAAGCACATTCAGTCTAATTCAACTTGATCCACAGATGAAAACGTTAGAACCACACTGCATCGTAAAACAAACAGTACCACAGTACAGTACTGTTCAGTAGCTTTATACAGAATGGTCACACTGCATGGTTTGATCCACATATGAAAAAGTTAGAACCACTCTGCACAGAGGCCGGTTTGTTCGAAGCAGGGTTAAGGTAACCCAGGGTTTGTGAGAAGTGAGAAATTTAAATGCAGATTTGAGAGCTTAAAAAGCACATTCAGTCTAATTCAACATGATCCACAGATGAAAACGTTAGAACCACACTGCATAGTAAAACAAACAGTACCACAGTACAGTACTATTCAGTAGCTTTACAAAGAATGGTCACACTGCATGGTTTGATCCACAGATGAAAAAGATAGAACCACACTGTATAGTAAAACAAACAGTACCACAGTACAGTACTATCCAGTAGCTTTCCAAAGGATGGTAACACTGTGGTTTGGTCCTGCACAGAAAATCAGACAATACCACAATACAATACTGAGAAGGACCTGTCCTAAAGGGGTTACACTGTATTATTATCTACACATGAAAATTGAAACTTTACCAAAACTTGTTGGTGGCCTTTCGTATGTTACTAAGCCTACAAACTTAAATAACTAACTCGAGTGAGGAATTTTCAACTCTATTTTTCATGATCAACCAACCTTGCTTTAAAACAAATACCACACACAAAACTATGATACTACAAACGATGAATCGCTCATTGAATTTCCTACGTTCACGCACTGAAGGGAGAGAAACACTCTTAAAGCAGACAAGTAAACCCGTATTAATACAAGTTCGTAGATTTCTAAGCACAAAACGCTGGAAATATCGAGAACTTTTATCCAAAAACAAAGCGATTCGTGGAAAGACTACATTAATGCAAGCAACGGATGTTATATTTTTTCTTAAGGTATTTTTACTAGATATCTATCGCCAGTCAAACTATGAAACCGGCTAATTTACTGCGCCATTTTACCTCGCCACGGACTTTCATGTTGGACACGAGGGAAGAAGAGAAAGAGTTGACGCTGCTGGGGGCCAATATGGCGGCCCGCACTGAGTGCCGGGTGGCTTAGCCTCAAGCCTCTAGCAGAGTGGCGCGAACAATAGTTACCGTGTAGGATAGTCTCTAAAAAAACTGGTGCTACGTCGGAGGAAACTTGAAACAGGAATTAAACAAATAAGAAAAACACTTAGTATGGAGAATTGCTGCTTAGATCTTGGTATTGAAATGGTTATCAAAGGGACTGCTATCAAAGATTTTAAGGGATGGACCATTTTATTTTTGAGGGGGGGGGGGTTGGGCAATTATGTAGTGTACTGGGGTCTCGGGTAGCTATGCAAACGCATTGAACGAATACTGTTGAAACCAGGAGCCATTACCATAATGGGCTCCTGTTGAAACGCAATCGTTTAACCAAACATGGCAAAAGCAACATGAACTGGGCATGCGCGGTACCTGAACATTCATGAGATGTAACAAATTACCAAAACAAAAAAAATCCTGCACAGCAAAAGTATAGAAAGAAGAATAATGCACAGTGGGCCAAGAGAATAAAAACGGACATTTGTATGTGGAAGTCCCCCAAAAAACTTCTGGGAAAAATTCTTAACAACTACTATATTACCGTAAAAATAAGTGGGTTTTTTAAATTTTTATTAAATTTTTTTTAAATTTTTCTTAAAATTTCCGGTGAGTTTCTAGCCCAATTTTACCAGAATTTTATGTATGTATGTATGTATGTATTTATGTATGTATGTATGTATTTCAAAAAAAATTTGATTTTAAAAACCGGTTTATTTTTTGAAAAGAAGAATTTAATATTTTATTAACTTTTACAAAAAATGAATTATTGTTTAAAGATTTACAAAAATTTTTATTAAATATGGAAAAAGAGGTGAAAGATTTACATTTTCAACAATTAAAAAATATTGCAAAAGAGTTGAAAATAAAAGGAAGAACAAAAATGAATAAAGAAGATTTAATTGAAAGTATTAAAAAATTTTCAGAGGAGGAAATCATTAATGAAATTAAAAAAGATGGTATTAATAATAAATATTATTGTATCCATAAAAAGTGCAAATATTTTTGTAAAGAATGTTGTGGGTCACAATTATGTATACATAATAAAATTAAATATTGTTGTAAAGAATGTAAAGGATCAAAATTTTGTAAACACAACATACAAAAAACACATTGTAAAGAATGTGGAGGATCTCAAATATGTGAACATGATAGACAAAAAACACATTGTAAAGAATGTGGAGGATCCCAAATATGCGAACATAGAAAACAGAAGGCACATTGTAAAGAATGTCGAAAAAAATGAATTATGATTTAAATATTTAAAATAAAATATAAAAATGAATATAAATAAAAAGATTGAGTTTAAATATCTTAATGAAAAAGAACTAGGTGTTTATGATTTTATGGAATCAATCAAGAAAGATTTGTTAAAAAAGATCTCAAGAACTCTTGATTTTATTGATAAAAATAATGAGGAAATTTATTTCGAAGTTTCGTATATTAATAAGAATAATAATGAAATTTATTTTAATTTTTCTTATGATGTAAAGAATTTTTTCGAGAATGGGATGTTTAATGATAAGTTTATTAATGATATGATATACTATGTAAATAGAGAAGAAAACTATGATTATGATTATGATATGGAATTATTTTATGATTATGAAGATGATGATGAAGATGATGATGAACAGATGGAATATAATATTAATAATTTTATTATTGATTCGTTTGAAGCCGCGATAAAAATAGATGTTTATAAGTTAAAACATAAAAAGAAATTCTACAAAAAATTACATGATGGAATAGTTGATGTAGCATGGCACCAAAAAAGATTTTTAGATTGGTGTCTTGATTTTGAGGAGTCAAGGGATTTGAAAGAACTTTTGGGAAAAAATTAAAAAAAAAAAAATTAATTAAAAAAATGTATTTTAAAATAAAATAAAAAATAATGAATAAAGAAGATCAACAATATAAAATTATTAAATATAGTAAAAAGGATTTAATAGATCAGTTAAAAAAAAATGGAATAAAAGATATTAATTATATTGCTGTTAATAATGTATTAAATAAATTGAATAAAAAATATGGAGGAGATAAAGTAACTACATTAGAAGAACTTCAAGAAGATATGAAAAAACAAAGGTATAAAGCAGCTAAGGCATATGAAATAGAAAACGATCCTAATATAAGCGATGAAGAAATGTTGAAAAAAATATTTGGGGAAATGATGAAAAGATAAATACAGTATATTGATTTGAAGAGTTAATATATTAGAAATAATTATGTTATATAACTCAAATAATAGTTACATAACAAAATAAGTGAAATTTACCTAAATCTTAAAATAAAAGTTATGGGAGAACCCTTAAGATCAAGTTTTTTCCATTCATTATCTAAAATGGTTAAATTAAAGTGGTTTATAACGCTCTCATATGTTCGAAGTGGAATTGTTGGATAATCCTTTGAGGGTATGTTTGCAAGTAGGGTTGATGGTGAGAGTTTCACAGGTTCTCCATATTTTGTTTTATTCATATATGATGACTTATTATCAACTATACTACACATAAGTCTAATCGGTTCCTTAATCTGTATATTTATAGGGTATAATTTACCAGGAATTATAATTTCAGGCACCCCCAAACTAATCGATAACGCTCTAGTAAGTTTAACGTTAAAGTTCTTATTTGAATATAGATAGTCAACAGTATCAGTCTCAATTATTGTTATCTTTTCCCTAGTCGGATCATTAAAAAAGATCGAATTAATATTACGAAGAGAATATGTGCCAGGTTCAATTATTATGAAGCCAATATTATTATCATTTTCTATTAACTGCCGATCCTTGAAATTAATCAATCTTTTTTCTTTAATATTACAATCTAGTAGTTGAATCTCACTAATATTTTTAAGAGGAGGTTCTAAATAAATCCTTGTTTCAGGCTCATACATGGTAATGCTCAACATGTTTTTTGTTTGGTTACTTTATATTCATCTTTAAATTTGCATTGACGTAATCACATTCCTGAGCGACGTTAGAAACAAGCCTTTTAAAAGTAAACATAAAATCTACTTTTCAATTTCAAAACCACTTTACGTTTTGCTTGTTGCTATGTCGCAAAAGTATGCAATCTATTGTTCTACACGTGAAAACTAATTTGTAAACAATCATAATCACGTGAAATACTCATGAACTACCGAAATAGATACCACGCTAATCCACCCGCTAGAATTATAAATGCTAATATATTCTTTTCATGTTGTGTTGAGTCCGGTTTCATTGAGTCTGTTTTTGTTGAGATTTTTGGAGCCTTAGTTTCATTTCCACCTTTCAGGAGAATATGAGGTAACTTTACCTTTGAAGACCCTAAATTATGAATTATTCCAACTTTTTTTGTTTCAGTATTTAGGGAATTATTCACACCAAAATTCATATCATTACTCGCTTTCATAAGTTTGTTGTTAAAACCTGTCACGCTTTCAGTATTGATTATCATATTACTCGGCATCAACCACACACCAGGAGCAACAGCGACATCAAGCCGTAATTTCGCTTCTTCCACAGCTAATTGATACCTTTGGATAGAACTAGAAATGTCATTCTCAATCACACTACTTTCAAATAAAGCCAAGAATTCTTGTTGTGTCTCAATCGCACCACCGCCATTACCATAAATCGAGTTTCTAGTGTTAACTTGTGCTCCTAATATACAATAGACAAAAGCTTCAGCAGATCGATTTAATCTACCAAGCCCCGCTTTAGTGAGCCCATGTCCACTTGTAGGAATAAACCAAGCATATTTGAAATCAGCAAAGTCATCGTTTCGGATAAATGAAATTAGATTACCCTTTTCTTTCTTACCACCTTCATCAGCGAATTTATTTACTTCTCCAGGCCATTGATCTGCATCAACATCATAATTTCTTACAATATGTACATTTTGGTATCCACCACCTTTTCCATGATATCCTGCCCCATAATCAAGAAATATATCACCCAATCCTCCATTTCTTCCTCCTTTCCATCTAAAATCGGAATTATTACTAATCCCAAATTCAGCGCACAATCGTTGATATGCAACTTTACTATAGGGATTATTATTTATCACAAAAGGTTTCTCATCAGGCAAAGGTAGTTTCAATTCATATAATATCCTCCTTATTGTGAAATATATATGAAATTTAATAAAGCTATTTACTACTTTGGGATAATTTAGGCTTTCAAAAGGACTTATACCGCAACCAGATGTTGCACACCAAACTGCAAAGTTAAGTTGTTGAGGCCAATAATTCATATCAGGAGCATTCAACCATTTTCTACTTTGTTTTCCAAATTTGAAAGTAACAACTTGATTGGTAAAAACATTACGCATTTTTGCTGTGAATTTTTTCGTATTTGAAACGTATATATCTAATAAAGTTAACATTTTTGTTATATCGCTTGTAAAATCATCAAAATTAACAGCAGGTATTGGATAAGATCTATTTGTTAATGTTAAACTTTCAGGAAATGAACTAAATTCTTCGCCATTTAGACCCAAATCTTTCCATAAAAGTCTTTTCATATTAGGTGATATGTCATCAGTCCATGTTTTTCCAGTAGGATCATCATTTGTCATTACAGTTAAACCATTATATTTCCACTTAATATATCCTCCATATGAATCAGACACAAATGTAAATTTATCAAGATTAGCACTTGGGTACCTATTTTTGAAATCATTGAATAATGACATTTTTTGTTAATAACATGTTTCTTTTAAATAAACTCTTTCCTAACACCAGCAAAACAATTAAAACCCACATCAGTTCTCTCATATGAAATTTTCAGTGTTCTCGATCGGTTTTTCCCCTCACTTCGATAAGTTCCTTTAATATTTCCTCTCGAACCTCTGTTCTTATCTGATTCATATTTAAGTTTTTTTCTGTATCTTTACTGGTTTTTTGACGGATTTCCATTTTTAATTTTTCAAACTTATCCACCTCTGATAAAATTAGAGAAAATTCTTGGTCTGATATGGTGTTATCTTGCAACGCCTTTGAAACCAAGTCGTTAATAGTGTTTACTTTTGCTTTTGCGATAGAAACTGTCTGTTCATGTTTACTAACTTTATGGGAAAGTCGTTTAGAAGCAGAACCGAATCCAACCGATATCGCCCCACAAAATCCTCCAACAACACCTAATGGTATTCCAACAAAAGCGCCAAAACCAGAAAGAGATGTTCCGAGACCACTTGCAGATAGAATAACTGAAAATATACCACTACAAACACTTATTTTTGTAAATATTCCTCTAGCTCGATTATACTTTTTCCTAACATCCTCGTAATGTTTAATTTCCTTTTGAAGATTATTTAGTACTTCACAGGACTTTTGTATTCTGAAATTATTTGGATCACCATTAATAGGTAATTGCGGATAAATTCCCTTGTAGTCATCCATATTGTATTTTACTGATCAACATGATATCTTTAAATTTGTTAATTTCTCTTCTTTACACTTTCCACAAAATATAAAACCACAGCCATTATCAGCAACCAAGCATTCTTACCTAAAAAGCTAATAACCTCACCCGCGGTTTTGAATAAAAAGCTTACAATAGCACCAACCATCCCTGGTAATATTTCACCTAGTTTCTTCCCAAGAGCTTTTAATCCATTTCCAACACCTTTTCCTAATGTGGATAAGCCTCTAGAAAGATTAGAAACTATAACACCAATAACAACACCAACAGCACTCACAACTGCAAATACTGTAAAACCATACTTTTTGAATATATACTTTATCCTTTCTCGTAATGGTAGATTTTTAAGTATTTCTTCATTTTGGCTCTCAATCTCAGCTATTTGTTCTTGGTTGTAAATAATACTCTTTCTTGATAGTTCTCTAAATTTATCAATCTCAGCTTTTAATCTTTCATTACTGCGTTCTAACATTGTTAAATTTGACTGACCCTTCTTATTTTTTTCAAGTTCATCTTTGTATTTATTTAATTTACTTCTAAGTTCATCAATCTGTGATTTAGCTAACATCTTATGTTTATCAGACATGTCTAAATAGCTTTCAAGTTTCGCAATTTTTGTTTGTTGTTGTTCTATGATTCTAATCTTCTCTTTATCATTTGTTTCACTTGAAAAATATCCCCTTAATTCCTTTTCAAATGTTTCTAAATCGAGTTTTAACTCAGCTATTACATTGTCTCTTTCTGTAATTTTTTTATTATCTTCCTCCTTTTGTGATAAAAGATTATTTCTTTCTTTAAGAATGGTTTCATAATCAACGCCTAGAGCTTTTTTGATTGTATCATTAAGTTCATTATTCAATTTACCACCTTTTAATAATGAGTAAGTTTTTGCATTTTCCCTTTTCAATTTTACTTTTAATTCTCCATACTCATCATACCAATGAAAAAACTGTGATGTGTCTGCATTAGGAAATAATGATTTAATCTCATCTCCAGATTCATCTTTATTTTTTTCACGTTCCCAAATAATAGTTTTTGATGATTTAGGTCTTGCCCCCGAACTCTCATAATCCCTACCCCCAAAAGATGTTTCTTGTATACGGGTTCTGGGTGGGGTGCCAGGTGGAGGATTTCGACGACGGTCAGGTGGGGTTCCTGGAGGAGGACTTTCCATTTCGCCATCATCATCAGGATTAATTACCCTAGTTGTTGATGATATTGGGCCCATTTCAACCTCTTCTACATCATCCTCATCATCCTCATTATCATCTCTACTCAATAGTGGAGTTTTTTCTGATTCTTCCATGATTTTTTTACTCATCGGTAAGAAATCTTTAGACCTAAAAGTTATGTTTGTAAATTATAAAAAAAATTAAAAATGATTTAAATAAAATTAAAAAATATAACAATGGAATTTAAAATGTTTGATAATTTAAATGATTTTAGTGAATATCTTTGGTTTGATACCCTAAGAAAAATTAATAAAGAAGGAATAATTACAAATGATAACATGTTATTGTTGAGAAATATAGCAGTTCAATTAAAAGATAAAGAAAAACTAAAACAATCATTTACCTTATGTAAAATGATTTCTGTTTCCGTAAATGGTAATAAAAAAATAGAAAAAATTTTAAAGTTGTTGGATAATGATATTAATTCTGAAACTTGGGGTGAAACTTTATTGGAAGATGAGATTAATTTCTAAACTTATATTGTAATAATTCTTTAATTATAAAACAATTAATGTTTTTATAATTTAAAAGAATTTACTAGCTGCATACCCCAATGCCAACATTCCTCCACCAACATATGCCATTTCACCCATCTTTTGATTGTTACTAGGTCTATAATAATCACTAAATTTTGGTTCGTGCATTTGACTATACAATTCTAAAGCTTCATCAGTTTTTGAAAGATTTTTTGATGCTTGATATTTTTCATCTTTTTGTTTCATTTTCCAATCAATTAGTTTCTGTCTATTTTCTTGATATTCAGCGTAATCTTTTTGATATTTTTCTAGTGCTTTATCATGTCGTATTTTTTCTGTATCTGTTTTATCTCCAGATAGATATTTTGCAAGATATGATCCACCAACAAAGGCAGTTGCATTTAATACAGCTCCGCCTAACATCATTGCTATTGTTGCCATAATTATTTTGGTAAAATATTTTGATCCTCTAAATATGTTTTTAGATACATACTACCTGACAATACAGCTACCCATTTTGCATAATTTGTAATACTTGAGGATGGGTCGTTCATAAATGATTCTCTCATTGCTTTTTTAGCTACATATCCAACTCCAGCTGCTAACCCAATAAGTACTGCAGAATCAGTAACAGTTTTCACAAGTTTGTTTTCAGTTGACATAATTTTTACTGTATCAGTAAGAAACCTTTAAATCATATCATTCTAATTTTTTGTGGTTGCGGTGTTTGTGATTGTTGGTTAGTAATATTTGATTGTGGAACTTTAGTAGGAACTTGGGATAAATCAGGTATTCTATTTTTGTAATATCTCATAAAAATATCAAATGCTGTAAACCCTATTCCAACGATAGACAAAACAGTAGTAAAAGATAGTTCTGGAAGCCATGCTTTCCCATTTTCTTTTTCTTTACTCTCTTCATTTTTAATATCCTCTTGTTCCTTTTCACGTTTCATCTGCTCCGCGCCCCGTAGGGTCTCCCTGGCTAAAGCCTCTTTTGCTTTTTTATTATATTCAGCTAATTTTTTACCAGCTGCAACCTTTTTAGGGTCTTTTTCTTTCTTTTTAGGTTCTTTATCTTTAACAACAGGATCCGCTGTAATTTGCTCAACAACTTCTTCAGACATAATTTTAAATATCATTAAGAAATCTTTAAATCGCTTCAGTTGTGTTAGAATCATCTATATTTTTACTTGTAACTTGTATTTCTTCGCTGATTTTACCTATTTTAACATGTTTAGCAACCTGGAATAGTCCGCTAGCAAGTGCTGCCAATCTTCCTGCTTTCAATGCTAATAGACCTACAATGTTTGCCAGTTCGCGATTAACCAAATCATCATTCTTAAAATCCCCACAAAGAGCTTCTATATCATCCACAGGAACAATGTAAGAAATAACTTTAGAAATTAATTGAAGAGATGAATCTACCAACCCTCCATTGATTTTCTTGCCCAATACTGCCTGATATCTATTAAAATATTTTTCAATGTCTTTTACCGATAATTTTTTTATATCACCAAGACTCATATCGACTCCTAAATATTCCTTTGTGGTTCCAAGAACTGCGAGAATAGCTAGTGATTCTTGTTTCATCTCAATTTCATGTTCCTCTCTTCGTTCGGTATTATAATTATCTTTTACCTCAGTATTTCCTCCAGTCTTTTCTTCTTCAATATAATCTTCTACGCTTGTCATCTTTTGTGATAATACATGGATTATTTTTAAATCGTTTCAGGTATCTCCAAATAGCAATTAAATGGGTGTCGTAAAGATAAACATAATCTAGAATATTTTTCTTTTTTTAGTAGTTCTACAAATTTTTTACTAGTTTCAAGGTCTAAATCGCCTCCATAATCTTCGAAAAACATCTTCATACCTTTTTGCGATGGGTTATGAAAAGTAACAACACAAGCTACATTTTCACGGAATGGTTTTGCTATCGATGTTAATTGCTGAGTGAGAACCCACATTGATAATCCATGATGTCTTCCAGAAAATGCTAAATCTATAAACTTATTTGATCGTTTCTTAAGATCATTGGATACAGCGCAATCGTCTAAAATTATTAGTGTATTTGTTCCTGAAAATAACGTTTGACAATCAGTTAATAACTCATTAATCTCATCAATGTTACTAGCATCTGGTGATAATACAAAGAAACGTTTATCTCCTACGGCAAAATTATGATATGTTTTATTTTTAGAATAAGTTGGGCATATTAGAACAATGAATTCAAACAATTTTCGAAATGGGCCTCTTAGTTGATCAATTATGTACTTTGTTTTTCCACAATTTGTTGGACCAGTTATAATACAATGAAAAGGAATTTTATCTCTTAATTCTTCCATATTTTCTTTTAACTAATACATTATTGATCTTAAGTTTGATTTCATAACCTCCATTAATGCATCAGCTACCACAAACATGTAACAGGTCATCATACCAGAACCACTAAGTTTTCGTTTCATTTCTATTTTTATACCATCTTGTGCATTGGTTAAGGCTAGTCCTCCTCCATGAATATCATTATCTGGGTGAGTTCTCAAATCTATCCACAGAGCAAACTTTTTACTATAAAAATCCTTTTCATTTACTGACCAACGGGAAGAACCAATGAAACGTTTCTTTACTGACTCCCATAGGTCTGAAGATACCATCCCCTTAGAGTAGAAACGATTTGGCACACCATTAACATCGATATTAATTGAGGTGATACCTGGATTGAAAAAATTCTCGGAATCTCTTGCTCCTTTTCCATATGGTAATGTGAATAAACATAATATCCCTGTAATTGATCTTCTAGGTAGATTAATATGCTGGTTTATAACACTGTCTACATTTCTTAATATGGTGAAAGTTTTGTGTAAAGTGACATTTTCATAATAGAATCCTTTACCAACCTGATAAGCTGCATGGACCTCACTAGCTAAGCCTTCACTTGATATACAAGAATATTCCAACTCAAGGTTTGTTATTTTATAAGTTGGGGCTTTGGTATCGTCAGAATAAACAACAATATCGTCAACTGGGGCCAGTGTAATCTCAAAGATTAGTTGATGAGCTAACGCCTTTGGGTAGAAAACTCCATGATCTTTGAGAATAGGATGGTTTAGTAGGATATGATACTTGTTATTGTGTACTTCTGCAAGAGCTACTTCCTTAGCATCTGTGTCTACCTTATCACCTGCATTTGAACGTAGCTTCCTCATGTTTTCAGAGGAAATACCTTGCCTTAATCTATCCTCTCGTTCTTCATCTGTTAAAAATAAATCATGGTATGTTTGAAATAGATCGTATCTTTGAGTATCCTGTAGTGTTTCACCACCAAAAAGAACCCTGAGTCTTGATACAAGATTACTTCCTACATTATTCACGAGTGTGTTATCTTCATGTCCCTCAACATCTAAGTTAAATACTAGATATACACTTCCGGGTACAATCACCAAATTTTCAGAAAGTTTAGGAATATTTATATATAGAGTTTCTCCAGGATTAGCCGATGAAGGATTTAGTGTAATTCTATTCAATGTTGATTCTGCTTTCAAACCTAGTGGATCTCTTGGAATCCTGTTTGGGTTAATTTTTTCAGATACGGTTGTCATATTTATTTATAAGATACTTTGGTTAATCTTTAAATGAGTAACGAAAATATATCCCAAAGTTTATCAAAAAATTTCAGTAGGATATATTATTCAACTGAGGGTTATTGGAAAGGATATTCTGCTATTAATAAATTAGCTGAAAAGGCTAAAGTAAGTGAAGATTTAGCAAAACAATGGTTACAAAAACAAGCAATATGGCAAATATATCTTCCAGCTCCAAAATATATACCTAGACCACATTGGACTGTGGATAAACCTAATCAGATTCACCAAGCAGATTTATTATTTTTACCTCATGATAGAGTTGGAAGAAAAACATATAAATATGCATTGGTTGTAGTTGATGTGGCCTCTAGATACAAAGATGCAGAACCATTAACCTCAAAAGAAAGTCGGGAAATATCAAATTCTTTTGAAAAAATATATTCTAGAAAGTTAAAATATCCTAAAACATTAATGGTTGATCCAGGAAAAGAATTTATGGGTGAAGTTACAAAACTTATGAATTACCATAATGTAAAAATCCAGAGGGGTGAAGCTGGAAATCATAGAGCACAGGCATTTGTAGAAAGGGCAAACAAAATATTAGGTGAAAGATTATTTAGTCATCAATATGCACAAGAAATGATAAGTGATGAAAGGTCAAGAGTATGGGTGAAAAGATTACCAGATATTCTAAAAACTTTGAATAATACACCAACGAGAATAACTGGTAAAGAGCCTTTTAAATCTATAAAACAGAAAGAGGTTAATATTGAGCCAAAAAAATATAAGAGAGTTGTTGGTCTTGATGAGGTTAGACTACCAATTGAGGTTAGGGTTAGATATTTACTGTTTCCTGGTGAACTAGAGGGTGGTGAAAGAAGAAGGGCTACAGATCCTATTTGGAGTATTAAGATTTATTATATTTCTAGTAGCATTGTTTCAGCAAACCAGCCAGTTTTATATTATTTACAAGATGGTCCAAGACGGGGGTTTGTAAGGGAAGAATTGCAGGTTATTCCTTATGATACTGAGTTACCTCCTAATTCTGTTTTGAAATGATTTCCTTTTAATACAAAGGTTTTGTGTGAATTCCATCATCATCAACTATTCTTTTATCATAATATGCGTTCAATCCCTTTTTAATTTGTGTATATGTCACAATTTGGTTTTTATTGACTCTAAATCCTGTATTTTTTGCCATATCAATTGAACCATTCAAAGCTGACATGTACCTATCCCAGTTTATTTCGTTTTGTCCATGAATTTCTCCTTTAGTACTATACTTTACCTTTCCATTCTCATCCTCTGCATAATAACATTTTGATGAAAGAGCAATCATTCTAATACCATCAAACTCCAGCTTGAATAGTCCGGGGGTCTTGTCGTGATATTTCGATGTTGAAAGAAATTTTTCTTTTCCCCCATTAAAGTATTCTTTTTCCATTTCTGGTTTTATAATATCATCCAATTTTTCAGCCGAAATTGCCATGTACATGGAATCTGTATCCATTTGTATCAACTCAAAATCTTTTCTATCTACATATTTATCAAGAAAATCGTAATAAAATTCCAACATGCGAAGTTTTGCTAGTTGATATACCGAGATACCGCATTGATAGGGACGGTCTATTATTATTTTACTTTTTCTTTTTTTTATTTCATATGTTTCATTTATTTCTGTAAGATCTTCAAAGAATGTAGATCTTAATGCTTTTTCAACCTCATCCTCATCCTGAGTATACCTTATGTTCATGTGTTTTTCTTTATCTTCTATCATTTTCCCGTAGAATGAATTTCCTTTTAGTTTGTAAGTATCCCCCAGTTCTTTACAGCCTTTATACTTTGTTTTTAGTTTTTCAATCCATACTTTTATGTCTTTATTTTCTTCAATAATTTTAAATATATCAGGAAATTGATTTAATTCATTAGTAATTTTTACAACATCATCTATTTTGTTTTGATCAAAAGCTTTACTTACCTTTTCTAGCAAAAACTCGATATCTCCATTTCTTCTAGCGTTGGCTACTTCTTCGGGGAAAAATTCAAATGGTGTTCCTGGTTTATACTTTAAAATATTGTGAATAGCTGTAATCTTAAGCCCGTGATTAAGACACCATTCAATTACTACTGTATATAAAAGTATCTTTTTTGCCTTTGTAACCCCTAGTAATTTTTTATTATCTTTTAGGTGTTTTCTTCCTGTAGCTTTTTGGTATTCTTTCATGTGTTCGGGCACCAAATCTTCAGGAACATTATCTACAATAAATAGCGGTGAGAACTCTTCAAACTTTTCTTTTAGGTTTTCTGGTACATTTATATCAACTTGGCAATATCCAAAAAGTTTACCATCAAGAATATCTTTACAAGTTTTCTTAATAAATTCGTGATCTGTTGGATTTTCAACCTCAATACATTTTTCTTTTCCACATGGCATTTTTTGTCCTGCAGCAAAAAGATATAACGCATTTGCATCATAACCAACAATTCGTGCGCAATTTTTAGAAAATTTATATTTATGAGAGCGAATCTTTGTTTTTCCACACTCTGCATATCTCATAAATATTATACTTGGACCCCCAACCATACCTGTTTTCAATAGTTTATAAATCTTGTTTTTATCGCATGTTTTACAATCTTTCATTATCTTGTAGCATTTTTCGCAAAACTCTTTATTACAAAATTCACTACATTTATGAATACAATATTTGCCAGGAGCGTATAATTCAGGATCACCTTTCTTTTTGCTTTTTTGATATTTATTTAGAACGTAAATCATTGAGACTCCAGGGATAGAAACCGCGTCTTTTAATATATCTATTTTGTCTGGATAATACATTTCCCTTGTTTTTTCTAAAGCCTCTCTGAAGGGTATAACATCGTGTAGGTTATACTCTCTTAACCAATCCATCATTGTAACACACCCCCTTTTTTCAAATTCACGCTTAAAATCTTCATATTCTTCAACGGTAATATTTTCTTTTTTCAAACTCGAGTAAAAGTCTTCATGTTTTACTGTCCCAACGTGAGAAAGTTTATCATAACTATCCAAATATTCATATGGAAATACAAGTTTTTTGGCTTCACATTTGTTTGCTTTACACCACTTATCAAAAGAAAGCCCGGGTGCAAGGTAAGACATTACATCCAAGAATTTAAAATTTGGGGTTGTCAAAAACATATATTTATTTGCATTTCTTGCAACAAAAATCTCCTTAGTTTTATCAGTCATGATTTTTACAAAATGTATTTTAATCATATTAATATCATATTTTCCACTATTGAACCCCAAAACAGGAACTTGGTTACACCATCTTTCATACTCTTCTAAAACTGACTTTGGGATAGAATCTTGGTCGGGTAATGGATATTCTTTTTTAACCTTTTCAACAATCTTTTTTCTTCTCTTTTCTAAATTTTCAACAAATTCTTTTACAAGATCATCAGGATTTGAATTTATAATAAATGTGGGTTCTTTTTCACAAGTATCATGTATTGCAACACTAACCGGTATATGTGTTTGATTAAAAGATAAATCATCAGTAATTTGTTGAAAATCTTTTTGTAATATTGCCTCAAAATCATAACAAATAAAATCTGGGTAAGGAATAAATTTCTTTTCTAATGCCTCATACATAGATTGGGAATATATATTATATTTTAGTCCTCGTAATAAATAATCGCATTCCCAAACCGATACAACATTATACCCTAAATCTTTCATAATCTTTTCTCTTTTAATAGTTGTATTATATTTAATTTTATCACCACCTGAACATGGACAACCGTGCCATTTACAGCCGTAGAACTCAAAAACAGTATTTGTTTCAGGTTCGTATCCGTCCACCAAAAAAATCTCATCCCCCTTTCTATCCTTAACACACCTTTCACCACCATGGCCACAGAGAGCATGGTGAATGTGTTTACCTATTTTACATGACTGTAGTTCAATCCATATACAACCTAAATAACTATATTGGGTATTACCACCATAAAAAACTTTTTCAGAGCTGTTGGGGATGTGTTTTATCTTTTTACCAGTGCATATTACTTGTGTTTTTCCTCCTTTACAACTGTTATTTTTTACATGGTCTCGAAGATAGTCATGTCTATTAAATATTTGTTTGCATCCTGAGCATTCCCATTTTTTAGTTAACATCTCTAAATTCTTTATGAAAAAACAGTGTCCCTCATAAATTCCAATAACTAAACTGGGTAATTTATCTTTGAACTGGCCTTTACCAAAAATTAGTTTCCAAATTTCATTGTTTCCTTTTTCTTTTTGTTCGTAAACTCTAATGTTAATAAGAAAATCTTTTGATATTTTTTCAAAATCAACAAGTTTTGTCGGACTAACTTCTGAGGTTTTCAATTCTTGGTTCTTATAAAATTTTCTGGCCAAATTCAGAGATATTTTTTCTATGTCTTTCTCAGGTTTTTCTTTACCATCATCAATGTTATATAGAATAGCCAGGCACCTCCAAAAACACATATTATCATCCTTATTATCTACAGCGTAAAGACATTTTTTATTACGAAGATGGTCTGGTAATTTTCCACACCCAATTAGAGGCTCGTTACTGTGAATAACTTTTACTTTTACCTCTGTAAATACAACACTCCCCTCATGAACACCTTTCTTATCAATTTTTTTAAACGGTGGCAAGTATGCTCTAGTCCAAGCAATACCTTCCAAACTCAATCTTTGTCCCTCACACCTTTCAATATAATCTTTTATTTCTGAAAGCATTGTAAAAGATCCCTCACCCCTAAATGTGTAAGCATAATCAATTATTTCCCCATTCCCTTTATTAATCAAAGCTCCAAAACTGATAATAATTCTTGAACGCATTTCTATTTGCGGTTCCAATTCATTATAAATAATTTCTGATAAATCATTATCTAGATCTCTCCTAATTTGAAAAATATTTTCATTTCTTTCGTTGATATTTTGAATGATTTCTCCATTTTCAGGAGGCCTTATTGGAAATATTCTAAGGGTTGTTGTTCTTTTTCTTTTTGTTTTTTTAGATTTATCTCCCTCATTTTTTGTTTTATCATCTTTCTTTCTTTCAGTTTTTTTTGTTTCTTTAGTTCTTGCGCCCTTCTTCTCATAATCTCTAACAACTTCTGTAATAGTTGTTTTAGGTTGCGATATTTTTTCTTTATTTTTATTTTGTTTTATTTGTTCTTTTTGTTGTTTTAGTATTTGTTCTTGTCTTTTTATTTGTTCTTGTTTTTGTTTTATACGTTCTTGTTGTTGTTTTATACGTTCTTGTCGTTTTAATCGTTCTTCTTGTTGTTTTAATTGTTCTTGTTGTTGTTTTAGTATTTTATCGTATCTTTTTATTTGTTTTAATTGATTTTGTTCTTTTATTTTTTCGTTTTCGATTTGTAATAGGGTTTTAAACTCTTCATCTAATTCTGTTTTTTCTTTTATCTTTTTCCTAAGTTCAGATTTACTCATTTTATCATAATTTTCAATACCATTTTCTTTTGCGACCTTTTTCAAGAGATTAATTATTCTCAATTCTTTCTTATCTTTTTCCATATTTAATAAAAATTTTTGTAAATCTTTAAACAATAATTCATTTTTTGTAAAAGTTAATAAAATATTAAATTCTTCTTTTCAAAAAATAAACCGGTTTTTAAAATCAAATTTTTTTTGAAATACATACATACATACATAAATACATACATACATACATACATAAAATTCTGGTAAAATTGGGCTAGAAACTCACCGGAAATTTTAAGAAAAATTTAAAAAAAATTTAATAAAAATTTAAAAAACCCACTTATTTTTACGGTAATATAGTAGTTAACAAGATAAAATTGCCCAGCTCCCCTTTAGAAATAAAATGGTGCATCCCTAAGGCCGCTTGACGTCAGGATTGAATTTATGTGAACGCGTAATGAAACGGCAAAATTACAGCGGACACTAAGCCACTTAACCAATCGCAAGGCTCAAATTATTTAAAAGGTAAGAAATTGACCAATCATATTCCGGGTATTTTCAGATACGATCTTTTTAAATGAACCTATCACAAGAATTGCGTCAGAGATAGAGCAAATAGCTGCTCTTTGCTTTTCCACTTGGTAAGCTTAAAAGAATAACCAATTTTCCAAGGTCACGGATCGGAGAATGTTCAAAATGGGCTCTTGTCAAAGTAAGAAGAGATCAGAATTTTATGAAAGATGTATTTTTACGTTCTGTCACAAGCAAACTCAGGCAAAGCAAATCAGAGTTCTCCCCAATAGGAGCCGAACATACGACTTACCGATAACTAGTTCGGACGCTCTTCAAATGAGCTTCGAAATTGACTTCTCTTTTTTTTTATTGGGGGGGGGGGTCATGTGAAAAAATTGGCAAGCTGAGGGGAGTCGTGCAATTTTTAAATGGTGCTTCCCGAATCTCACCAGCCTCCCCTCCCTCATAAAAAATGAACGGTCCCTTATTTGCCTTATTATAAAATCAACAAGGCCACGAGTGAAGTTGTGAAGTAATTTTATTTACATGTATTTGTAAATAGTCCACGTAAAATGATTATTGGGTAATTAGGCATTATAGCTTCTGGGATGGTGAAAGTCCCAGCATTTTCGCGTTGTGTCGCTGTTTTCTTGTAATCGTCCAACAGTTTTTATACTATTTCCAAGACTCTCAGTCTTGGACGTTTTATCTCCTATATAAAGATTAAGTATTTAAGAGGGACTCCATCAGGAAATTGAGTAATTTCAATTTTCTGTGGACAAAAACCTTATACCAGAATGATTTAACAATATCGACTTCTTTTTTTAGACTTTTCAAGGCCTATAGATTTGATGAGTTATGTTTGATAACACCAAAGACAATTTCTCATGGGAGTCCGAAAAAAATAAATGCCAAATTTCAATAAAACTGTGAAAACACAGGTAAAAATCTGAAAATTTCACGTGGAAGATGCCATTCTGTGAAATTTGACATTTACTATATTCTCGGGCTCCCATAATAAAATTTTCTTTGGTGTTATTACAGATAACCAGTTGTCTTGAAAAATGTAAAAAAGAATGCGAGATTGTTTAAATTATTCTGGCACAAGGTTTTTGTCCACTGAAAACTGAGATTACTCATGGCTCCTTCTTAACACCTGTTTTTAATTATTAGCTAGTACCACGCCTTGCAGCGCAGCCGTCTACTACACATTCCCCTCTATATAGCATGTATAACCACTGCAACTGAATGTCACAAGAGGTAATTATAAATTAGTATATACCAACTCAGCAACCTTGGCATTTTGAGTAATCTGATTGGCTCACAATCTCGGGATATTCAACAGTAGTCACCTCTTATAAGGTGAACTGTAGCGTGGCTTCCGGGAAATCCTTGTGCAAGTCAGTAAAGAAAAGGTGATTGTCATCAATTCTTGCTTTACAGCTGTTTCCCAGAGATGTCACTGATGTTGCTTTATTGGTGTATGCTAAAAACAATTATTCTCTTCAATTTCGGTGACTAGTGGCTTAAGAAATATTCACCTCCAAATTCAGAGAACAATTGTTAAATCATGATATAATTCGATATTAATTCATGGTTGTCTTTACATTGCGATCTAAGGAGTTGGACTGGGTCCGGCTAAACGTCTGATATTTTCTTCTTGTGGGTTCATTTCTGTACGTTAAGTGCTGTTCAAGGTCTCGCGCTTGCATCGCGAAACGAGCAGTTAACTTTTAGAACACGCATGAAGTCACGCGTCAGCCCACGCGCTTGAGCTTCATCACCTAACATAAATCACGCATTAGCGCTCCACATTGAGGCGTGATCACTCAGCCACGTGTGCCTTTTTCAGTTCAACTCGGCGTCCTCGTTGGATTCCTGTTTTTCCTGTTTCAGGAAATTCTAGCGTAATTTCACTGTAACCGCACTCTTGGCAGAATCTAAATGCTTCTTGAAGCAGTCTGTTTGCAATGTTTTTCCGTCGTTCGCGGAAGCAAGTATCCACGGAAATTCTCCTCAGAGCTGCTACTGTTTCTGATTTCTGATCAACTGCGATAAACCCGACCACCGAACCGCCAAATTCCGCCACAAGGAAATTACATTTTGCCTTGGAAAGGTAGCGCTGAAACCAAATGACAAGAATCATTAGACTGATTAAAGAAACGTATCTAGTTGAAACTCGCACACAAGTATGGTATATCAAACGAGTTTATAAAGTAAGGTTCACCACCGTAAGAGGTCAGGGAGTCCTTGTTACCCTTTTCTCTTCCAAAATTGCCCTATGTTCTCATCAGTTCCCGGAGCTTTTCCATATTTGTGCCCTACAACAAATCTGCTTACCACGTACTCCCTACCCTCAGAGTTTTGACCAGTTTTTGTTCCCGTGTTCCCTAAAACAGGAGTCATGTTCCCTTGTTGCCTACGATATTTTACAAGTATTGTGGGGATAGTTTCTAAAGAAGCTGGTGCTGCGTCGGTGGGAAATTGAAACACAAGAAATTGGATAAATCAAACGAGTTGATTAAGTAAGTTATACCACCGTAAGGCGAATGGGAGGTGCTGACGTTTCGAGCGTTAGCCCTTCGTCGGAGCGATATTTTACCTTCGTTTCCTTGTTCCCCAAAACCCCTGGGAGACCCTCAGCATTCGCACCATTTGCGTCATTGTAATTTTAAGTAAATTCGATTTAGCCTGCCGTGCTCTTTTCTCAAGCTCAATCGTGCTTAAAATTGTGCAAATATTGCCAAGGTCAAATTTTAAACTACTTTTCCATGCGTAGTGCAAACATGTCTTATTTCGTATACTCAAATTGTCGAATTAAAGTATCTTTTTCCAATTCTCGTTAGCCCCAAAAGTCAAACATAAGCCAGTCCCACAAGCTGGCGTATACATATCTCTGCTAAATCGTTCAGCACTTTGCATCAGTACAGACTTGTAGGGACTCCCTATTGGCGTGCGTTTCTCGATAGGCCCTGTGTATTGGCTCACCCTGTAGCTGTAGAGAAAGCGACGGTTTTCTGCCCTTCAAGCTTTGTCAGACACTGTACTATGCTTCAGTTTTTTTCTTTTACTTCATGGTGCGGTGCATCTTTACCCCGTAAAGTTCTCTAACTCATCAGTAATACGAGAAAAAGACGTTCTTCGATATCTGATGAAACGGCTTGTTTTTGCATTGTTCATTTTTGCCTTCTAAATTATAACTTTTTAAAAAGAAACTATATCAAAACCACTGGATACATTTGTTTCATCGCATATCAAACTCCTCGCATTTCGGTTAAAATATTCCGCTGCGCGTAGCATTTTCCGCTCTCTTCTCCGTGCTTTATATGTGATGAAACACTCTATACAACAAACAATGTTGTGTCTGCAAAGAAAAGACTTCCATTTGGTGCAATTTGTATTCTGATGTTTTCGTCAGAGTGGTCTAGATCTCTTTTAACATCGTAGTTTTGTGTGGTACAATACATTGATCAACTTGTTAAAACAAGTATCTTATCGTAAGAATGATCAAGTAGCATCGAAAATGACCTTTTCACGCGTACGAATTAGCAAGTGACACAAGAGCACGTGTAGCGGAAACATTTTTGCTCTAAAACGTGGGCAACTGTCCAATTTACCGTAAGACGTTCATTTTTTCACTTCAAATGTCACGTTTCTTGAGGCGATTCTAAAAGTCTAGAAAAACAGGAAGTGCTGGAAGGAAATGCGCGAGGCAAACAATGGCTGCCGTTACAAAGACCGGAGAAAAATATCCGCGACTTCCCGTTACTTCTGCTGTTGACAAGCCGGTCAATGCTTTACTAAAAGAAATAAGAAATTCATTTTACTCATTTGTGAAGGAATAAAGATTCTTATGTTATCTATCACATAACGTGAGGATTCCGCTCAAACAGACAACACGCAAAACAAACATTTTAAGTATGTCTACGTCTCGTCGCATTTTGACCTTGTGTCGCATTGCCAAAGTTTCAAGTGACTGTGAAAAAACGAAGCAACACAAAAACATGCTTCGTTAGAAATGCTTTTCTTTTCTGGGTGGGGTAAGAAATCTGTGCAAAAGTTTTACGACGCGGTTGTGCAAACTGCAAACATTTTCGGCATGATCATCCTCTTCAAGCTGAAAGTGTAAAAAAGACGGCAGAATGCATTCCTATCCCCCATGTAGTCTTATCTTTCTCTTGAAAGCAATCAAAAAGTTCTCTTGTTTGGTGTTTGTGTATTGTTTGTTCTTCTGAAAGTTTCTTGAATGTGTTCGTTGTATATTCAAGGTTAAGCAGTACAAAGTTGAAAGAGTTTCACCAGGATAAACATTTTGAGTTTGGCGCGTCTTCATGTAAACAAAAATTGGTATTTTAAAAATAGAACAGACTTTCCAGTACATGGGAAAACTGTGTTAAACTTTACACCGCGAGAAAGGATGGAAGCGAATAAAAAAAATCACAATTTTGGGCTGATTTAGGGTAAAAGGCCGGGGACAGAAATTTTCATCCCGTTTTCTTTTACATACGGCGTCCGACCAGCGAAACACTTCTGTTGTCTGACTCTGCGTGGGAAAGGAATTCCTTAACAGCGTGCGTTTTAATAACCTCAAGCTCTTCTCGGAGGCGGGATATTACACAAAAAACATTCCTGAGATCCTTCAGTAAATGCAGACACCATAATGTTCGGTTATCAAAAATTATAGCGCGTCCAAAAATTGTTGATTACTTGTTTTCCAAATTCCTTTCTTTTTTCAACAAAGTGTGGCTCTAATTATTGGGTTATACTGGAGTGTTTTGTTAGGACAGTGTAGTTAACATCTGTGGATCATTCTTTGTAAAGCTACTGAACAGTACTGTACTGTGGTACTGTTTGTTTTACTATACAGTGTGGTTCTATCTTTTTCATCTGTGGATCAAACCATGCAGTGTGACCATTCTTTGTAAAGCTACTGAACAGTACTGTACTGTGGTACTGTTTGTTTTACTATACAGTGTAGTTCTAACTTTTTCATCAGTGGATAAAACCATACAGTGTGACCATTCTTTGTAAGGCTACTGAACACTACTATGCAGTGTGGTTTTGAGTTTTTCATATTTGGATCTAACCGTACCGTACTAGAGTCTAGAGTACTATGAGATACAGTATGGTTCTCTAAAACGTTTAATCTGCGCCGGGACAAATCCAGGCAGTGTGTCAGTTGTACCCGAGCAAAAGCCCATCACTAATGGCTGGCTCCTGACCCGTGGCGTGAAAAAGGGAACAGTGAAACGAATTTAATTACTCACTAATCTAATAAAAAGTCTTGAAGTCTGATTAGACGATGTTTAGTTCTGAGTCAGTTGGGGGGACCTTACTCTAAGGTCCCATTGCATAACCCATCGAATTAAAGTAGTTAAGCACGGGGTACTTGAATTTGACATTGTTTTCATTACTATACGCTACAAGAGTGAAAACTTGTAATGACGCCAAAACGTAGTGGTTTAGGGACCTTCTGTAGCGATAAGGGCGTAGTGCAGCAATCAAAGTATATAAAGGTTACAAAGAAACTCTGTTAGGTCTCTAAACAACAATGGCGTCACAGCCACAGCAGTTACGTCTGTGTTGTGGTTGGTACATTTGCCTGGGGGGAGCATAATCGACAAAGCTTTATACGGGGGTGGGGCCAACCACGAGGTTCTATATTCCCAATCGAACAAATTACCTCCTGAACAAATAAATAACCGTCTTGTCATTTTCTTGCGACGTAGCGTATCGTAGTTCTATTTCTTGCCCTATCCCCCACTCTCCTCACCGCCCGCCCGCACCACCCCCCCCCTTCTCTTTTGCCATGGCCCGTGATGGAATATAGGGGTTTGATATAAAATTACTTGCCGGCTGAACGGAAATTTCATCTGCGTCAAAAATGTAGCAGTACCACACGTACAAAATAAAAAAAGGACTAATATACAAAAAAGGGTTACAACTCTTACTTGTGAAATGTTTGCCAAGTCGCCTCTTAGGGAACTGGTCAAATAATGGTAAAACCAACGGTAACTGTAAATGTACATGGCGCCACCTCCTAAGATTATCCCAAGGAGTGTGAGAGTACAAGAGCGAGCAATCACCGTTACAATCACTAACAGCAACGAGTTTAGAGTAATTGAGGTGCGGCTCTGCACGGTCTTCACAAACGTTGGCCAGAGTAAACATCTCGTTTCTTCCAAGAACAAATTGTGTATTCGCCGAGTATCGCCGGGATGAAACCGTCTGACTCGAAGATCACTGTCCAAATTTGGCATTTGAGGAGTCGAGACTTGCGGGCTTTTACATTTCCAGTCGCAAAGCTCTGAGCAAATCATTCTGAGATGGTGCGCCGATTTCTGTTGATGATAAAACGCTGCGCGAAGCCGGTGCGTGGTTTGCTGTTACTAGAGGTTGTTGCGTGAAAGGTGAAACGCCGCTATGACTGGTAGTGCGCAATGCCGATATGTTTATTCTTACTGAAGCTTACAACTGTCTACACGTCAAACACGTGTGTCGCACAGCCTGGGACCAATCCCAATGATATGTATCACGTTCCGCCTTTCATATGAGAGCTAAATTTAGCTCGCGCAGCTTAGAACTTTATCAGGAATAGCTGCGGGTCAAAGGTTCACACACGTGTTGCTCCTGACTGGTGCGTGAAAGTTCGATGGAAATCTATTGAATGAAATTAAAGAAAAATAGTATGAGAACAGTGACTTGAGGTAGACAAAGCGCGGACGAGACTGGGTATAGACAGTCCAAAGAGTAATTTCTTGTCTAACAGGACGCGTCAAAACAAGGCGATGTAGGAAGGGAGCAGGGGGAGGGGGAGGGGATAGAACTGTACTTTCTCTGTGTCATATTGTGGTTCAATTTTTTCCTTCGTTTAAATGTTATTTTCCTTTGTTTTTTTTTTCCATGTTAATAAGTTTGAAATAAAGGAAAATATAATCTAAACCAAGGATAAAATTGAACTACAACATATAAATACCTACACTACTTATTTTTTGAAGGTAGTTGTCTTCCCAGAGGAAATTTGATTTCCCCCAAATCACCAGTACTGTGAGACACTCTTAGTCATATTAATCTTATTTTACTGTTGTCCATTTAAAAATGGACAACAGTTCATGAATCATCAAGTTCCGAAGAAAGTACAGTATGTCTTTCCCTCTCTAAGGTTTGTCCCCTCACTCCCCACCCCTCCCAGCAATTAACGCACACTTCTTTGGTAAAATGAGATGTGGCTGGACTCTATGTATGGCAGCCTAACCCAGTCGAACTTTCCCATATTTTCGCGCGCTAGCTCTCTCTTTGGTCGCGTTTGCTATCTATCTGGAAACGGCAGACATTTTTGGGCTTGGGGACCGATCGTTTACAACAGACCTCTGTGTCGTTCACATCTGTTCAAATATTACGTTACAAGGAGAACCTGTATGCAACATTTATCACAAATTTAACCAAAGCGCAAAAAAAAAAACGAAATACATGCACTGGAACTGATATTTTGGGCTCAGGGTTCGGTATCCGGTACTCGGTCGGTTCCATCACACTGTGCCGTTTACTGCTGTTCAAAGAAGGTCAAAGAAATTAAAGATTGGCAGTAAATATTCAACCATCGCGCAAAATGCATGAGACACGCGCGCCCTCTCCTTATTGACCTTATGTCTATCAATTATTAGCCTTCTCCGGTTGCGCCCAAAACACTCTAGGCAATCCATAAACATCACGTAAAACCAAGCGTGACCCCACCGTCCGGAACAGATCATCGACGCTTACGTCAATTTGCCCATTGGAGACCCTTGAGATTCACTCATGTTGACGCACGGAAGATTTCAAGGAAAGAACAGAGTACACGCTATTACTAAAATGTTTGGCCCATAAGTTGGCTCAGCTTATCTCATTGCATTACATTTATAAGTCTTTGGGAACTTTACACAAACTCCAGAGATTGATGTTTTTGCACTGTGCGCCGGCGATAAGAACCTTGTTACGTAACGCGCGCTACCTCTGACCTTGAACCTTCAGTTTGATGCTTAGGCCTAACGATCTGTTTTCCATCGTATGTTTTGGACTGATTAAAAAATTGATCATCGATATGTGTATCAGAAAGAAAGTAAGGGAAGACTTAAAGAATTGAAGACCGACCGACGATTTCCAGTTTGACCACGCTTTTTGGACTGCGGTCATGTCTGGGTCATGTTCTAATAGAGTGGTCCAATTTATAATCCTTAGGAATTTGAGGTTCAATGGAAAAAAACTTTTGATAGATTGAATATTACAGAATTTGTTTCGGAAAAATACAAATTGGTTTTGCCAGTCTCATTTACATGTTTTACCACAGAATGCCCGTGATTTTTGTTCATGACCCCACTGATCGACTGACCTTGCCTCTTACGTAACATAATTTTGGCTCTTAATGAATTATTTTTCCAAAGAAATACTGTTAAACCCTAGTTATCCGTTAGTTTGAATTTGTTGATACTACGGGTGAAATCGTGATATAATACATTTAATTTAAATTTTTTTCAAATTCTTGCAAAACGTATCGCCCATTTGTTGCTAAGAGGCGGACCATTAGAAAAGTGATGGGGGGGGGGGGGGGTGGGGAATTTTCAGCTTGCACGAATTTTTTTTTTTCGCTCACTGCTTGTGCAGGAATTTTTTTCAGGTGAGTCCCTCTGCACGAATTACGTGTGAAAAAGTCACAATTGGACCTTCCTTCTGCATGAATTTTTTTTACCTTCTTCTTTGCATGAATTTTTTTTCTTGACATTTTCCCTTGCATGAATTTTTTTTGTTTTTTTACCCACCCCCCCCCATCACTTTTCTAATGGTCCGTCCCTAAGTGAGACCTTCTCGTCTGACCGACATAGTTGGCTTCTTGACTATGAAAAGCGTACCAAATCTTTTTAAACTAAGTGACCTGACTAAGTGACCTGAAACATTTATCACTCAAACCTTAGTCCGTATTAAGAGCTGTGAGACACGCGGAGCTTAGACAGGGGATACCTAAGGGGGTCCTGGGTGCCCGTTACAGCCCCCTCCAGAGAGGTAATTCTTTGAATATTCATAGGCTCCTACAACATGACAATCTGGTAGATGCACTGATTGTGACAAGTCTGCGCCCCCCCTCCTCTCTGAAGAAATTCTAGCTACACCCCTGCAAGATGTCAGGTCATTTCCCGGCCAAATTTTCTTCTACGACAGTATGAAAAAGTGAGTTTAATCCATGAAAATAATATTTTTTCAATCAACGTTGAACGTCTTTTCCTATCTATAATTCTTGATGTTAAGACGTACACCGTTTCTGCGAAAATATTATAAAACCGATATACAGTATATCAAAACAATGACTAATTAATCCATGTGTAAAGGTATTCAGACAGGGAACTCATTCATGGGTCATTCATTCGTGATCTACGTATAGCCTCCAGTGTTTCTGTTTGTTTCCCCGTTCATTTACTATTTCAGGGAGTTTTGAATTTGTTGTTTGATAATTGTGTACCTGGAAAACTCTCGCCGGAGTCTTATCTGTTTCGGTTTTACCATCCGGTCCTATACGTGACACGACAACCCCAGCTGATTACATGTACAGCCAGACACCTGCGGTTTCAATATACTTCTTGATGGTTCAGACACGCCTGCATTGTAACGTTTCAGTTCTCGAAGCCTAAAAAAATCGATAAGGGATGACATCAATGAGTTATCGATGGGTAATCATTGGTTAAACAACTGATTAGTCATTCATTATTAAAGATAATTAATAGGTAATGGCATTAATTGATCATCGCAGTTATGTACACAGTGTGAAATAAAGGGTGCGTTCGATTGGGAAATCCGGATTTAGATTTTGAAAATCTAAACCCGGATTTCCCAATCGAACGCGAAATCCGAAAACGGATTTCACCTCTGAGAAATCCGTCCTCAGGGTGGATTTCAATTAAGAAATCCAAATCCTGATTTTTTGGATTTCCCTTTTTGTCGTTCGATTGGGAAATCCGAAAAAGGATTTGCTAAACTGTTCTCGTGAACAGCGGACTATCTTGTGCTAATTATGCGTACGCGTTGGCGCACTCAGATAGTCCGCTGTTCACGAGAACAGTTTAGCAAATCCTTTTTCGGATTTCCCAATCGAACGACAATCAAAGTAGGACTATGGTGAACTCGTGGATATGTTTACAAAACAGAGAAAAAAGAAATAATTTAAAAATTAACGAGGTGTTTTTTCAGAGTTGTGATTGAATGAACTTGAAGATAATTTTAATAATCTATAATCACAACATAAAAGTGACCAGGGAGCTGAGTACCTTTTTGAAATAAACATACAGTGAGTACATGACGCCAATCATTTGACTACACTATGCATCAGTTATAAGGCAGGTGGCAAGCATACAGTTGTTAAAAAATTTGATAACTAAACATAAGGGTACAGGATTAAATGGCACCGAAACCAAATGTAGTTCTGGTATCCTGCTGCTCACTGTCTGTGTGTTCAAAGTAACAGGGTCCTTCTGAATAAGGTCTGAATTTTGTTGCCATGACATTGTCAATTTTATCATCATTATAGTTTTTGTTGTCTACAAGTCTATTCAATGTATTCAACAGAAATATCCACCTTGATTCTGCAGCTGATAATGAACAAAACCATGTAGGATAGCCCAGCTGACGAATCATACCAAACAAGTCTTTCTTGCATTTTTGCAAAGTATGTTAGTGATGATCTTAAAATGCTTAAGACTCTCAATCCTTTATCAAGTTGAATTAGTTTATTTACATTACCATCTCATTTTAGGTTATCAGTGGTATATATATTCAGGGTTGCACTTAAAAAAAATCACACTTGCCATCATTAATACAGCAATACATCTTTGTTTTTATCCTTATAACTTCTTGTTTTTACAATGTAAATATGATGAGTCACACAACAGTAAGCAAAACAGGTAAGCCTATTTTTCCAACATGTCTACTTCAACACAATCTAGTTCACTTCAAGGTAAATTCGGAAATCAATAGACAGAAAACGTTTCATTGTAACGGCTTGTGGTGCATTGTATATAATATAACGCTTAATACATTTTCTACATGACTTACTCTTTTCGAACCCTGGTTCTCCGTCACGGCATGCGCCTCTATATTTAATGGTAAGCGTTGACATACTTCTTGACCGTCCCAATACTTCTCCAACTCCATTCCTGTTAGTACTAACACTTAAATCAGTAGAAAAGTCCTCCATGCGATGTTTCTTATCCAGGTTGGCCGCAGAAGTTCTTCGGTTTCACATCATGGATTCGTCAATTTATTCTGTTTTCAGTAGTAGTTTCGTTCAATAACGAGTACTCATTTCGCTCATATAAATTCTCATTCAAGTGCTAATTTCGCTCTATGAGTTCTCACCAAAGCTTACTACATTAGCAAGAGATTTTCTCATCTTCAGATCACTTTCGAGCCAACTGAAATTCATATACTGCTTGTAATCTTGGGGGCGGTCGATGGCGGTCGATGTCGGAAAAGCGAATAGTTATCATCTGTTCACGTTTAGCGCCTGGCCGAGTAAAAGGCTCATGAAATTCAGTCTCCAAGTTGGTCATTGTCCTAACTGGAAACATTTAAACTCCTTTTGATTTTAGTAAGACCGCTAATGAGGCCCTGTTAGTGAGGTTCTTTATGTCGCGCGTCTGAGTTTCAAACCTTTTCACGTCGCAATTTCGGAAGGTCGAAGGTCGCTGTCGTAATTTCCCGTGAGCGGCTCGTCGTTCGTCGCCATTTCAGGTCCTTTATGTCGCCGTTTCAAGGCCATGTTGCTTGTCGAAATTTACCCCTAACAGGGCCTCGCTAATCGTCCTCTTAAGCTACAAAATCATTACAAACTCTGGCAACGGTACGATACACTTTCAGCGCGAACTTTCATCAACAGACTTCCGTGACTTCGGTCACGACAATTGTCGTCTTCATATCGGTGCCCCCGAGTTCTATCCGACTAATTACGAAGTGTGTCTACACTGGAGTGAGTGAGTGAGTGAGTGAGTGAGTGAGCGAGTGAGTGAGTGAGTGAGTGAGTGAGTGAGTGACAATTTGCATATCGGAGTCCCCACAAAAACTCGCAAATACGCTTCGCGTATCCACGAGTTAAAAAGGGAAATCCAAAAAATCCGGATTTGGATTTCTTAATTGAAATCCACCCTGAGGACGGATTTCTCGGAGGTAAAAACCGTTTTCGGATTTCGCGTTCGATTGGGAAATCTGGGTTTAGATTTTGAAAATCTAAATCCGGATTTCCCAATCGAACGCACCCAAAGCTTGAAAGAAACTCAGGCCTGAACGGTCCGTGGGTCATTCGTCCATTCAATTTTCAATCCAAATTAAAAATTGAAAATCGATGTCAATTTTTGATTTTCCTTTCTTATTTTCTCGCGAAATCACGAAACGTGTATCTGTAAACAACTCACTGTTTTCACTTATATAAGAACCAAAAATATCACTTGGCCTTCTTATTTTTGTGCAGTTACCATCGAATTGAAAATCAGACAGGTCATGGTAATTGTTTATTAGCAGGGGAACATTTGCCACAGTCTCGTGTCGTCGACGATTACGTGAATTTAGAAGAAAAATCCAAAATTGAAAATTGAAATCAATTTTGAAGTTTTGTTTTTGGTCGAAGAATTCATCAATCGTTCGCACACCGAATGACAAAAAGTACCCCAGTGGGGAGTGGGTGAGGTTTCCTCAGTCCCTATAGCTGCCTTGGCGCAACTTTTCGAGCCCTTCGTTCTCGTGGAATGTTTGGCGCGTTTTCTGTAGTTGTGAGTTAATTGTCGTTAAAGCACGCAGCAAGATACTGGACCTTTCAAGCGAGGAGAAGAATCTTGGACATCGCATCGCAGCGTCTGAGTTATCGGTATGAGGTATCCAGACTTTCTCGAGCGTTTCAAGCAAGTAAATACATATTTTCGTGGCTCATGATTTTGCAGTCCCGGCTTCAAGCCGCCAATGTGCACATGCATTGGTAGTGCTTATATGTCAACTATTACAGTTTGAATCTTAAGCTTGAGCCTAAGGCTATGTTCTGTCCAAGGCAAGGAGTGCCTTTAATGATTCCTCTCTGGAGTTGGTGACTAGCAGTAGTCTCAGGAAGATAATGGACAATCAAGGCACCAAAGGTCACTGTTAATTTTTTGCATTGTTATCTTTACTCAGGACTAAAGATTTATATGGCACGTGAAGTCTTGAATCTCTATACATGCATTATCATTAAATGTGAAGTAAAAAGTGTATTGGAAATTAAAGTAGGTGGTGAAGATATATTGTTCAGACTGTCGTTCCTTTTATTCATACACCTTTGCACGAGCTTTAAGCTCAAGCTTAAGATTCAAACTGTAATAGTTGACACATAAGCACTACCAATGCATGTGCACATTGGCGGCTTGAAGCCGGGACTGCAAAATCATGAGCCACGAAAATATGTATTTACTTGCTTGAAACGCTCGAGAAAGTCTGGATACCGATAACTCAGACGCTGCGATGCGATGTCCAAGATTCTTCCCCTCGCTTGAAAAGTCCAGTGTCTTGCCGCGTGCTTTAACGACAATTAACTCACAACTACAGAAAACGCGCCAAACATTCCACGAGAACGAAGGGCTCGAAAAGTTTCGCCAAGGCAGCTATAGGGACTGAGGAATCCTCGCCCACTCCCCCCTGGGGTACTTTTTGTCATTCGGTGTGCGAACGATTGATGAATTCTTCGACCAAAAACAAAACTTCAAAATTGATTTCAATTTTCAATTTTGGATTTTTCTTCTAAATTCACGTAATCGTCGACGACACGAGACTGTGGCAATGGTTCCCCTGCTAATAAACAATTACCATGACCTGTCTGATTTTCAATTCGATGGTAACTGCAAAAATAAGAAGGCCAAGTGATAGTTTTGGTTCTTATATAAGTGAAAACAGTGAATTGTTTACAGATACACGTTTCGTGATTTCGCGAGAAAACAAGAAAGGAAAATCAAAAATTGACATCGATTTTCAATTTTTAATTTGGATTGAAAATTGAATGGACGAACGACCCACGGACTTGAACGGGATTCGAACCCATGACCTCTGCGATACCGTAGCAGTGCTCTTCAACTGAGCCATCAAGCCAACTGGGAGCTGGTCATGTTGTGAGTTGAGAGATAATTTTAATTATCTCACAACTAAAGGTGGAACAATTTTTTTTTACCTTACGAACAGAGGTTTCTTTCTCTTACCGTGAACTAGCGACGAGAATAAGGAAGCTCTGCTTGCAAGCTTTTTTTCCTCTACTAAATAATTCTCAAATTAAGGCGCCGGTCGCCTAAAAATGACGGGAAAACTATGCTAGAATAATTATCGACTAGTGACAGCGCGCGCACCATCGTTTCTTATTTTGGAACATTGGTCCCGAGACGTGTGGCCTGTGTATAGCTGTTCCCTTCCCTTGATAGGGGAGAGCAGGGGGATGGAACGCCATAGAATTGAGCAGTCAGCGAGGCCCTGTTAGGGGGGTTCTTTATGTCGCCCGTCTGAGTTTCAAACCTTTTCACGTCGCAATTTCGGAAGGTTCGCAGGTCGCTGTCGTAATTTCGCGTGAGTGGCTCGTCGTTCGTCGACATTTCAGCTCTTCGAGTCGCCGTTTCAAGGCCATGTCGCTTGTCGGAATTTACCCCTAACAGGGCCTCGCCAGCGTCAATAGAAGTTGGATCTATGAATACTCTATGACGCATTGTACGGGAGAGGCTTGGCTACAAGGCTGTTGCGGCGGGAAGGCGCGGTTCTGTAGTAGTGCAGGTGTGTTTGGCAAAATATAAAGCGGCGGACCAAATCTGATCTTACAACCTGCAGAACCCATGAAGATGAACCAAAAACCGAACATCGAGATACTCAAGGAGCCTAGAGGATTCATAAAAGGAATCCAGCTGGTAAGTTTACTTTGTAAATGTAAAATGGATCTATCTACTTACATCTTAGATATTACCTGGTGGATCGATGCCATGCCTCAGATTCTGCAAATGTATATTGGTACGTTGTTACAGTAAATTGACGACTTCAAACTGCTCGCAGACATTATCTCCACACACCTAAAACCATTAATATACTTTTAATTTCCTTCAGCAGAAAAGAATTAATTTCATTTTGTACGTATGCTTCAGCGGTGCTGTGTTGAAACTCGCAATTGTCGATGTCAGCTAAAATATTTGATTTGTTACTTTCTTCCCGCGGCAAAGCCAAGTCTAACAGTTCAATATGTATGTAACTGTTGAACTCAGCGAAGTCGCCATGATTAGTAACATCTCATCTCCCCTATTCCATAAAGTTGAATTCAAAGGAGTATTATATTAAATTAAACGAAGTAACTCTTTGAATACTTGTTGATCAGTGCATTTTTGAAAGTTGAATGAACAGAACTGGTTTATAACCAGCTGGAGGTACAATACTGAGAACTGAGGTTTGCTGTACATTGAAAATAGACCTATCATCGATCGTTTGCTCATAGCAGTTTTATTATGTCCGGTATGTTGCTGTCTTAACGGTTCATAATTTATAAGGATCTGCTGTGTGCATCTTACAGTCTAACTAAATATACATATGTTGCCTTATAATCCGCAATCTCCCAAGAAATATTAAATACGACTCTGGTCTAGTAGAAGTTGCATCTACAAATGGCAAGTGATGTAATATTGCTAATAAGCGTTGTCATGACAAGCAACACCAAACTCTTTATAAAATTAATGAGCTTATTTTGACAGGATGACATTCTAAAACACTTGTAATCTAATAACCTTGAGTTGTAAGTTAGTGACATCGTAGTAATTGATATTTTAGGCACTAGTTTTCATGGATGGGTGTTAATGTTCCAGAAACAATATTCTTAGGCTAGCCTTGGACTATTCTTGGGCTAGCTGCACAGGTAGCAAAAAAACAGGGTAAGATTTCCTCACAGGTCCCTACTTCATTATGCATGCTGTAGCCGTACGGTTTCGTTCTCAGAAATGTTTGCACATGCACTTCCCAAGACAATTCAACTATAGCATGCATAATGAAGTAGGGACCTGTGCGGAACTCTTACCAAAAACAGTACTTTGAAGTAACTACATTCCAATGAAAAGTGTACTTACACCTGAATTGTTGGTTTTCTGCCTTGTTGTACCAGCCAGTCAGCCAGTCTCAAATCAAAACTGTTTATTTCTTTAACTGGATAAGGTCACCTGAGATCAATGTTGTACAGAATTATCTAGTATACAATCTCATCTGCTAGTTGGGAAATGACTAGTGGCTAGGATAGGTCACCGATATAAAATAACACATTGCACAGATAGCTTAACTGAAAGTTAGAAATAAACAAACGAAATGTTTTTAACTCACCAACATATTCATCTCAGTCTAAGTTTTCTGGGCAAGTATTTGTTGGATTCTTTAAAGCATGTGTGCTACTTTAAATGCTGATCGGAAGAAAACTGACTATTGCAGAAGAATCCTCTTTTCCTTTAAACAAACTTGTCAATCGTCTACAAAGGCTAATGTATATGAAAACAACCAAACAAAATTCACCACTTAGAGACTCCAGCAGTTACAAAAAGGTTGTGTTAAATACTGTAGCATTCTTATAAACCACTGAGTTCTGGATGCTGGTGAGGTCATGTGACAGTGAGGTAGCTAATCAAGCCACCACTTCTGTGCATGAGAAATCCAGTAAATAAATAAAGTAAATGGGGAGAAGGAAATGGGAAAGGAAATGGGAAGTAAATGGGGAGCAAAGTTGACTCAGTGGTGAAAGTATTGTGGGGATAGTTTCTAAAGAAACTGGTGCTGCGTTGGCGGGAAATTGAAACACAAGAAATTGGGTAAATCAAACGAGTTGATTAAGTAAGTTATACCACCGTAAGGTAAAAGGAAGGTGCTGACGTTTTGACGAAGGGCTAACGCTCGAAACGTCAGCACCTCCCTTTTACCTTACGGTGGTATAACTTACTTAATCAACTTGTTTGATTACCCAATTTCAGCGGTGAAAGTACTTGCTTCCCGCTATTGTGACCCAAGTTTAGTTCCCTCCACTTCTTGTGGGTTGAGTTTGTTGCTGGTTCTCTCCTCCCTCAAAGGGTTTTCTTGACGTTCTGAGGTTTTCATCTCTCCTTCAAAACCAACACTTCCAAATTCCAATTTGACCAAGAAACAGTGGACAAAGAGCCACCCTTTGGATGTGCCACTGCAAAAACCTATTTATTTATTTATTTTATTTATTTATTATTTATTCCACTTATTTATTTATAACCGGTACAAAAAATAAAAAGTGTACATACATGTGGAATACCGTTACTGCTGGTAAAATGTCCAGTGTTAAACATTTTCTTTTCTTTTTCCGTCTAGGTGATCACCATCTTTGCCTTTTCTACAATAGCAGGGTTCATAGGTCACTTACAATTTACACTTGAGTGTCAGAACAAGGAAAAGAGCAAAGGAATTAAAGGCGACTTCTCTTACCCATTTGATAAGCTTGCAATCTTTAGCTTCGACCCTCCCTGTCCTAATGGCACCACATCAAAAGCGTCTACATTTCTGGTGGATTTGAAGTACAAATCTGAAGCAGAGTTCTTTGTTTTCACTGGGGTAGCATCGATGTTGTTTGTCCTTGTGGCTGTTGCTTACTATGTCTTCTTTGAGGACCAACAGAAGGATGCAACATCAACAGATATTGGTTTGCTGTCATTTCCTGTGGTGGTATGTAAGGTTTCCAGTTTATGATATAAAATTTAGTGGTATAGCAGGGGTAAGCAAGTCAATAAGAAATGATGTCACATGTGGGTGGATGTAAATGATGTCACACATGTATGATTATAAACGATATCACACATGCATGGATGTAAAATAATGATATCTCACATGTCACATCACTGTCTGGGTAAAAACATTTCCTTTGATGGAACTAATTACTGCTTAAGAACTGGTTATCTACTAACTTTGGATTAACACTAGTTACCTTTCAAGTAATCTTGAAAGGTAATCTTGTTTGAAACAAGTAACCTTGTTTGAGACAAGTAGTGGAATTCATAATTATGGCACCAGAACGGCTGGATTTTACTGCCCTCATTTCTGTCGTACAAGCATTAAGCAATTTACAATTCCCTTTTAAGGTCCCATGATTTGGAATTCTCTCCCTACTTCAATTACCTGTTCAGCAAGTTTTCTGACCTTCAAGAAAAAAAGGTTGGAATGTTTATTTAAACAATCCCGAATCTGTTATGCCGCACTGACACAGCACCAAATTATATTCTTATATTATCCTTTGAGGCAGGGATGTAGATAAAAGCCGGGAGCAGGGAAAATTACCCGGCTGTGAGCGTGATTTTTCTGGCTGTAAAGGCGAGTAGCCACCTCAAAAAGGACTTACTCTCTCTCCTAAAATGTTTGCAGAGGAATTTCAGTAATTTTTTACGTACTTGCACCTTTGCTTCTCTTTTACTTCAACAGAACATAACACTCCAGTTTGTTGAGTTCGAACGATCGCATTTAGTTTCTGTTTGCAGGCTCTACCCATTGTGTCGCGGTATTTATACTTTATGCAAACAAACTAATGAATGCGAAGTTGCGAATTCACTTTGAAAAGTTCCAAAGGGGTTCGATTTTGCACCCAAAAAGAAGGAAAACACGTATGTCACCGGATCTCCCTAGATGTATCATGCCAAAGGCATGATAAAATCAGTCTCCGGCTCATCATACCCGCCTATGATATCAACATTTCCGCCTTTTAAAATGTGAATCTGCATCCCTGTTGAGGGGGCCTCTCCTATAAGCCTTGTGGTTTCCTGACGTCTCCTCACCACTAACTTAGGTGTATTAAAAGTAAATGTTATGTAAATGGAAAATAAATAAAATCTCTGCTGCATTGTTTGAAAGCTGCAGTAGTACTATTACTGATTTAGAGAGTTGTCAAAAAAGGACTGTGATTAGCTATATTGTGGGTTACTTTCTTGTTTGTGCCAGCTCTATTTGGCAGATTTGCCACTTTTCTAAAAACGAAAGTCAAAGAAACAGCCCCATGTGCTGTCTACTCTCCTATATTCTCATTTGATGGGAAATCTTTTTGACAAGGTGTGATTTGGGAAGCACTATTTAAAAATTGCATGACCTCCCCCCCCCCCTCAGCTCTCCACTTTTTTCACATTAACCCCCCTTAATTAAAAGAAAGAGAATTCAATTTCTGATTAAAATAATTATGACATGATAGTATTCCTAAAATATTTCATGGGACTTCTCTTTCCCTTAATTTTTTTTTGCATGGCCCACCAAACCCCACCAGCGCCCCCTCCCTTGTAAAAAAATGAATGGTTCCCAACCCTGTTTCAAATCTGAGGTTGCATCATAAAAGTGAGGTTATGTTAACTTGGAGTGAGTATTGTACTGTGTTAAACTTTAAGAGTTAAACACTGTCACATGTAAACCTGGCCTATTGATAACTTCTGGGGCTAAATCAAATTAGTATAAGTACTCAGGTGATTATACTAAATAGCGCGCTCTGATTGGTTCGCTATCTTGGATTATCAGCCGATAATCACCTTGACGAACAAAATGGCTGCCAGAATTTTTTCGTGTTGTACAACGCTTTTTCTTTTCCTTTTTGAAATAATCACCTGTGTATTTATACTAAAACAATTATTCGCCTCAGGCACAGTGATTCGCGGTGAATATTCACCTCGACTTCGTCTCAGTGAATATTCACCGAGAATCACTTCGCCTTCGGCAAATAATTGTTAATTGTAGAGACCTGGGTAACAGGCCAAGCAATTCAGCTAAGTCCCTCTGAAAACTCTCCTAAAAACTCTCTAGGAACTGTAAAGTGACTTAGCGGTATCTTCATATTAATTTTCCTCTTAAGACATTTTTCTGCAATGTTGTACTTTTTTGTACAGGATTTTGTCATCACAGGACTTCTGGTGATATTCTGGTTTTGCGGCTCCATTGCTTGGGCATCTGCCTTATCTGGGCTGAAAGATGCTACTTCTTCTGCTAAAATAATTGGTGAGAGTGTGTTTCCTGCCTGTAAAGGGAATAGGTGTAGTTCTTTTCATGGGGCTGCCTTCGGAGCTGCAACTGTTTCTGTGGTAAGTAGAAATGTAAATTTAGCAAATGCAATTTGTAATGACGATCAAATGACTTCTAATCCAATTTGGGTTAAATACACACAAGTATTTTACATTTATCAGAGACAGAAAATTACACAAGACTGTACAGCCAGTGAAAGTGAAATTATCTTCTAGTTTTTGTACAATGTCTCTTGAGGCTTAGTGTCAATAATTGCTATTAAACCTAAATTTCATTATTGGAATATTTAACAATTATTCGCCAAAGGCGAAGTGATTCTCAGTGAATATTCGCCGATAATCACTGAGCCTGAGGCAAATAATTGTTTTAGTATAAATACACAGGTGATTATTTCAAAAAAGAAAAGAAAAGCATTACATACAACATGAAAAAAAATTATTTCATCAAAAGTGCGTGAACGACTGGCAGCCATTTTGTTCGTCAAGGTGATTATCGGCTGATAATCCGAGATAGTGAACCAATCAGAGCGTGCAATTTTGTATACTCACCTGAGTATTATTGGCTTTTCTCTGGGATGGCACCACATGTCTGTTGTTAAACACACAGGAAAAAATTCCCAAATTTGGCAGTGTTCAACAAGTTCCAACAAGGGATATGACAACCAAGTTTCCAGGTTGGGACTAGTCTCATGCTTCCAAACTTGAGTTTAAAAAATCCTATAATGAGAATCTGGTATTTTTTTTCCTGTGTAACTTAATTGACCATGTCAGGCAAACTTTAACTGTGATTACTTACAGGAGTGAATGGATTATCGTACTAGTTTTTTTTTGGCTTTGTTTGACAGGTGTTTGGATTTTTGAATTTCTTCGTTTGGGGAGGAAACTTGTGGTTCCTTTTCAAAGAAACACCGTGGCACAGCCCAAAAAGAGCTAAGGGAGGTGCGGCAGAAGCACTCCCTCAGGAACCTCCTCGCCAAGACACGCCCCCTGCCTCGGCTATTTAAACTCTCCATGCATTCATGTTATAACAGGTACTGGAATAATAATAATAATGATATGTCATGGTAATAGGACCGAGTGGAGTCCAATTCGGTCTGTAATCATACCAGTGATTAACAAAATCGTACAACCGCGTAGCAGGAGTCTGATTTGTTTTATCACAAGTATGATTACAGACCGAATTGGACAACATGAAGTCTTATTACCAATTAATCATAACTTCAACAAAATTTGTGATATATAAACTTCTTTTTTTAAATCAAAACACATGAAATTCCAATTTTGCTAGCAGTGAAAAAAAGCCATTTAAGTGCATGCGTGATGGCGCGTAGTGTCCAATTACTTCGGCATGACTTGTACTGTCCTATTTAACTGTCCTATTAAGGCTGAAATCAGGGCAGTTGATAGCCAATCGGATTTGAGAATTTTGTTATAGTTATGATTATACTAATAATAATAATGATAATGATAACAACAATAATAATAGCAGTTATTTACAATGACAGTAATAGTTGGATTGTGGCAGAATGTGTCTTGAGAATATTTGCTTAGCTGTTTTGCAACAAGGTAAACATAAAACATAGAGCATACTCATTTTTTGTAGACAAAGAGTCTGTCCAAGAGGGAAAGGTCCAAAGAGGTTATCCCTGTGTGTAGCGCCAACCCAAGGGCCAGACCTCAACACTGGGAACTACATCCCCTACTCTTTATGATCAGTGTGTGGGTTCTTTAATATCCCACTAAGTTATCATGAACAAGGGTCGTGAGAAGGGACCTACAGTTAATCATCCTTATCAGGGAAGACTAGAAAGTCTAACCATTTACAGATGTCATTACAAAGGCAGCACTTTCTCCTCAGTTAATTTAAGACCCCAAGTGTTTGTCTGGCTGGGGTTTCAACCCACAACCTCCCGCAAGGTAGTCCGGTGCTCTACCAACTGAGCTAACCGGTTGCCTGTTAGCTCAGTTTCTAAAGGTGTATTGTTTCATTATTATATCTCTCAGTTAGTACGCACGCTGTGATTGGTCAATTTAGCAGGCAATACCGTAAAGTTCCATGTATAAGCCGCACCTTTTTCCTCAAAATTTAAGTCAAAAATCGGGGGTGCGTTTTCGTGTAATTATCAATTGAAAACTCAAACAGGTCTGGAAGAATGGCTCCAAAATATAGGACATGAATGTATTACCCAAAATCCTGACCACCCACCCCACCCTCCATCCCCTCTCTCTCACAGCAATATCCTTTAATTCTTTCAAGAGTTACAATGTATTATTATATCTCTCAGTTAGTACGCGCGCTGTGATTGGTCAATTTAGCGGGCAATACTTTACTGTACGGCCCGCTAAATTCAAAAGTTTGTTTTGAGATATACTAAATATCTTACAGACCTTGTTTTCTTGGTCCGTTCTCTAAGTTACAGATCCTCGTTTTGTCTGCTTGGATTCATGGCTCGCGCACTTTGCGCTTGGGCCATAAATCAGAGCGGAAAAACTTGGTGTGTAACTTACAGTGCAGACCTTGAACTTGGTTAGTAAGAGGTATGTATATACCAATGATGCAAGTTGAGTCACACTGAAGTGATTGTGAAGCTTGATATCCAAAACAGGCCATTATACATCAGCAAAACTCACTTGCACAAGGATTCCCCACAACTCCTGGCACTATTCATCTTGTTGGATGTGAATGGTGTGGAATATCCCAAAACAGTGAGCCAATCAGGTTGCTTAAAATGCCCAGGTTTTTTAGTTTCCCTGTTGTAGCAATTATGGCTTGTTAAGACTATAAATGTTACAAAAAAATAAGTAACTTATTTACCTCCCACCCTGTAAATAATATATATGAATGCCCATAAGAATATTTTGAATACTTTTCTCCCTTTTTCTGTGTTTTTTTTTTATTTTATGTCCTTTTCTTCTCTTTTTTGTTCATTTAGAATGTTATATACCTAGCAAATCAATTTATTAATTAAAAGGTTGTGCAGTACTGGCAGGCATTTTAATTTGTTATTAGATCAATGCAAAATCCTTAAAATTATAAAAAAATTCATGCACCATTCTCCTCAACTGTTTGCTTGACATGGTATTGATATTGTAAGGAGAAGTTGTACTTTGAACAAGATGTCAGAGGATTTGCAAACTGACCCCCTAATGCAGGCTTTTTTCTTTTATTTTCAGGTGGTAAAGTACTATTAGAATGACAAGTTTTTGAGATATGTTTACCTTAGTCAGTTTTCGGGCAAATGTGAACTTCATGTCAGTGAAATCCTGACCAATAATAAATATTTAGAATATGTTACTTTTGAGCCACACTGTACACAGGAAAATGTTTTAACCTGTACTTTGTCAGAATCAGTGGTTATCCTCAGAAAAAAGCACTAAATAATTATTTTGTAAAGCTTGTTTGTTTTAGTATACATTTTGATTGAAATGTGAGTTAAGCAGTGCAGTGTGACCATTCTTTAGAACGCTACAGAACAGTACTGTACTGTGGTACTGTTTATTGTACTATACAGTGTGGTTCTATCTTTTTCATCTGTGGATCAAACCATGCAGTGTGACCATTCTTTGTAAAGCTACTGAACAGTACTGTACTGTGGTACTGTTTGTTTTACTATACAGTGTAGTTCTAACTTTTTCATCTGTGGATCAAACCATGCAGTGTGACCATTCTTTGTAAAGCTACTGAACAGTACTGTACTGTGGTACTGTTTGTTTTGCTATACAGTGTGGTTCTATCTTTTTCATTTGTGAATCAAACCATGCAGTGTGACCATTCTTTAGAAAGCTCCCGAACAGTAATGTACTGTGGTACTGTTTGTTTAACTATTTTGTGTTGTTATAACTCTTTCATTGGTGGATAAAACCATGCAGTTTGACCACCTGTGGGAAAGTGACTGAAGAGTACTGCATTGTGATACTGGCTGATTTGTTGTGCAGTGGGGTTGAAACTTTTTATCTGCAATGAAAACTTACAGTATTCTATATGTCAAAAATCATTTAAAGCAAGCAACTGTTTAAATATACAGTAGTTACAGGGCTGCAAATAACGGCCGGTCAAAAATAGGTTTTGTCTGTTCAAATCCTAAGATGGTCGGACAATTTGTCCGGTCGTTTACGCTGGTAAGGAAAAACCTTACAGTTTCAAGCTTGAAATATTTAAAGGTTCAATATTATTGGCGTTTGTCAAAAAGGAGGGGAAAAGACGGATACTTGACTACCAGACCAAGAACTTTTAATAAATGGTTCGTGGTAGTCATTAAATTTCCGGCTGTCGTTGTACATTTTCGCTTTGTCATTCACCAATTCGTCATCGCAAATATTAGCGGGTCTTACAGTTATGTATCGGTCACGGGTGTGAATTACTTAAGTATTAGTCTGTGTGAGTTTTGTACACATCATGTGAATTGCACTTTTATAGCGATAAGACGTAATCGATGTTTGTCCGGCCAAAAATGGGATATGTCCGGGCAAAAATAGGTTTGACCGGACAATTTGACCGGCACCAGCTGGGAAATTATTTGCAGCCTTGAAACTCCCAGATTTTTGGAGTGACTGGGCTTAACTACTGATAGTATTGTTTTTTTTTGCTAGTATATCTGTCATTTACTACTGATGCAGTTAGTTATGAGGCATTGTGGTATAATATATGTTTTTAATTATCCTTGTAGATTTCTAGTATTTTGTAGTTAAAATAAAATTGTGCTCTTAAGGAACCTATCCAAATTTGACAGTGTTTGTTGGTGATGTAGAAACTGCAGTTTGGTGCAATAACCCTTTTGATTCCAACAGAGTTCATCGTGTTACTTTCTCAAGTTTACAATTCCAATATGTTACTTAGTAAACAGGCTATGAGAGCTATCAACTTGAGGATGTTAAGGGATGGACCATAAGAAAAGTGATGGGGGGGGGGGGTGTGGGGAATTTTCAGCTTGCATGAATTGTTTTTTTCGCTCACTGCTTGTGCAGGAATTTTTTTTTCAGGTGAACCCCTCTGCACGAATTTTTTTACTATGTGTGAAAAAGTCACCATTGGACCTTCCTTCTGCATGAAATTTTTTTTTACCTTCTTCTTTGCATGAATTTTTTTCTTGGCATTTTCCCTTGCATGAATTTTTTTTTGTTTTTATTTTTCCCACCCCCCCCCCCCCCCCCACATCGCTTTTCTAATGGTCCGTCCCTAAATAGATCAAACTCCTACTTCCTGATAGTGAAAGTGTTAGTGGGTGACGCTTGAGCGTTATTCGGTGTTTTTCCAAGTCCTTTTCTCTTGACATGATGTCATGATTGTAACCTTATTAACACTGAGAATGAACCACCTGTGTGGATTTAAAGGAATGGTGATTTATGTATATTTCATTCCGATCCGAGGGATGCTTTTCTACATTACATATACCGGTAGTTATGTTAAAAGGATTTGCTGACTTGCTTGGATTGGATTTAGATTTTAGCAATAATTGTCTGGCTACAAGGAGTGCAACACTGTATTTCGGTAATTGTTATTATATGGTGTTGGTTCATTGTAATTTTGTAACGCAAACTGAATAAACAGTGGACACTGAAGTCATGCTTGGTTCTTTTTTTGTTCTTTTTATTCTCACATACCATGTACACTCGTCTGTATTGCCAAAATGCCTCAAAGCTTGGAAATTTTCAGCTTCCAAGTTCTGATTTGTATTTTTGTGTGGCTTACACGACGTGTGAAGCTACATTATGGCACGATCGGATTTACTTATTTGTCCACCAGTCGAGCGCCAGTCACGTGGCCTTGTAAGCCACACATGTACGCATTTTTTTGTTATTGTAGTTTTCTTTTTCGGCGAAGAAGGAGATTGTAAAATTTGCAAATATCATCAAAGCCGGGATTTTAAATCTATCTTCAACACCAAATTCTCCATAGTAAGATATGTGGAAGTGTATAACACCAGGAGCCCAGGTAACACACAATCGTGAGAGTTGAAAGTAGAAGGCTTTAAAGTGGGGGGAACTAGAAATTGGGATAATCAAAGAAGTTGATAAAGTACGTTATACCACCGTAAGGTGAAAAAAGGGGTGCTAGGGTTGGAGTAAGTGGTTGAAGCATTGCGAATGCCCTCCTTTTTACGTCAATAGTTCATAATGACGTCATAAATAGTGGCACGTAGTTTTGAACGTTTGACGCTGGTACATAGTCTATAATGACGTCAAAAATGATATAAGTATCTTAGCACTCCTTTGACGTTTTTTGTGGCATTGGGCATGAAGTTATATTGGAATTCGAAAACAGCCTTAATTGAAAATAACGGAGTGTACAATAGACAAGTGATTGATTCCAGTAAGAAATGTGACACGGTAAGTAGGAAGCCCGAAGACGAAAAAAGTTTCCAAAACAATTAATTGAAGCACAGCTTCTAAAGCGAAAACACCGTCAAATGCGTTCAGACGTCAATAGATTTTTCTCATTTGGATTAGGTTCGGTACATGAAAAGTTCGACGTTTGAATCGCGCCTGATTTTGAGTGCGCTCCTGTGGTGTGATTCGGATTTTGTGAACCGATGAATGCTTGTCCAGACTTGATTCATGGGTTTCTTTGATGCTTCACGATCCGCCTGATGTCGGAACACAAATGAAATTCCGGATCATTAACCAAAGGAACGCACCCTCAAACACAATTCCTCTACATGTTTCTACCCTTCCCGCGTTGTCTCTTTACTAATTCAGTTCCTGTTCATACAGTCAATCGTGGCCTTCGTAGATGCGACATGTTTTGGTGAAGTTTCCTTCTAGGACCACCCACCGCCGCGTTTATAGGGTCCCACCGATTTTAAAAGACAAAAAACGGCGACGACAGGTTTCGGTAAGTACTTTTTTAAACATTAAACACTGTTTAGTAAAACAAGTAGTTCGAAAGAACAGTACTGTTCAGTAGCTTTCCAAAAAATTGCCACACTGCATGGTTTGATATTAGAACCATACTATATAGTAAAAGAAACAGTATCACAGTACACTGGTTCAGTTTCGGTAAGTACTTTTTTTAACATTAAACACTGTTTAGTAAAACAAGTAGTTCGAAAGAACAGTACTGTTCAGTAGCTTTCCAAAGAATTGCCACACTGCATGGTTTGATATTAGAACCATACTATATAGTAAAAGAAACAACCACAGTACACTGTTCAGTGGCTTTTTCCAAAATCTGATTACACTTTCACGCTTATATAAACAATGTCCTGTATAAGATGATGCAAAATTGGAGGGTTTCATCCATAAAAATATGGAGCAACTAAATGAATTTCCCCGAGACATTCCTTTGCTTGGAAGAATCATCAGACTCAGTTTTTGAAAAAAAAAACGACTGTGAAATCAAAATTTCCTAAATAGGACAAGACCATCACATAAGAAATGTATAAATATTTGGTTTTCTTCCTTCACTTGTTCTCGTCCTTCCATTGTTATGTCCTTATGTTTTTAATTGGACTTTTGTTTTTCGATTTTGCTCATGTTATATTTATTTGAGGTTTAACCCTCTGTGAAGTCTGTTGTATTGGAGAAAAGTCAGCAAATGAATGTGTATCGAAGCCAAAACTGTACGACATGTTAAATTTATGAGGTTTCCCGCAAAACAACTCATTTTGCTGCTTATGATTTGTATTCGTTTTTTTTATTGCCTATATTTTTAAGGGAAAATAAATTTAATTAAATTTCAACTCTTCACTGAATACTGCTTACAGTATTTTGCATATCATCGATTACGTTCCGCACGTTCAAAATAAATCCAATCGAATAAAACATCACATTTTATTGAAAACAGTGCTCTTTACGATTTTAAACAAGATGTCAAAACGGCTTTCTTTGAAAATATCTTTCCGCTAATTGTAACCAATGTAGGTTTTTTTAAAATACTGCTTTAAATTATATTAAATTGAAAATTAAGCTCTCCTTGTGTTATGCAAATTTTGGTTCTTCACCTCGTTAAGATTCATAATCGCAATATTATTTATCATTATCTATGTTTATCTTACACTGGGAATCTTTCCTAAATGTCCTACAAGTATAGCAGGTCCTTGAAAGTGCTCCAGAACAGGTCAGAACAATCGAAAACGAAACAAAACCATTGCGAACAGATTGACCTTCCATGTATACAGACTGACCACAATGTTGCTATGGTAACACAAATCAAAATGGCGTTCTGAGCAATACATAGGTCACTACACGGGGGTTGTCAACCCTCTAAAAGATGGATATGTTAGATTACTGTAAAACTTATAGCATGGTTAAAAGTAGTTATACTAATCAGGAATCCACTGAACCAAATTTACAGGATGCTGGACGGCGGACAGCGGCACAGCAGAAACACGACAGTAACGAGGACTGTGTGGTTGAAACCATCCAAAGTTTGTCAACAACCCCAGCTGATAACTTGTCACTGTACAACTCTGTGACACAAACGCAGAAGGAATTATACCAAGTCGGAGAGGACCAATTGATACCTTTAAAAGCACTTGGACTTGATAGAAAGATCGCTTCTTCGATGAACGCGAGAACCCACCAAAGAGCGAGTTTCGACTCGGAATTGACTTTTGCTCCGAAACTTAATGCGCTCAGCATTAAGTTGGCTAAAGAACGCGGCGAGAAAATGGCAGAGCGACGAAATACTGCATCGTCTGTTGGTGTGGACAGTGATTTTACTTTCAAGCCAAAAGTAAGCTCAAACAGTGTGAAAATTATGCAGCAGTTGAAAACAACGTTTATGGATCGACAACAGATGCATGTCGAAAAACAAAAGCGCTATGTAAGTAAAGCTTTTATTTCCACTGACAACATTAACCCTTCCTCTGTTAACTGAATTCTTTTTTGTATTTCTGTTTACAAATCGATCTATCGTAAATTGCGCTTGTGGGAAGTTGAGTTTTGCATGGGTTCACTCTTACCTGCTGGGGACTTAAATAGTACACTGAGTGAGAACCCGGGCTCGGGTTTGTCAACTTATTGACTTTGAAGCTTTAGAGTACAGTTTACAATTCTCTGTGAACTCGACACGAGTTGATCACCATACAAAAACACAGTACAGAAAGGGAAACAATCTCCACGGCAAAAAATTGAGGAAAGTCCTTTTTTCAAAAGGAATAATTTGGTTACCGTATTTCTACCTCCACGGCGATAGGGTTCAAAGCTGATCGAGGGCTTTTCGAGATATTGGGTGTGGTTCTTTTCTGGATCCGTCAGGGCTTATAAGTGAGGTAAAATGGACGTGATATATTGAAAAACAGATGTGCTGTTGATTCCATCATAGCTAGTGTGACAACCACCCCAGGAAGGGAAAGGTGTTGCAGGGGGGTTAATAAGTGGGAAGGGTGTGGCACAGAAAGGGGATTCTGGCGGTGGACATGCCCCATTTACTATTTCAGATTTCCCTGTTGAAACTTGCTGATACAACAAGCTAAGGCTTGGGATTTATGATTTCTAGACAATTTATAGTGTCACTTGTCAATTATAGTATTTTATGAATGTTACAGTGTCTCCACATTTTGCTTAATTAATGCTTTGATGTTACTCTTTCTTGAAAAGTCTTGTGCATCACCATATGCAGTGGAAGTGTTAAGATAAATTCCTTAACAGTTTCATCTTTTTTACTTCTTTCCAGATTGAAGCAACAATTAACTCTTACCACACAAGAGGAAAGTTAAGCCCTGTTACTCCAGTCAAGTCTCCAACAAGATTTAAAAAGGTGTCAAACATTAAAGAGGCTCCATTCAACAGAGAGGTAGTTACATGCTTTGTTTTGCACCAGCTTATATGTATGATTTAATTTGAGGCTAACACTGATAGACAACTGTACAGTAAGTAAACAAGACTACGGTAATAATAGATAATTATTTATAAATATTATAAGAGTATAATATTATATAATAATAATTATTATTGATTATATTATTATTGTTAATTTATTATTTATTTATTATCTATTTGACTTAAATACATATTAAGATGAAAACAGACCAGGAAATACAATTCAAGGCAAGGAAGTCTCAAGAAGCCATGGAGGCTTAATTAAACTAGGAAGGACTCCCTCTTATTAGTTAGAGCAAATTTAACTAAAAACAGCACTTATGGCAGGGTAATGAATCATGTAAGCCTTTACAAAATATCCTGAGGGGTAGTGAATCATGTAAGCCTTTACAAAATATCCAAAGGGGTAGTGAATCATGTAAGCCTTTACAAAATATCCCGAGGGGCAGTGAATCATGTAAGCCTTTACAAAATATCCCCAGATCTTCTGATTACCCCCCCCCCCTCTCTTGAGGATATCTCAGGATATTTTGTAAAGGCTTACATGATTCACTACCCTATGGCCAGAAATGCATGCTGCATTCTTTGACAAAAACTTCATGTTTGTAGGAGTGATTTGGGAATTCCATATCACTTCATATAGGAGAGATATTAGAGTATTTTGGTGAGATAAAAACAGTCAATACACATTGCTGTGTCTACATGTATCATGTGAGGAGTATGAATCTCATTAATGTGCATTTCTGGACGCATCTCAAAAACGGGAAAAGAGAAACAAAGAAAATGCAAAGTGATTTTTTAAAAAAAGAAATAAACAAGTAGGGAGCAACATTATGAAATTAACAGGATGTGTGGATAGTGTTGATTAGAAACCAATCTTACTTTTCTTAACTGTATCTTAAATAGTGTAGGTATAATAACAGGGATCAATGTCTGTATCTGGGCAACTGTGTGCCCCCTCCCCTAACCCAACAAGTGATAACAAGTTAAAAACTTAGCATTAATGTTAGGTTAGGGGAGGGGTAGTTGCACACCTTGCCCAGATAATGACACTCATTGATCCAATAACGGTAAGTGTAAGTTTTGCAAGAATAGAAGTGCGGCAATAGTAGCATAAAGAAGAAAAAAGTAAAGAGGAAAAACAAGTGTTGAGCTTTTCCTTATTTGTTCCTTAGTTTATTTTGCATTTTGTCCTAGAGTTTGTTTCCATGGATTCATGATTGACAGTATAAAGCTACTGTGGTAGCAAGCCCCCTTTGGAATATAGATATACCTTAGCTTTGAGTTAATAATTAGGAGATGGTAACCAGTCTGGAAAATCCTTGAATTCTTCATTACATGTAGCTACAATCTTGGATAAAAATGTTAGGAAAAGTTGACTCTTCCAAAATTAATTCCAAAATCAAAATCTTTGGAACATGTTGGAAAGATGTTCCCCCTTCCCTCCCCCCCCCCCCCAAAAAAAAAAAAACAATGTTGAAATCTGCCAATTTCTGCCCCAGATTGAACAAAACTTATTAGGGTGGGGTGGGAGGAGGGATCTTTCTGGAATGAAATCCATTAGGAGGGCATTCTGAGGGTAAGAATGTGAAAATTTCATTACATTTCTAGTTCAAAGTTGTAGGTTGGTTTGAATCACTGTCTGTAAGGGCCTAATTTTGTTATTTAATATGTACCACAGGTGACTCTAAATGAGGGACAACAGTTGCTACCAGGGAATGTGATATTGCAGGAATCGTTTGAATCAATGTCTGCTCCTGATCTTCTTCCAACACGGAATAGTGTAATAAAACAGTCTACTGATGATCGAGCGGCAACAAATAGTTCATCTTCATGTAATGTAACAGACAGTTTTAACCAGTCAAACAGTGAACACAATTTAACCTCATCATCATCTTCTGATTTGACAAAGAAAACTTCTTTGGTCACCATGACTAATGAATCATCAAACAGTGAACACAATTTAACATCGTCATCATCTACTAACTTGACCAAGAAACTGTCAAAGGTTAAATTTGCTGAAAACGTATCTAGTAAATCAAACGAGGCTTGTAAAAAGATGCTCAAAACGAGCCCTTATAACCAATCAACAGAGAACTTGTATCTGAGAAAACATGTTATCAAGCGTTCTGTAGTAAAAGGACGTAAGAGATCCCTGACGCATCCCCTGCAAAAATCTGGCAACAATGAAAAGAATGAAAGTAGCTGGGATGGCAATACAAAGATTGAAGACAGCAAGAAATCAAAAGTGTCCCATGGCAGAAGCCAGTCACAACCTCTTGGATATAATTCTCAACCAGCAGGGAAGTTAAAATATGAGGATCCTTTGTTTGACAAAGTTCGACAAGCAAAATGTGTGGCAGAGGCAGCAATAAAGGTGAGTACAGGTTCTTTTTTTAATGTGAAAAGGGGTGGGAAGGTTGCATTTTTTAGGGTTGCTGGTTAAAAATATCAGGGTGCAGTCCTTTGGTAGATTTGGATTTGTGATCAGAGATCATACAGATCATGGTGCATCAAAGGAACAGATGGACCAGGATGGATTTATCAGTTCTTTTGATGCGTCACAATCTGTGTGAATTTGCATCACAAATCCAAACCCAGATCATACAATAGGAAGGCACTCTTAGTTGGTTGCTGACAGCTGAATACCTGATCTGGCCTTAACCCTTTAAGCCCGATAGTGTCTTTCTAGATTTTACTCTGGTTAACGCCAGATGATTTTACTTGTCACAGGGAGACCCCTTGGGGCTTAAAGGTTAAAAACTATCTCCCTTAAAAGCTATCTCCCTTAACGTTTACACCCTAAGAGTGACTTATAGATTTTACTCTGGTTAATGCCAGATGATTTTACTTATCACAGGGAGACCCCTTAGGGCTTAAACTGGGTTAATTAAACGACACTGTTTACTATCCACATGTACAGTAATATTATTGCCTGTCAGACAGGGTATGACAAACATTTACCCTAACCCCACAATTAAACCTCATAAGTAGTATGGTCAGATGGTTAGCTTCATCCTCTGTGTTTGTAGAGACTTATGCAAACTCTGGTACACTGTACCCTCCCCCTCTGGGAATACGTAACAAATTCCCCAATTGTTGTTCTTTTTTTCCAACAATTTCAGAGGCTCCTTAGTTCCCTGAAAACAATTCAAAAATATCCCCTTTTCCTTTTAGCAAAAGAGGGTATTTATATGTCATGGTCCATACCCTATTGTGCGCGCCACATTGCGGAAACGAGGATGGGTGGAGAAGCACTATAGAGGAAACCTGTTGACGCTGAAGAATAAAAAGAATGACAGTGATGACAGTGGTGATGACTTATGTGATAGCGACAATGATAGTGACAACCAAAGCTCAAACTCCTCCAACCAATCACCACAAAGCAAGGAAACCAACTCCAAAGTCATTGACAGAAAGCCAGCTACTAATAAAACTAGGAAGCTGTCTGTTACAGGCAGTAAAGTTTGTAAAAACAAGGAGGATAAAGATGACAGTGGTAGTGATGATGACAGCGATGATAAGAACTTTGATGAGGAAGATTGGAATGCAGGGTATGAAGGAAAAGGAGCTGACTTTGAATTCAGTTTGATGGTAAGATTATTGGTCTCTCAGAATCTTTTGGTACTCATCTCCTGTCTGCAAACTTTCCCAAGAGATTCAGGGTTGCCATAGCAATGATGTGGGAAGGTTATCATATGAGGACGTAGTTCAATATGTTGTTTGTTTCTTAAAGCATCTGCCTTTGATGGTTACCAGTATATATCGATCCTCATCAACCCCAAGCATTCTTTGCTGGAAACTCATTGATACTCAAACTTTTATTCTTTCAGTCAAGGTGTGTTCGTAACTCTGCTGCCTCTTTTATCTGGACGACCAAACGAGATGACGTTGACTTCAAGTTCCTTAGGAAAGTAAGAAGCTAGTCATTAAAATAACCGCAGTATAATCACATCTGTGCTATTTCTATAGATATGCACTGTTCTCTACAAACACGCAGTTCATTTATTTCAACTAAACAATGTGCTATATTTGTTTCAGATCATTTTTAAAAGTTTTTTAATGGATGATGCCATTTTTTTTCAGGATCAAATTGTTAATCACTACTGCAAAGCTTATTCTTTCACCACCAAGGTAATAAACTCTTTAATACTTTACAGTTGCCAGTACTTTGTTGATATAATTTCAATCTATAAATTCGTCAGAGTTATAGAGCATTACCGTTAAACCTTTTACTTCCAAGATCAGGGTAGCAGTTCTCCTAAATATATGCTGTACAATGTATTAGAATTGTGTCTTAATGCACATTTTGTGTTGGATCAGTTCATCATCCTGGAGCAGTTGATCATTTTTTCTAAATCTCATCATTTTTCTTTAATGAATAATAAGTAATAATTGCAATAAAAATATGATATTAATGAATTAATTTTGTTCACTTCTGAGGGTGAAAGGGTATAGCATCTTTCCTTAAAATTTGAAGTCACTACTAAGTCTTTGTGGACTTGAATGTAAAGAACTTATTTTCCACAGATTGGTTTGTCAACAAATTTGCGGAATTTGAAGTGGTATGAGGAAGCCGATCATTTAACCTTCTTCCCTCGCTCACATTTGCTTGGCTCTGATGAAGAAAAACTGGACTTCATAGGTATGAGATTCAGTTTAAAAGAATTTGTAGCTTTTCGTTAATCTTTACTCTTTTACATTGCTATCAAGCAATCTCCCCCTAACACTGTAAGGCTTCAGCTGATGAACCCTTGACCAGAATGGATTCATCTGTTTCTTTGATGCTTCATGAACTGTGTGATCTCAGATCTGCGATAGATCCAGATCCAGATCATACCAAAGGAATGCATTCTTAAAAAAGAACTGACCATTTCTGCAGCAGATCATGGGAGAAAATTTGCTTCCATTTGAAAAATGGGGGCAAATTGACAAGAAAGATTATTGCTGATCCTTGTCTTAAGCCTGTTATGTGCATTAAGTCATCTTCACCTTTGCCTTAATACACTTTTTTGTACCAGATGATTACCGTCTCACTGCTGCCATTAGCATTGTAAAATGGGTAACAGAAAGATATGCAAACGGATGCCCTTCTGATGAGGAACCCAGCCATTCTCAAACTAAAGAGGAGCCACCGTCATCTGATCAGAGCCAGGATCGTCCCAAAACAGAATCAAGCAATAGTCCACCATCTGCAAAATCACGAGCTGGTGCATCTCGCAGGAGTTCCAATGTTGTTCCTTTGAAGGCTCTCACACTTGCCTTAGAAGCGTGTCAGGAGTATCTCCGGTGCAGGGAGCACTTGGACATTGATGAGGATGCAAACAAGGTTAGCCAGTTACTTTTAATAATTTGCAGTTGGGAGGGAGCATGATTGGCACGATGATGAGAGCACTCGCCTTCCACAAATGTGGCTGGCAGGTTTGATTCCTGAACCAGCATCATATGTGGGCTGAGTTTGTTGGTTCTAATACAATTTATACTCTGCTCTGAGAGGTTAATTTTTCTCCAGGTTCTCTTTCCTCTCCACAAAAAAAAACATTTGATTTAACTTGATTTAATATGATCTGATTTGATTTAATTTGTGCTTTACAGTGTCCCCAATTAGTATGTCAGTGCTATAGATACAGTTGACACTCAAATAAAGTTTATGATTGTATAATATTATTTGAAAAAAGGGAGAATAATGTTGCTGTGGAATTAACAGATTCTGATCAAATTCACTGTTTTGGACTAGCAAAAAGCTCTCCTAATATCCCTATTGAAATAAAGTTAAATGAAGTTCAAATTCCCACTCCTTCCTTCCCTTCCCAAGCCTAAAATTGATTGGTGGATTACAACAGTTCCTTTAAATACTGGTCTCTTATCAGTAACTTAATTTTGTTACAGGGGCAGGTGTTGACAGAAGATTCCTGGAACCTTCTAGTTGAATATTACTACCAAGTAAAAATGTGAGTCAACATTATGGGTTGAATTACCTGCTATTATTAATATTCTTATCAATTTTAAAAATATTACTAATTTATCATTAATAAATTATTAATATTATAATTATTATTATTACTGTTATTATTTACCTCTGAGAGGGTTCAGAGGTTACACTTAAACTATTGAAATTAAATTATTTGTTTATTATTACAATAAAATATTATTAACCTCTGAACCCTATCAGAGAAAATCAATATGCAACTGACAATAACAAGAGGTACAACCTTTCACAGCTAAATTGTACCTGTGAGAACAACAGAAAACTGTATTCAAATAAGTTGATGTTGTTTGAATATTAGCAAGCTTAATCATAAATTTGAATTGGTAAATACTGATGGATTTGTCTTCACATTTTTCCAGGCATGGTGCTGTTATTGCCTCAGCATATCCTTACTTGAAAGAGTGTCAAAACACACTGAAACAGGTGAGATACAAGGGTTGTTTGCCATTTACATGGGAAAGCCGCTCAGGATGTGGTTTTGGCAAATAGTAAACAAAATTCAAAATTGGGAAATTTTGTTCAGGATGGTTGTTTACCATTTGCAAAACCTACTCCTGTTTGCATGAAGAATCTAGAATTGACATCAACAGGTATCATAGATGACTTTAGAAGAAATGGGACATGAAATTCTGTTTGGAGCATTCCAGTTGGAAAAACAGGACTACCTTTTCCGATGTTCCATTGCTCCCAGAAATTTCCCCTGAAACATATCTGGGAAACTCACTTTCCAACTGGAATTTCCCAGAACTTTTTGTACAATGGTAAATCACCAAGTATATATGCTGTACCAATTAAACCGTTTTTACTGCAAATGTTTCTGGCACAAAATGGTGTAGGGTTCATCAGAATCTTATTTCATTTTTCACTAATTGAACATTTAGATATAATATAACTGAAGCTGTTGTTTTGGTTTTCAGATGAGAGATCATCTTCCTCAACTGGAGATAGATGGCACAAAAAACATTTGGATCGTCAAACCAGGAGCCAAATCAAGGGGTAGAGGTAATAAGAACCTTTTGCCCTGTTTATTTGTGACAAATAACTAATAAAAATGATAATAATAATTCATCATCATCATCATCATCATCATCATCATCATGCATAATCATTACCAACCATTACCATTTCCTTTATGCCAGATTATATTTTTCATAACGATATTTTTCCCAGTTGCTCTGTTTTTGTAATATCCAGCCTTTCACCAATCTACTGCAAGATTTCTCTTTTAAATGTAAAAGCTTAAATAACACCTTAATTTAAGATTCATGATCCAACTATAACTTGAGATCTTCTTCAACTCCCACAAGGTGCTAAGTCTCAGTACCAACTGTTAATTAAGCCCCAGAAATTTCATACTACAAAACACCAAAATTAAAGTATATAATCAACTTAAACTTAGCCTTTTCGTTTTTTGCAGGTATCATGTGCATGGATCGTCTTGATGACATCCTGAAACTTGTTGGGACCACTATTGGCAAGAAAGAAGGAAGATTGGTTGTTCAGAAATATATAGGTACAGTAGCATATTATACTGTTAATTAAGGTACACAATAAGCTATAAGATCGACATGGTTGTAGCATGGCCAAGTGGTTAGTGCTGGTCTTGTAATCTGGTCATGGTCCCAGGTTCAATTCCCGTCCTGACCACTACCTGGATATGTAACACGGTAATCCTGAGTTTCAGATCCTCATCTACTCTTGTAAATATTGTGGGGATAGTTTCTAAAGAAACTGGTGCTGCGTCGGTGGGAAATTGAAACACAAGAAATTGGATAAATCAAACGAGTTGATTAAGTAAGTTATACCACCGTAAGGTGAATGGGAGGTGCTGACGTTTCGAGCGTTAGCCCTTCATCGCTCCGACGAAGGGCTAACGCTCGAAACGTCAGCACCTCCCATTCACCTTACGGTGGTATAACTTACTTAATCAACTCGTTTGATTTATCCAATTACTCTTGTAAATAGACAACTGCTCTGCCTCCCACCAGTTGGTTTTCTTAGCCAAGTTTATGTTTACAGTTAGAATGCATGGCCCAATAAGCTCTCTAGCTTTAATCACCACCATGGATAAATAAAGTTTCTTTACTGTACTTGTACTTTTAGCAAAGCACTCACTTTTATTAAGGTACACATAAGCTATAACATTGACACGGTTGTAGCATGGCCAAGTGGTTAGGGCACTGGTCTTGTAATCTGGTCACGGTCCCAGGTGCAATTCCCATCCTGACCGCTACCTGGATATGTAATCTGGTAATCCCATGTTTCAGATCCTTGACCATCCACCAGTCTGCCTCCCACCAGTTGAGATTCTTAGCATATTGTATTGAGTAACCCCAATTGTACTGAGTAACCCCAAGGGGATGTGAACTAAATGCTCGAACGACTTACAAATATTAAAAAAAACTCATCACAACACATAAGAATCAGGAAATGTATCTATGTATGAACTTGCAACAATGCCCTGAGCTGGATTGTTTGAAGTAGCTAGGGTTAAGGTAACCCAGGGTTAGTGCAAAATTTAATTGCTGATTCGAGAGCTTAAAATTAGGAACATTGAGTATAATTCTTTACAAATACAATTTGATGATTGTATGCTCTAAATAAAATAGACAAAGTTATAGAAGAAGACGCTTTTTAACAAGAGGAAAAGAAACCCGGGGTTAAAATTTAACCCTGGGTTAGCGCTAATCTGCCTTTGAAACAGCCAGCCCTTGGTTTCTTTAGCATGAAGCACTTAAGGGTGTAAGTTACTCCTCCCTCCCCTCCCACAGGTTCCATAGTAGCATCCATCACAGGGTTACTGCAGTTTGTGCAGTCCATTCACAAGCACTGCAGGCTTAAGGAATGTAAAGAAAACAACAGTAGCCAGCACCATGTATCTCGCCTTTTTTTACTTGCCTTTTCTCCCTTTTTGCTGCTGTTAGCCTCTAAGAACTCTTATGACTGTAGCTAATAATACTGCTGGAAGTGTTTTCCTATGGCTTTGATTCAGACTATCATGTTTTGTACCGTAATTTTGATTTTGTAGAGAGGCCTCTTCTGATACATGGAGTGAAATTTGACATTCGTCAATGGTTCCTTGTGACGGATTGGAATCCACTTACCATGTGGTTCTACCAGGTATGTATGATGTACAATGCACAGTGCACAACTGGAGAGGCTAATGGTAAAGAGTTGGAGACAGTCATTATTAAATTCTACTGGAATGTTTAAAACTGCTTTTGTTACCCATGGGTCAAACTTAATAGTAACAATAACAATAATAAATCTTTTTATATTTTTTTGTCAAGCATCCTTAGCATCCTAAGCAGGCCAGAATCCTAAATCCTCCAATTTGATTGGCTATAATCACACGAGCATGATCAGTCCAGCTTTTAATGATACAGCCCAAGGGCCAGATTTTTTCCTGCTGTACCAATTTTTTTAAAAAGAAGAAATCCAAAATAAATAAATAAGTTACTTACCAGGCTAGGTCAGTCAGTATAGGAAAAAACTGTGCCCTTGGTCTTGAGTATAATATTATGGCCTGAACCTCGTTTCCCATACTGACTTTCTGGCTGGTAAATAACATATATTTATTGCTTTGCAGGACTGCTACCTGAGATTTTGCACTCAAATCTTTTCACTGGATGACTTCCACATGTATGTAACAGCGTGAACTTTGTTATGGAATATATTATTAGGCAAACAGGAAAAATAGCAGAATCAAAACACACCAATCAGAGCAGATTATACACCTGCATAATGGTGACCCGAATCTGCAGTCATCCCCATTGCCTAAAGATAACTTATAGCAGTAAGTAGTCAAAACATTGCGATCTGTTGATCCAGTGACTACATTGTGTGACAAAAAAAGAATTTATACTATCATCACATTTTCCACGATGAACAACCCACCTTAATATTATTAGTCATTGTGAATATCGATGATGCAGTTGTTTTGTAAACTTTTTTCTGCGTCATGGTGTACATTTGGCTGGTCCCAAAGGCTTTCTTTAGTCACTTTTTTCATTGGGAAATTTGCGAAGTCGAGTGCCAAACAGAGAGAAAAGAAAGTGAGGCTTTCTTTTCTCGGCTCACTTCACGTCACAAAATTTGCCCATAAAAAAAAGAGAAGCGCTTGGCATCACAAAATTTGCCAATAAAGAATAAAAGAAAGTCTCTGGGACCAGGGTAGGTGTACGTAGTCTGAACTGTTTTGTTGTAAATGTTCTATAGTGACATTCTTCATGAAGAGACTGCAGTAAGAAGCCAAGGAATCAATTCCTAGACAATTTTATTACAGTCTTTCCGATTTCCCTCTATGTGTTTCTTTGCTTACTGGTACAATATTTCCATCACTTCTTATGTAGAAGCATCCACTTAGCCAACAACTCAATCCAAAAACACTTTGAAAACAATGGAATGCGAGACAAACGACTACCAGATGAGAACATGTGGAGCAGTGATAGCTTTAAGGAATATCTCAAGTAAGCAAATCTTTTGGCTTCTGAGTTGGAAATGAGTTAATTCTTTTATTTATAACATTCCAAATTAAATTATGCATTTTTTTTCAAAAGCCAATCATCCCCAAACAAACTAGTGTTACACGGTAAAACTTAGCACTAACTAACAGGGGCATAGCTAGGATTTTTCAGATCAATGTAACTATCAGGCTAACTGTGCACCTACCCCTCCCCTAAGCCAACAAGTTATAATAAGTAAAAAAGTTGGCGATAATGTTGGGTTAGGGGAGGGGTAGGTGCACAGTTGCCCAGATAGTTACACTGATCCGATTCTCCAAAGGGGGGGTCACAAGGTCACCTTATAATAATTATTTTAGTTACAAACAAGAATATGGTCCACTGCAAATGTTTGGTCCTGCAAATGGAGTATGGAACAATCTAGCACTGGAAGATTTATTGCATGTTGATTCTTTGGATTTGTCTGATTTTGCCACCTGAATTCTAGGGACATAAAATAATTATCTCACAAAGGGAGGGGGGGGGGGGGTCACAGGGCACCCCAAGACCCCCTAGCTACACCCCTGACTAAAAATGCTTTGCAATGGCTGGGCGCTACAATAATGGTTGAAAGCATTAGTAAATATCATGAATTTGTGCACTTTTTGAGGTTACCATACAATTTTGTCCATTGGTTCCCAGAAAGCGTGGTGTTGGTCACATGTGGGATGAAGTGATTTATCCTGGCATGAAAAAGGCAGTAATCTATGCCTTACAATCCTGTCAAGAGATTGTTGAGTATCGCAAGGTAATTAAACTATATTCTCTGTGATGTATAGTTATATTAGTGATCAGTAACCACTTTGTTATTTTACTTATCCTTTATCCTGTTCTGTTCTCTGGTTGATTGGGGGGATGGGGAGCAAGCACCCCTGAGGATTACTGACCACCAGCTCTTGCCATTCCTTACAGCTATCACATTTCCTTAGTGCCGTAGGTATATTTGCCGATTTTTTTTTGTCATCTCTTATATCAACAAGTTCAGAGAATGCAAAATTCCATTCAATATAATTGCTTCTTTTTTTCAACCATGACAGAGTTCTTTTGAGCTGTATGGTGCAGATTTCATCATCAGTGAAGACTACAAACCATGGCTGGTAAGTATCATAACAGACTAATATTTCTAAAACAAATGTGGTCTTAATAAATCTTTTGGACAAATCTAATGCATGAGACTTAAATAGTCATTCGCACATGTAATTCAATAAAATAATGTAAACCTTGTGCAAAGGAGAGTTTCTTGGGCTTGGTGCAAAGTACAAAATTTGACATGCATGCTTGGCTGGCATTTGAAGGAGGGGGAGAGGGATTTTGGGTGTGAGCTCTCAGACGTCCCACTTAAACCCTCCTTCCTACTGTACTTCCCATTGAGACACCAGCCACACAGACTACATATAGACCAAATGCATAAATGGTGGCCAAAAATGTATTCTTTTGTTTATGTGCTAATTAAACTCACTAATCTCGTTCTCAAGCAACAATTCTTTTAAATTTTGTCCTTGCAAACGATGCTAGTGAGTCTAATTAGCACATAAACAAAAGAATAATTTTTTTGGCTGCCATTTATGCATTTGGTCTATTACCTTCAATATTGCATACCCTCTTTATGTTTAACAGCTAGAAATAAACTGCAGTCCTACCATGGGGCCCAGTACAGCTGTCACCAAGAAATTGTGTGCTCAGGTCCTGGAAGATACTCTGAAAGGTGTGTGTGTCTAATTGGGTGGGTGAGGTAGCAATGGTTACATAAGCATACTTATTATATCTCTCAGTTAGTAAGCACGCTATGATTGGTCAATTTAGCGGGCCGTACTTCACTGTATGGCCGGCTAAATTCAAAAGTTTGTTTTGAGATATAATATCTTACAAACCTCATTTTCTCAGTCCGTACTGTAAGTTATGGATCCTCGTCGTTTCCGCTTGGACTTATGCGATAAATCTGAGTGGAATAAACTTGGTCCGTAACTGACAGTACAGACCTCGAACTTGGTTTATAAGAGGTATATAAAATTCAATGAAAAATGAAGAAATACACTGACCTCTGAAAAAAGGAGTGCAAAAACTTCTTTGAAAACCAATTCAGGGACCTTCATTGATCCCAGCAGTATGCAGGATGTTTGTCCTATGACCCTACTTCAGTGGCCTTGTTATCATGAGTCTCCTATAGCTCAGTGGTAGAGCATCACAACTGGCAACTGTAGGGTCATCAGTTGGACTCTTGCTGGGAGAAATCGGATTTGCTTGGCAAGTGCTAAAAATACACCTTTCCCAAATTCTCCAGGCTCAAAATATAACATTTTTTGTTATTTCACTACCTCGGCTAAGTTTGAAGGGTCATACATACTCTACAAGTGATAATTATCTAAATTCTTCTTGTCTGTTTGTGTGACGTTATATTAATCATGGTAGAAGCTGATTATTTACCACCTCTGCTAGGCAAGAAGTTACTTGTATTATTCAAATCTAACACTGGTGTAATATTATAAATGTTACGTTGGCTTATTGTTTCTTCCTGTGAAACCGTAACTGACTGCTGCTTTCTTTCACAACATTTTTTATTTCAGTTGTCCTTGACCGACGCGAGGATAAGAACTGTGACACTGGGCGATACGAACTGGCATTCAAGCAGGTACAGGATCTACTATCCAGAGCAAAAACTGAAGTAATTCACAGGAAAAAGCTTAACGCCCAAATGATCTCGTGATAAACATGTTGAGTGCTAGATTCTCCTGAAGATTGCCTTAAGTAACAAAGGGAGAATTTGAATTAATAGCAAGAGTCACTTAGGGCCTTCTTGCATGCACTCCTTCCATTTGTTGTACATGTATCACAATAAACCTTTTAAGTCCCAGTAGTGACCAGCATGAGACCAGAATGAGAAATTATTTCTCATTACAATATTCACTTTTCATCAACCATTTAGGTTATTAGAATAATAACAATGATCTCGGAAAAGAGTTGTAATGATATTTAAACGAATTCTCCTTCACTAGTAGAATAACAAATATATGACAACAGTTAGGAGAAAATGAATATTTATGTTGGGGCTTAAAGGGTTAAAAGGATAGGTTTAATACTATGCTAAGTACACAGAGTTCTAAAATTTCTCTCTATGCACTGCACAGTACAGCATGCAAACAATCTACAATATCCAAACACATCATGGTGAGTGATTTCTTTATGTTCATCTCTAACTTATGATTAATCCTATTATGAGTTTGTCAGGGTGTGATAAATTTTTTTATGTATAGAGGATATTACACGGTGGTGCTTAGATATGAATTTTTTTTTCGAGTGGCAAAACAATATTTCAAGCCGCCGTGCAATGTTCTTTTTATTATATAGAGAAAAAGACATCGATACAAATTTCGGAGGGAAATTACCGAAGTTACGGCATCGATAAACTCACATGTGAGATTATGGAAAATAACCACTCAGGTCCCGGATGTAGTTTTTAGGAATTTTACGAGTAGTATATTTTCCAGTAAAAAACTCGTGTCTATATAATAAATATATTATATTTTACCCTTTGTAGCCTCAAGTGACTGCTCCCCCTTATATTGGAATAAATATGGCCGTAGAAGGACAAGCTATACGTAAGGCACCAGTTCAAGTCAAACGACAGCACGATGTAACCTCAGAGGCCCCTAGGGTAACAGCTCCTTCATATAGATCAAAAGATGCTCCCTCTGAAAATATTGCTGCAAAGATCGCAGCCCTCGCCCGTCCAAAAGAAACACGCAATGCTTTGGTGAACTGCTCAGACACTTTGGAATATAACGGATCCAAGAGACAATCAGAATCCAAAGGAAAGAGTAACACAAGGAAACCTGAAGGCTCCTGGGCAATGGGGTGCCTGTGTGCAGCACAGCCAATTCCAGTTGCTACAACATTTTGTACAACTGACGATGGAAAGTTGAAAGGACTTATTGCCAGAGCTAGGAGAGGCTATTCTCCTGAAGTGGATGTGTCAACAGATTTACAACAACGTGGACAGAGGCAAATGAAAATCCCCACAGCTGTACTTAAGTATTCTAGTAATGCCAGTCTGAGAACCGATTCTCAGCTTCCAATATCCATTGGCCCAGACAACAATGTCAAACACTTCTAGCCTTTGGGGATTGGTAGCATGAGATGTTCGTGATTAGAATGCCCTCATGAGGTGAGATACAAGTGCGAGAGACAATTGCAGTAAAGGGCCAGATCCAAGTGTCACAGATTCTGCAGAATATGAGACAGGAGAAGGGCTAAGGAAATGGGTTGGCCTTCATCAAGCGAGATCAATTTGACTTGACTCAAGATGGATGCAAAGTCTTGTTCCCCAAGAGGTTGCCACGGTAACTGTAAAGCATCATTTGGCCTGACAGTTGGAAGCCTTTTAAACTTGCAAGCTGCTCAAAGTGTTAGACTGAGGTTACTTGATGTCTAATTTGTTCAGTATTCGTACAGTTTCAACAGAGACAATAAAAACAATATAAAGTTTAAATTAGCACCTCAGAAGTTTGAAATTTAGTACAATAAGGTACTACATATAAAAGGTTAGCAAATCATGGGCACAAATTTGAAAAAAAAAAATGTAAATAAGAACAATAATGTGTAAATAATTGAAAATGTTTATTGGCAATATTTAAATAAGCACAGCATATTCTTAAAGAGATTCCAACAGCAAAAGTTGTTGATAGCTAGCAACTGATGGTCAGTGATAAAAACAAGTGTTTTTTTGTGAAGAAATTCCTTTAAAAATTTGTATACACATCATAGTCCATGTACATGTACACTACAGTTATTTAAAGTACTATGAAAATCAGTGTTGAAAATGCATGAAGTATTTATATCCTTACATGGAGTTTTATAAATTCCAGAGGATTGAGTAAACAAAACTTAGTCATTTCACATGTTTAGAAAAATGCTAGTGAAATTAATGACACGTGAATGCTGTTAAAGAGATAAATAAGTATTTTTCCAAGTGGTGGTCATTCACTTGTTCATTCCCCTTAGAGACCAAAATTAAACCTCTTCTCAAAATCTGGGAACTTTATAAAATAAGTGGATGCTGATAAGTACAAAAATTACCATCTATTTAGTATCAAAGTAAGTAAATTCTCCCAACTGGCATATGGGAAGTTGTACGGCATTAACCAATGAGAATTATGAGTTGGATCTTGGGAGTGAAAGGATTGAATGACTTGCACATCACACAGCAGCTTTACCATATAAAGTTGATTACAGTCATTGTGTGAACACTATTTTTGTACAATGATGATTCACAGAATATACTGTTCCAGTCCGGAAAGTCTTGAAAGAAATTCAAAGGCTTTCATTTTTAAAAGGACATGTTAGATAATGGATAAATATTTGTACATGTAACTTACAAATTTAAGTTACTATCCCCATTATACCAGATAATTATTTTCAGTGTTATCTGGTTTATATCCATTGACAGCAGGAATGGTGTGATTTTACAAGACACTGTTAACTTAATTGTTTCCTATATGTATGTGATAAACTTTTCCGAGCATTATATTGTTCTTTGTCTTACATGTGTATATGAAAATTCCTTTACTGTCTTATGACCACACTGTGAAAACTGAATTATGCACCTTCTACAAACTTTGACTTAGAGTGTTTAAATGTCAGTATTTAGTTTTTAATTCCCTCTCTTGGAAATAAATACCTATGAATAACACTAAACAAAATGTTATGCCAAAAGCATTTCTAACAGTTATCACAAAGCAGTAATTTGCGCCACTCAACCCCTTCACTCCCAAAACTGATCATTATGCAAATTCTCATAGCAGCTACATAATCTCAAGTAAAGAGATTACAAATGAGAATTTAGAGTGATGTCACCCTAACAAGAACTATAAGATATAATGAAGTGTATGGGACTTGGATCATGGAGAATTGCCACTCAGATCTTGGGAGTGAAAGGGTTAATTGATATGTGAAAGTTAAGTGTGGTAATGAGTATACCAAATAGGTACAGCCACTGCTGGAAAATTAAAGAAATTACAGAAACCCGAGCTAGAGGCAAAAAATATGAGACTTAAGTGAATACACCGAGTGTAATATTTACAATATTGTTTTGTAAGTGAGATGACGCTTGGATATTTTAACAAAAAGAACTACCTAGCTATAAGAAAATTGTTGTTCATTATTACAGTGCTACAGTTCCTTTATATTTTATTTGTTTATCTAGTAATAAACTGTTACCTTTCATGTCATGCAATTACATATTAATTGTGTGCAGTTATCTACAGAACAGAACATCTGCTTTATAATTCTTCAAGAATTTTGAAAACCATTGAAATTGATTCAGCACAATAATGCTGTATTCCCAGTCATAATTTTACAATTAAATACTTGTGTGTGTGCATTAAACTATATATTTGCATCCCAGATAGGAAAATTTAAATCTACACTTGTGGCAAATCTACAAACTATACAGCAAACACAAGCAGTGCAGATTGAAGTATCCCCCTTCGAATCACATATACCTCAAAGAAGAATTGCATTCTCATTGACTAACTTTGCCAGGATTGTGAATTTCATGTTAAACTTGACTTGAAAAACTGATATCAGTTTCTCAAGTAAAATTTGACGTGGAATTCACTTGTCAGGCAATTAATTTTTTTCTATACAGACAAAGTAAAAGATTGGTGAATGTACTGTGGAGCTTTGGGTTTGAGGTTTCTTTTCTTCATGTAATCAAGAAACTGATCAGGTAGTTCTTCTAGTACATCCTTCGCTAGCCGTGCCCCACTGATAACACCACCGGTTCCCCCAATGTAGTCACGGAAAGGCACAAACTACGATACAGAATATATGCATTATTGACCAAACATGGGATCAAGGGAGCTTACCAAAAGTCAGAACTGACCGGCAGGGCTGGTCAAATTGAAAATGAAGTAGGCTTCTTTTGAGAGTTTTCGCTAAAAACCTGTCATCGCTATACATGCTATGTAGAAATAAACTTAGGCTGGACAGTTCTGATTGATAGTGGAATTCTCTTTACAAAGGGACTGCTCTGACCAGCCAGTTCTGGCTGATGGTAAGCGTCCCAAGATGCCTCCATATTGGCCAACTTCTTTCTTTGCATTTATATTGACTAAGACGTTGTTGTGGTCAATAACAACGTAAAAAGAATGTGGCCAATATCCAGTCATCTTGACTGAAGAAGCTTGGTCAATAAAGGATTTACCACAGGGCCATTTTGTTTTGAATCGCAGGGTTGATGTATAAATTTACCCTTTTCTCGCATAAGATCTGGGGACAGTTGTTCGAAGGCCAATTGTTGGTTAGATTTTAACCCGGCTTTCCTTTCCTCTTGTTAAAAAGTGAGCAAACCTTTCTTTTTTTTTTTCAGAGCATACAATCATCTTCTTAAGCTCTGTGACTCATATTTGCAATTAAAGTTCACACTAACCTGGGTTACCTTAACCTTGCTTCAAACAACACGGCCCTGAGTAGCAATTCTCTAAGTGACAACCATACAATTCACTAAGGTTCGGAAAAATTTGTGCAAGATTAAAAAGTCTCATTTTCTGTTTCTTTGATGGCAATAGCATGATCTGATATTTACATTATTTTGAGAAGAAGTAAATTTTGATTACCGTGGGAGAGGAATGTATAAAAAAGTATGTTATGGATACAGTCTTGTTCAAAAGTAATGCAAACAAAACTCGGCAAATTTTGTCAAATTTTACATATTTTTGGCAAATGGGTGGAATTTCATGGGCAACAACATTTAGCCAATATTTTATGGTGTCTACTGTTTGCATACGGCAAAAATTTGCAACCAGTGATGAATATTCACTGCAAAATGTTGCTTAGATATAGTGCATTTTCACTCCCTACCAGCAATATTTCATTGCATTAGCTTCTTCTAGATAGCAAATGTCACTGTCTCCAATCCAAAACAAAGCATTTCTTCTACATGCTTCCATAACATAAACTAATCCACTTTAATTATACCTAATATGCTGGATACGGTGTTGTCTGATTGGTTAGATAAGGTGCATTCTGATCGGTCGGATATGGGGCAGTTGGGTATGGTATGTTTTGGTTGGTTGGATAAGGAATATCATGATTGGTTGAATTTGACATTATTGGCATGACATCGCCGACAGAGAGAGGCTGAGGTGGTTTTGGTCTAAAGTTATTCTTTGCCATATATGACACTAGCTGGTCAGGAATTTCAGCAAGAACTTCTTTTGTCAGTAGGTCCTGAGCTAAAGCACCATGTTTTAAGAAATCTCGGAAGGGGACAAACTGAAAGAAAAGTGTGGAAAATTGTGTCAACAATATGAGTATATGAAATTAATCACAGGGTTATTACTTTATTTTCATATACTCAAATTGTTTAAGAAAGGGTGTTCATTCCACCACTGTAGTGAACCTACCCTTACCAGTAGTGGTGTTTGAAAAAATTCTGGCAAATTAGTTTTGTTGTACAAAAAACTATTGACTATATGGCGAAACCCGAGGTTATAACAAAAATACTAATTAATATAGTAAATGAGTCAACTCGTTTGTGAACAATCCTGCACCTTAACCCTTTCACTCCCAAGAGTGACTTTATAGATTTTACTCTGTCTAACGCCAGACGATTTTACTCGTCAAATGGAGACCCCTTGGGAGCGAAAGGGTTAAAGCCCAATAAATACAGTTTGTTTCTCACCTGGACAATGTCCCTTTCAGCAAACTTCCCTCGCGATGACAGGCGGACAGTGTCACCATCGAGTTCTTCCATGGCTGTTAAACAAGTGTTATTAAAAATGAAATTGACTCTTTCACTCTCAAAAACTGGTCACAAAAGATACAAATATTATTCCCCAAGTGTCAGGTCAAGATGCCTGGATATTGGCCAAGTTCTATCTTTTTTTTTAAGATCAAGATGTAGAAGAGGTCAATAAAAACACACAAAAAAAACAATTCCAATATTCAGACACCTTGACCAAACAAGCTTGGTCAATAAAGGATTTATTAGATGGCCATTTTGTTTTGTTTTGTGATGTTTCATAGGACAGAGCAGGCAATCCCCAATGGGCACGATAGGCCCATCTTGCCTTAGCCCACGTGTAGCCATACCCTCCCCCTGAAGGAAAAAATGGGAGGAGGAAACGTCATTCCCTAATTTCCTTTGGGGGGAGGGTATGGCTACACATAGGCTAATCTTGCCTGCTCAGATACCCAACCAGAACTGATAATTTGCCTTAAGTTGTGCAGTTCCAGAAGTAGCCATATAATTAAAAATAATGTAAAGAACTTGCCATCAAACTCTGCACTGCCAACACCAACAATGATGATAGATATAGGTAATGAAGATGCCTGCATGTAAACAAAAACAGCTGTAAGAAACACTTAAGGGCTGTTTTCATGATACCAGAATGACTCATTTCAGAATGAGCTCACTTCATTTTACAGTTCACTTTATTTATTTGCCACTTTTGTTCTATAGGATTACAAGGTAAATATATATTAAATCACAAGAGATATTTACAAAAGAAAAGAAAAGCATAAGGTGAGGATGCCCATAGAGAGAAACAATTGGGGCTTATCAGGGCTACAGGCACCTCAGAAAATAGAAATATGAAATTATAATTATAGGCGTGTCTTATTTAATTTATGAATACATTTAGGTTAAAAAGCAAAGAACACAAACAAATAAATAAGGTAAGGGGAAGTCAGTTCAGGAGAAAAGTTTTAAATTTAGACTTAAATTGAGAAATACGGTCAGCATTCTGAATTTCTGTATTAAAAGAGTTAAACAGTTTAGTTTCTTGAAAGCATATTGCAGACTGTCCGACTGATATTTGTTCTACAAGAAAATAAGTCAAAGGCATTGTATTATAATGATGAATTTGATTAGTCAGCAAAAACATTTTATTGAATGCTTCAGGAAGAAGGCCTTTCTTAAAAGAAAACATATTAGCTTGCCAATTTGAGATCGATAATTAAGAATTTTCAGCTTTTTCCATTTCTCAAGAAGGCAATTATCCTTGATCCTGTTCCTTCACCATGAACCAGTTGTGTCTGCATGCCCTTGTTTAAAAGAGGGTTCTTTGATTTCTGTTCTGGTTTTTGTTTTAGCAAGCATACTATTTGTTTTAGGAAGGCCACAGTTCGAACTCAGAGCAAACAAACATGATCATCTTTTCTGTTTTTCCCAAAGAACCAGCCCTGAGTTCAAGTTTTGGCTAAAAATACAGATATGACCATTAAACAGCATAATATTATCATGTGAAACTTCTTTTTGGCAAGTGTGAATACAGTAGGAACTTCACTCTGGAACAATGGTCATTCCAAATGAAAGTCATTCCAGTATCATGCAAGAGGCCCCTATGCCGCTTTACAACTACACATCTAAAACGTACAGCACAGTGGTAAAGTATCCCAACTACCAATCACAGGATCTCAAGGCAGGTTTAAGCCTTATTTAATGAACTTGGATTTCCTTTAACCAAGGCTTAAATTCAAATAAAAAACTGTGAACAATTACACAGCATTCAAGAGAATCAATAAAACTCCAAAATTTTTAATCTCTTTTTGCTTGCATGACAAACATATCAGGTCACTAAGTTTGAAATTATGAATATAACAATGGGCGTGCACACTCCTTAATTACACAAATGCAAAATCTGACCCTTAAGGTGCCAACACAGGCATGGAATCATCCTTGTGTTTCAAAGTTCTTGAACAATATATTTGTAATGATGTTGAGAATAAAATAATAACGAAAATAAAGATACAAAAAACACAGCATAATTACCATTAATTATCATTATCTCACAGACCACTCTCACATTACAGGCACTAAATAACAACAGAGTACAATGTACAACAAAAAATCTAGTGTTTTGTTTGTTTAGTCATTTACTCTTAAGATCACAGCTAAGGGAACGCTGGAAAAACTTACGGTCACAATGGCATCTTTTGTTTGTGCCATGTCTGAGATTATTCCATCGGTTAACATCAAAAGTACAAAGTATCTAATAAACACAACAAAAGAGAAGAAAATGAAATACTTACATTTAGTAAACTGTATGCATTTGTATTCAAAAGAACAGGCTGTAAATTGTGTGCAATTCAGAATGTACATGTGCCACAAAAAAATGTAAGACTTGTGATATAATAATAATAATAATAATAATAATAATAATAATAATAATTATTATTATTATTATTATTATTATTATTATAAAATATTTATATAGCACCAATCCACTATTTGTCCATGGTGCTTTACATCATTAAATCATCTACAAATTAAAAGAGTTTAAAAAGCTTGATTAAAAAGATATGTTTTTAAATGCCATTTAAAAATGCCAATCGAACTACTGGATCTTAGTTCAAATGGGATTGAGTTCCATAGTCTTGGTGCCGCCACAGCAAATGCTCTCTCTCTCTCTCTCTCTCCATATGTTTTCAGTCTAGCTTTCAGGGTTGCCAGAAGGTGTTGAGAGGACGATCTTAATTTCCGTTGAGAGGTGTTGTACTTAAGTAATTCACTGATGTAGGAAGGCACTGTTCCATTAAGAGCTTTGTAGACCAATAGGAGAATTTTAAAAATTATACAGTGGCAAACAGGTAACCAGTGGAGCTGTTTTAGGACAGGGGTGATATGATCAAATTTCCTAATACGTGTAACAAGTCGAGCTGCTGTGTTTTGGATAGATTGTAATCTTGAAAGTAGATGTTATGGAAGACCATATAGCAGTGAATTGCAGCAATCCAATTTCGCTGTAACAAAGGCATGAACAACAATTTTAGCACTCTCCTCGTCAACGTACTTTCTGATTTTGGCAATATTTCTTATGTGATAATAATAATAATTATAATAATAATAATAATATTATAATTATAATAATATAATGTATTAATATAGTAAATCAGGTGCTTATAGAAATTCTTGCTCTCTCATTGGCCAAGAATGGCGTCATACTCCGCTATAATCACCAGGTGATTATAGCAGGAGGACAAAGTTTCAAAATGGCTGCCTCACCCTTTGGCAATGTGTCCAAAGAGGAAATTAATTTAATGAAAGAAAATGCCTTTAAAAGGAATACCAAACACACCACAAAGTTTGGAATGACACTCTTCAAAGGTAAGATGTGAAAACCGTGCTAAATGTAACAAAGGAACCATTTAAATTCCCATGAAAATGCATGCATGAGTAAATCAAAACAACTATTAAATTTTTGCAACACTTTAACTAACAGAATGGTTTCAACAACAAACAGAATTTACCACTGACTTTGAGGCAAACAAGGTCAACGAGATGAATAAATGTTTGTTAAAGTCTTACGTCTCAGTCATGAGGAAAGACGGTACTTATTACAAGAGAAATAGTCTGTTGTCTGTGTGCAAGACGTTCACTGACGTGTGACAATGACAAATAAAATTTAACATTTTCGGCCAATCCTTTTTATTTTTGTTTAGGTATTTTTATAATCACCTGATTAATTATATTAAAACAATTATTCGCCTCAAGCTCATGAATTTTGGTGAATATTCCCCACGACTTTGTCTTGGGGAATATTCACCAACATTCACTTTGCGCCTTTGGCGAATGATTGCTAAATATCAAAATCCTCACACTAAGATGGCAACTAACACATTTATGGAGAAAACAAAGAACAACTGAGTTGATGTAACATCAAAATCTCCATTCTGACATGGTAGGAAATGTATAGATATCAGTAAGGAGAATTGTGTTGATATGTAACATCAAAATCTCCACACACTGACATGGTAAGAAATGTATGGAGATCAGTGATAAGAATTGAGATTCAAGAAGCAAGAGGCTTAGACTTACTCTTCTCCTGGTTTTTGCCTCACTGAATCTCTCGCAATTCTGAAATCATCAGTCATGGCAAAAAGTTAATTTCAGTTATGCATTACTCTCACAACAAAATACTGTATCATTGCAGATACTAAGCTGGTTTAAACACAGGATGACAACATCACCTTTGACAAGTTTGAACAAACATTTAGTTGAATGTGAATATATGAAAATTTCATGTATATGTGAACTGCAGATGAAAGGTCTTTTCTACACGACTGCTTCAGTTGCTTACATAACTGTAGTGATCTTTCACTTATAAAACACTTAAGCAATGTTTACAATGAATGGGAATTGGCATACATGTGCTACCAACTAAATAACTTAGCTGCTTTCTGGAACACTTCAAAGATCTAAAAAGCAATTCTTGTAGTAAGTGGTATAAAATGGCTTATTTCTTAGTTTGGAGAATTTGAAGTAGCCATAGGTCATCTCAAAATCATCCTCTGATAAACTGATAAAACCTCCTCCCTTCTTTCCTTACCAATGTGCCTTTAATATCAGGGAAAGTAAGATTTATGATCACTCACTGGAGTGGAGTGAAAGGCTTTAACTCTGGATTATATTAGAGTGTACCTTGTTATCACATACTTTCACAGGAACATAATTTCATGAGAATGGAATGGACATATTTTGTGGGCCTTAAAATTTCACAATTTGTCCAAAACATGCATTTTAAGTGAACTAAATCTCACAAAAATTTCATTTCCTGCAAAAATATTTAACAGTAAGGTACTTGCAAAAAATGTCTGGTTGAGTCTTACCTTGTGATTTGATTAACAATGGGTGCAAAGTTTGTTGGACCTAGAAAAGCAAACTTATGTAAAGATTGAATTTGAAAATGGATATTTCTTACACTGTATCTCAGGAAGTACTGAGCATGATGTGCTAATTGTTTGAAAAGAGTACTTAAAGTTGATTTACAAAGAGTAGTGGATGTAGACCCAGGTGTGTGGTCCGTAAACATTTATATAAGGGCCACTTGTTTTTCAGTGCTTACTGCTGTGTGCTACCAACGATAAATAAAGTTTCTTATTATTATTATTATCATTATATATCATTATCATTATCATTATCATAACCATTATTATTATTATTACCATTATTATTATTATCATTATTACCATTATCATTATTATTATTATTATTATTATTACCATTATCATTATTATTATTATTATTACCATTATCATTATTATTATTATTAATATTATTATTATTATTGTGGAGACACGGTAGTGTAGTGGTCAGTGTGCTGGACTTCTGAGCAGGAGGTCCGGAGTTTGAGCCCTGGTGCTGGCATTGTGTTGTTTCCATAGAAAAGCAACTTTACTCCACATTGTCTCTCTCCACCCAGGTGTATAAATGGGTACCAGTAATAATTATAACGCTGGGGGTAACCCTGCAATGGACTAGCATCCCATCCAGAGGGGAGTAATAATACTCCCAGGTGCTTCATGCTTCAGAAACCAGGATAAGCTTCGACCGTGTGGACCTCAAGGCCCATGTGCGCCTTTACCTATTATTATTATTATTATTATTAATATCACTAATAATTAATGCAAGACTCAATGCAATAAATGCTACATGTATGCAACACTGTGCAATATGGAATCCAAGGTTGCAGGGCCTGAAATGAAGTACCTGCTCCATAAGTTATTCTTAAATACTAACCATAAAGTTGCACTGATTGAATCCTATGATAATAAGCAGCAATCACACCATCTATTCCATGGCAAAAAGGGTTTTCAGGATTTCCATTCTGAAACATAATCAGTTCAGTTTACAAAACACTCCAGATAATAATAAAAATACCAGACAATTAGCTTTTGCCTTAAAGTCAACTTTTATTTTTGAGTTTATCAGTATACACCAGGTATGTTCTTCAATATTTAGAGTAACAGGTGAAGTCACAGGAAGCCTGGGATGCTGTGACCTACATATGCGTTATTGACCAAGGATAAAGTCAAGATGGATATATATTGGCTAAGTTCTTCTCTTTTTTTTGCATTTTTATTGACTGAGACAAAGTTGAAGACATCAAAACCAAAAAAATCTTCCTCCATGCAAAAGTGGTCTCCCTCCCAAAAGTTGTTACTACTACTACTATTACTACTACTACTACAACTACCGCTACAACTATGACAACGACGATGACTACTAACTACTACTACTACTAACTACTAACTACTAATTAATGACTACTAACTACTAACTACTAACTACCACTGCTACTGCTTATAATAATAATACTACTACTACTAATAATAATAATAATAATAATAATAATAATAATAATAATAAGATACATAAATGCTGCACTGTTTTTTTTCAGGTCACTCACCAAAGGAAACTCATGAGAGACTTGCCAGGCTGGCGGAAGACGAGCTCCAAATCCAAAAGCAGGAAACAGTTTGTCCCTGGATAATATGAAAAGAAAATTTTTAAATTAGGTCCACCAATGTGAATCAAAGAATGTTGAAGAATTTAAACTAGAAACCTTTAAATGCTCCTTACGTGTCATAATCCTGGCAAATGTTTCCAACTGCTGACAGAGCTTTCACATACTGGCTTTGTTCATAAGGGTTGATATAATGTAGAGAATTTGCATTCCGTGGATCACCTGAGGAAATCATACCATAGAGACAGGGAAGGATCTCAAGGACTTGTGATGATCCTTCTATAGATGGACCTCAAGAGTATTTCTAAGATTTGCAAGATCAGTGAACAGTTGGGACTACTGTGGTGGTCAAGTGGTATGGTTTGTGGTTTGTTGTGTAATCTTCACACAGAAATAAATCAATGACTGTATCCTACATATACAGGAATAAACAGATAATTACAAAATTGGTATATTTCTAAAGCAATAATCACCTTCATTGGTTTGTTTTCCCTAGCATTCTTAATTAAAAAGAGCTTGGTTTGTATATCTCTGAACTACAGTATACAGCATACTGTAATTAGTTCAATAACCAAGCACTGGTCCCCTTATCATTCATTCTATTGAATTATCTACTTCATGACAAGTTACATGACAGGCCCATAGATAACAAGTATTGTGGGGATAGTTTCTAAAGAAACTGGTGCTGTGTCGGTGGGAAGTTGAAACACAAGTTTTTGGGTAAATCAAACGAGTCGATTAAGTAAGTTATACCACCGTAAGGTAAAAGGGAGGTGCTGACGTTTCAAGCGTTAGCTTCGACGAAAGGCTAACGCTTGAAACGTCAGCACCTCCCTTTTACCTTACGGTGGTATAACTTACTTAATCAACTCGTTTGATTTACCCAAAAACTTGAGGCCCATAGATAGTTAGTGCTAATCTTTATGGGCCAGTTTTTTCAATTTAAATACACATTTTTCATTCATGAATGTTTGAATTAACCCCTTTAAGCCCTTAATTATGTCAATATTCATTTTCTCCTAACTGTTCTCATATATTTGTTATGGTACTAGTGACAAGAATTTGTTTAAATATCAATACAACTCTTTTTGGGTGATCATTTTTGTTATTCTCATAACATGAAGGGTTGATAAATAATGAGCAATGAGAAATTGGACGCTGATCACTACTGGCACTTAAATGGTTAACAACACATCACAATAAAGACAGACATTATATGGTTATAATATACAACACATCACAATAAAGACAGACATTATATGGTTATAATATACAACACATCACAATAAAGACAGACATTATATGGTTATAATAATTATACAACACATCACAATAAAGACAGACATTATATGGTTATAATATACAACACATCACAATAAAGACAGACATTATATGGTTATAATATACAACACATCACAATAAAGACAGACATTATATGGTTATAATATACAACACATCACAATAAAGACAGACATTATATGGTTATAATATACAACACATCACAATAAAGACAGACATTATATCCAATCAGTAAGTTCTGCTAATCCTGAAGCCTTACCATTTGACGCAGTAAAATCAATTGCCACAGTAAAGTTTATTTGTGTTCTGAAAGCAAAAGATCATAAACTGTATTATTGAAGGAAAACTATTTTGATTTTGGAAGGTAGAGATAGCGGGCACTTTTGGAAACAAATTAAACAGACTTTAAACAGACTTGAAGCAAAAGGAAAATTGTACTTAAAGGTAAAAAAATATATACCTGCATGAAAAAGATTGAAGAGAAATTAGAAAATTTGTATGGGTGAGAAAAAAGCTCTTCCCCAGAACAAATCACTCACTCCTCTCCCTCCTCTCCCCCAGTCAAAATCAAAAAATGAGCCCTTTATTGATCATGAGCAACAACAAAAATGTATAATTACTAGTAAAAAATCTTTAGTTGCACTCTCGTCTATGGAAACTAGGGTCATTCTTTTAAAAAATACATATGGGTCACAAATTGACATCATATACAATTTTTTCATATAACTTACCCTCCTCTGATGAAATCTAAAAATGATGGTTGTTGTTCTACTTTGCACTGCATCAAGGAAATCTGGAAAAGCACACACAAATCTTCAAATAATTGCCTGAGTGCACGTGCTTGATTTTCTTAGTCAAGTCTTCCACTAATAGTGCTGAGAACTTTTAAGCAATAGGGAGGAATGTAAGTTTTAAGCTTCTTTTTGGTTTTAGCCGATCTGTTTTTAGTCACTGAATTTTCAGTGGCAGTTGTCCACCTTTGTCAGAGACAGAAATCACATGATATGGTGTAATTACGATGCACAATAAATTAACCTTCCCCCTGAGGTGGTGTATGCTGCATCAGTTAAACAATTTAAAGCAATGGCAATAAAAGAATTGTCTAACATCAATTTGCCGCACCTCAAGCGTCTGTAATTTTTCTTATAATTTTATACTATCTTTTAAGAATGTATATCTTTAGAAATTATATTGCCTTCTAGTATTAGCCTCAAAGCTATTCCGAAGTGAAATAAACTAAGAACTAAAGAAGGGCTGATAGCAAAACTATCATATGTGACGATTTTACCCAAAATTCTCAAGTTCCCTGAAATTCTTCTTTGGCCTAAAGACTGGTTATGCTGTCACAAAATTAGGACTGTGGTTATTCTTCGATTGCAAGGGAAGAATTTGGAGAATTAGCATATGACTTTTTCGAAAACCTCGAGAAATATAAAAACAAAAGAATCAGATGCATGGTCGATTTCCTTTGCTTCTTTTCAGAAAGAAGTCCTGTGCTAATTCTCAAACATCAAGCCTTCTAATCGAAAGATAACTTAACAGACCACAGTTTCTGACACCATAACCAGTCTGAACATCAAAAAAGAGCGAATTCCAGGGAAGTTGAAATTTTGTACAGAAATTGTCAAATACAGCTGTATGAGTTTTGCTTTCAGCACTTCAGGTAATAAAAAAAAAATTTTCCACAGTAACTTACCACTCCTGAATTTGTGTATCCTTTCTTTTTGCTTTTAATCTTTGGGTTGATGGCCTTCAAAACATAGGGACAATCATTATTAAAATCTGGAAAGTGGAATATCCTGGTTTAATGACTGTCTACTGTACATATACAAAATATGAAATTGAATTCTTATTTTTTGCACCTACATGTCTTTTTAGATAAAAAAAAATGGTAAGTTTCCCCTCAGGCTGTTAAATTAAAGTTTAATTAACGTTTCACTGCTTTGCTATAAAATTTGCTCATGGAAATATATTCTAGCCCTTGAAAAATAGCCTTGATACCTTCATTAAATCAAATAGACTCTGTAAGCGCCATTTCGGGACTCATATAATAAATATGTATATTGTGTTCGACTCTTCACATACTGTGGGTGCATTTCCTCACAGTCAAAGGAAGTTTTTTTGTCCCTGTTTAGAAGAGTTCAAGTACATTGTAACTTTGAATGTAGATCTGTCTATATGAGTTATTAGCCCAAAAACATGAAAACATTAGAGCACTAGATCAATAAACTGCAGTGGACTCTACAGACTCCAGTAGTTAATTAAATGTTTCACACTCATGAAAATTTATTTTATACTGCAGAAAGCAATCTGTGGACCATGTATCAACAAGAGGACAAAATGTATCACAGCTAACCAATACTGTACCCTCAACTAATCTTTACCTCAAATGTAATCCCTGGATTTGACTTAAGTTCATTGACAGTTGTTGAAAAAGTACCAATCAATTCATGACTGCAAGGTAAACCAACAAATTAGATTTATTATATTTAAATAATGTACACATCAAAATAAAGCTATTTAATTTCAATCTTTCCCCTCACAAAAGCATTTAAAAAGTAACTAAAAGTTTACCCTTTATCAATAACCTTGATGTTCATCTTCTTGGTGACCACAGAATAACATTAATTTATAAATAAATCAATTCAATCAGTAACAAGCAAAATTGACAAATTTTCGTGAACAAGGTTTCAAACGACTAATCACACTGTCACTAAATAAGAAAAAATCACTCCCCAAATAAAATACAAAAAAATCCCTCCCCTTCCACCAAATTTCACTGTTCACTACCATTTTAAATGCATTTTGAATAAAGTTAATACAATATTCCGTTACTTCCTCACCTTCCATCTCTATTCCAGTCATAACATTCAATTCTGACTGATCTAAAAACAGAGTGACAAAACACAAGGTGTTAGGCTGCGATGATTTTTAAACTTGTCTAGCCAATCAGTCAATGCTTCAAAGCTTTCTTGAATGCCCAATTCAGCGGTGCTAAGAGACGTTTGGCCTTACCAATGTCACATCTTTTTTATATTTATGACAAACAAGATAATTGAAAAGTCTGGATAATTGAGGTTCAACTGAACATGATTTATTACACCAACATCCAAATGTAATAATAATAATAACAATAACAATAACAATCATAATCATAATCATAACTATAAGAAAATTCTCAAATCTGATTGGCTATTAACTGCCCTAATTTCAGCCTTAATATGACAGTTAAATAAGACAGTACACATCATGCCTAAGTAATTGGACAGTATGCCCCATCATGTGTGTGCTTAAATGGCTTTTTTTTTACTGCTACTACAAAAAAATATTCCTGGAATTTCTAGTGTTTTTATTTAAAAAAGAGCTTTATATATCACAAATTTTGTTAAGTTATGATTAACTGGTAACAGAACTTCGCGTTGTCCAATTCAGTCTGTAATCATACTCATGATTAAACAAATCAGACTCCCATTTGCATGTCCTTTCTCGATGTCAAAGTCAACGTCTGACAATTCTAGATGGATCCTCCTTGTAGCTTAGGAACCTCTCAAGCCTGGTAATGCTGATCTCAGCAATGCAAAAGACACTCTAGCCCTGATCCATGACATAGAAGTCCCATAGCTTTCGTCCTTCTTTGTCAAGCCTACCATGGTATCGCTTACATTCCACCACCATTCCACCTCTTGTGCTAAAAACTAATGGAGTGAATGTAGCTTGCTCTACTTCTAGAACTCCGCTAGCGTACTGTCGCTTCTTCTCTGTTTCATGTTGCCTGAAAATCTGGTGTGGATCCATATCCCTGTAGGAGTCTGCATTTGGCTGGCAAATTCTCACATCGAAGAAAGATGACCTCTGCCTCTCCCAGAACCTCCTAGCCACTATATCCAGCCGCGCATCAGGGGCAGTGTTGGCTCCCCTATTAAGCTCTTCTCCTGTGATGTCTTGCAAAACTGGTTCAATTTCAACGCCATGGCACACCATGCGAAGCATTTCTGCCTCCAGATCCCTTAGTTCATTTTGACATTGGATGACAAAACCACCCCTTTTGCATATCATAGCATGATCCACATTGAAGTGGTCCCCGCAAACACAAACAGAGGGAGTATCAGGTATTTCCCAGTTGTACCTGAGTTTCACAGCATCTCGAAATTATAATAATCATAATAATAATAGGAATAATAATTATTACAGTATATCTCTCAGTTAGTGCGCGTGCTGTGATTGGTCAATTTAGCAGGCCATACTTCAAAAGTTTGCTTTGGTCACAAGATGTTTCCAGAAATATAATGAATATCTTACAAACCTTGTTTTCTCGATCTGCACTGTACGTTACGGATACTTGTTTTTTCTGTTCTGATTTATGGCCCTTTGTGCTTGGGTCATAAGTCAGAGCAGAAAAAACTCAGTCAGTAACTTGCAGTATGGACCAATAACTTGGTTAGTAAGAGGTATAAATAATAATAATAATAATAATAATGAACTTTATTTGAATATCAACTGTGTTAACTAGTACTGATGTACTAATTGAGGACACTGTAAAGCACAAATAAAATCAAATCTATTCATTAAATCAGCTCAAATCAAATGTCGGTTTTTGTAAAATAAACTGTCTCACCTGTCATAATCCCCATTACAAAGTGCTCTTGCATGTAAATTAAATGGTTTCCAGGTCGGATTCAGAGTTTTCTTGATAACCTCTGTTCTGTGTACTGCTGTAAAGCTGAGAAATAAAGTTACACATACCTTGTAAATAGATGACAAAGATGAACATAATTGCCGCTAAAACTAAGATTTGGCTTAATATCAAAGTTTGACAGATATTAGGTGTGTGTATGACATTGTTTGTTTTTAACAAAGCCATTCAAAATAGTAAATCATTACCAGATGAGTATTCTATGCATTAGCTTACCTGTTGTCCTCATTACACCTGTAAAACACAAGAAATGGATCTGACTTCCCAAAAAAATCTTTTTTGTCCAGTTTTTGTCCCTTAAACTGGAGAGTAAGCACATCCTATAGGCACAAAAAATAATTATACTGTTTTAGGCCTTCCTTGGATTGGAAAAAGGAAATTACTAATGAAGTATATTATGAGAATAATCATTGAAAAATTTGTTTAAAATAAATCATTTGATAATTATTAACATCAACATTAATAGCGAAAGTAGCACAGAATTCAAAATTGTTAGGGGACATTTTTTTATCACACAAATAGAATATACATGTAGTAATGTTAAGTGTTACCTTACAATCAGAGAGTTCTTCAGCAGTCACTTATAAGGGTAAATCAGAAAAAAAATAACAATTAACCCTTTAACCCCCAATACCAATACTCATTTTCTCTTAACTGTTCTTACATATTTGTCATGGTACTAGTGAGGGGAATTCATTTAAATATCGATACAACACTTTTTTGGTGATCATTTTGTTATTCTCATAACATGAATGGTTGATGAACAGGGAACACTGTAATGAGAAATTGGATGCTGGTCTGACTACTAGGACTTAAAGGGTTACCTTAATTAACTTGTATATATTGTAGTTCAATTTTTTCCTTGGTTTAAATTTTATTTTCCATTGTTTCAAACTAATTATCCACATTACCATACCATAAAACAAAGGAAAATAAAATTTGAACCAAGGAAAAAATTGAACTACAACATATACAGGCAAAATTATCACTAAAATTTCAGATGAACCTTTGAATTTTTCTGAAAAAATTGCTTGGATTACATGTGAATAACTACAGTACACTATTTATTGGAAACCTCTCGAGGGGAGAGGGGACCTTTGATGGAAACATGCAAAATGGAAAACTAAGAAGAAAAACTGAGACCAATTCCAATGAGACTGCTTGCACCTCAAAGATGACTACTCCAAATTGAATAAATTTTGCTTTGCATTCGGAATAGTTCACAGGATTGTATGCATTCCCTGTGCATTCTAAAAAAATCACTCTACAGTATGCAATTAATGTTTGTTACAATGAAAATACACTGTATTAAAGGACAATTTATTATGTGTTCAATGTCCACTACTTATAGTAAAATAGCTCTCTTTGGATCAAGGAAAGAAAAATAAACAAAGAGTGACACTGTACTGTAATTTCTATCATTTATGGGGAAGATAAGACATACCAATCATTGTCCCTGATTTCTCTTGTTTGGAATTCCTGATTAAAAAATATCAAAATTAAAAATAATGATGTTGCTATTAATTTTATCTTTTAATAATCCTGCAATCTGGGGAATTTTATTTATGCCAAAAAAACACAATTCAAAGTGAATAAACAATCGAGATTATAAATTATGCAAATTCTTACACCAGTGGTTTCTGGAGTCTTCCACCATACTCTCCTACAATTGAACCAAGGGTACATTCCATAGCTCCAAGGAAGTCCTGCAAGGTTGAAGAAATAAATTTTTGGTTCTTAAGTTATTGACATCCATTTTGTGCTGTGATACCATGACATAAATTACAAAGAAAACAGGTAATGAAAATAATAGAACTGAAAATGTAATGATTGGATTCTAAATGAACACTGATTTATTTATTTATTTATTTATTTATTTCACCACACATTCTTTACAAAGAAAAAAAAAATAATAATAAATCTAATTACGTTACAATAATACGGAGATTGAAAGAACACTAAGGAAAGAGAAAATATCTAATACATACAAATAGCAGAGAAAATAAATTTGACTTTGTCATTAAATAAGATTGTGGCGAGGAAATCTCAAAGAAGCTTTGAGGCTTATTTGTGAGCTTGAGATTTCCTCCCGTAGAAATTAAAATTTACTATAATTGTTGCATAGATAGGCTATGTTGAAGTAGAAATGTAAGGAAGAAAAGAAAAATGTGAAGGAAAACAATAAATATATATAAGGAAACTAGAATTGGGTTACTAAATGAAAACACACATGATTCCCTGCAACTCTGAGTTTCGTGCTTACGCACTCATCAGGCAGATGAGTTTTGTCATCAATTGACGCTCATCCTATACAATACTGAACTATTGTTTTACGCCCCTACGCTTTTAGTTTTTAGTTTAGACAGTTTACTTCACACATCCCTTTGTTCTAATAGATCCGCCTTCCTCACCTATTGTAATTAACGTGCAGCTTCTCCTATTGTTCTACTTATTGTAAATATATATATATATATACTAGCTGATAGGGTTTTTCTTCATTAAATCTGCCTGATGAGTGCGTAAGCACGAAACTCAGAGTTGCAGGGAATCATGTGTGTTTTCATTTAGTAACCCAATTCTATATACCGCTCTACACAAATGTGTATTGAGCACTATTCAGCAGTGTTTTCTACAACTTCTCACGATTATATAAGGAAACTATGATTTAAGTAATGGTCCGCGTAAGAACTAGGCAAAAGAACAATAGGCTAGTGCAATAGCTCTAACTTTTGATTGGCTCATAGAACAATGCTAATATTTGACCGTGAGGTAGACAGAAGGGACCAGGGGCAAACTAAGGAGAAAAATGTTGTTTATGTCGGGTTTTTCATTGTTTTTTCGGCGCTTTTTGGCCGTCCACCAATCAGATTCGTCGATTTAATTGATATTAACAATTAAGAGTTCACACTTTTTAATCGATTTTGCGTTTGACCTGCCTAGTTCTTACGCGGACCATTACTTAAACTCGTTTTGCCTGTCTCTTAGAAAAGATTTCATAAGTCGTTTGAAGCTAGAAGCACTTGTTGCTGTTTGCTGATAAAGGCAAACTGTGGCCACATAAAATTAAGTTAAGAAAAATGCTAGATTGATTAAAACAAACAAAGCTTAAAATATGTCTACCACCAAGAGTGCAAATATAACAGAATGATGAACATTGATGAACTGTACACATCCTGATATTGCAACAGATTCTCTTTACTAGAGCTGTAAGCAATGTATGGGAAAGACAAAAGAGAATTGAAGAAGTGCAAGGAATAAAGCCCCAAGTCCTTCCTGATCAATTTTCCTTCCAATTTACACTGTGTCTGCTTGGAAAATAAAAGGATACTTCGACACTGGATAAGGTGTCATACCTTGTGTTTTAGTTTAAACACCATTCAAATTCTGCATGTATCTTGACATTTGAACTTAAAACCAGAATCAATTTTATATTTTGCTATAATTATATAAACAATACTAGTCTTAGGAATTGTATGTCAGGAATTTATAAGAAATGGATATCAAAAAAAAGAAATTACTTCTTACTAACATGGTCGGATAATTTAGGAGAATCCTTGTCTATGTCATACCTGTTGTAAGCAAAAAGATTGCATTAGATGTTGAACAAAATTAAATACCTCTTACTAACCGAGTTTGAGGTCCGTACTGTAAGTTATGGACTGAGTTTTTTCTGCTCGGATTTATGGCCCAAGCGTGAAGCATGCAGGCCATAAATTTGAGCAGAAAAAACCAAGATCTGTAACTTACTGATAATGATAATGAATTTGTATAGCGCACTTTTTCATATGAATATGTTCAAAGGCACTTTACACTTCTATTGGGTGAGATCGGACGTCAGCATGTAAAGGCGCCTCTGGATGCCGCTATCAGTCCATATATGATCTCACCCACCCACCCAACCCATGCATGAATTGTCAGATGAAACCAGACGTAGAGATAGACCACCACACGGGGAACCATGTCCCCTACTCTTTTCGAACAGTGTGTGGGTTCTTTAACATCCCACAGATTATTGGGAATAAGTGTTGTGAGACGGGTCCTACGGTTTATTGTCCTTATCCGAGAAGACTAGAAAGTCTAACCATTTACAGATGTCATTACAAAGGCAGCACTTTCTCCTCAGTTAATTTTAAGACCCTGAGTGTTGGTCCGGTGGGGTTTGAACCCGTAACCTTCCACACGGTAGTACGGTGCTCTACCAACTGAGCTAACCGGTCGGCATACTTACAGTACGGCCCCCGTACTTACAGTATGGGCTGAGAAAAACATTTGTAAGATATTTATTATATCTCAAAACAAACTTTACAACTAGGCAGATCAAAAAAAAAAAAAAACAGTGAGCAAATGTAGCCACTTAGGGGATGTACCACTGCAAATAGTTATTGATTTCTTTTATTTCATTTACACTTACACTTCAAATCGAAGTTTCTGCATTTCTTCAAAGAAATAGTGGACAGTGAACGACTTGACAAAGTCTGGGTTTAGATTATTCATAATATGTTCTGTTCTTCCAAACTAAAAATAAAACAAACCAAACATCAGATCACCCATGTCCAATATATTCCACTAGATTCCAGTGGATCTCTCGGAGTCCACTTGAGACACATCCAGTCCACTGGAGTTTTGGGAAAGCTACTTGTGAAATACCTTGTCCTGGAGGCGATGACCTGTGACAAGCACGCTACTCATGTAATATTTTATCTTTTCCTTGAAGCCATGGTCCAAGACAAGCACATGTAATATACCTTGTTCTTTAAGCTGTGACCCGAGACAAGCACACTACACATGCAATATACCTTATTCTTTAAACCATGACCAGAGACAAGCACACTACACATGTGATATACCTCGTTCTTTAAGCCGTGACCAGAGACAAGCACACTACACATGTAATATACCTCGTTCTTTAAGCTATGACCAGAGACAAGCACGCTACACATGTAATAATTTTACCTCGTTCTTTAAGCTATGACCAGAGACAAGCACACTACACATATAATATACCTTGTTCTTTAAGCTATGGCCAGAGACAAGCGCACTACACATGCAATATACCTCGTTCTTTAAGCTATGACCAGAGAAAAGCACGCTACACATGTAATAATTATACCTCATTCTTTAAGCTATGTCCAGAGACAAGCACACTACACATGTAATATACCTTGTTCTTCAACTCATCACCCAAGATAAGGATGCTACACAATTGTAATTTTAATTGTGAAGTCTCACGCGAGTAGAAAAACTGTGACTCCAGTGTTAAGTCAAGTCATGTGAATTGGACAACTCTATCAAACCTGGAATTGTATTTATTTAAAGATAATGTAGTGATTTAACTCTGAATTCTCCAAACTCGCCCACATTGATATGTACAGCACTCAGTAATGAGACAAACTACTTAGATTGTGGGAGTGGAAAGGCTAAATATTCTGGTCCTTTGGTCCTAGCATACAAATTATAAAATGTACATATTATATATATTTTTAGACTATTAGCACCTCTCTCCATTCTTTTGTTCCCATTCCCTGGGTGTACATCACTGCCACTAAGAAAAAGATAAAAATAAATTGTTTTTTTTTTTCTCAATTCTTGATGTCTAAAGTAAAAAAACTGAAATATTAATGGGAAGAGCATTTACATATACTTTGGTTTAGGTTTTGACGTACTTCAAGTTCCCTCACCTTGATAATATGAAGGCAAAGAGAGGATATCAATGTTATATTACCAAATGTGACTGCATTTGAATGTTGTCAACCACAGCTTGCCCACATTCAATCTACCAAGTACCAAATTTGGAAACAAAGAGAATGTAAATTAACAAATCAGTGCCAACAAGTAGTTTCCAAGTAGTTTGAATCTGGACAAGCTGTGAACATGAGTCACACATTTCAAGTCTTATGGGTTTCTGATATAGCTTATTTAAGTCTGAGAAGGCAAAAAAATAATATAGCATTTCAAGTAAATTTTTTTCTTGCTCATTATCAGGCAATTTTCAGCATGATGCCCACATGCCAATCTGTTAAAAAAAAACAACACTGTTCTGTAATAATCTTTTGAAGCCTCTTAGTAAAAATGGGTCTATTTTAAGCAAAAGCAAAAACAGTTCTAAAATAAGACATTACACATTGTTTGCATAATTGTTTGCATAATTGTTTGCCTTAATTGGGCCTTCAATGTTATTAAACATAGCCTGGACAACGCTACAGCAAATACAGGCATCCATTTATCAAACTAATTCATTACCCAATTGTGTCCATAACACATTCATAATAGGAAGAAAGTGAAAAAACCAGTGCAGAAATTAGACTTAACAGCATATAGGGCTGCATCACCTCAAGGACAATAACCAAAAAGAGTAATAGACTATTGCATGCATAATTGTTCCCTACACTGAATCTTCCTAGCCGAATACATAATTATGCATTATAGACCAAGCAGATAGTTTGCAGACAATATGGCTGCATATTTTCCACTACAAAAAAGGCCCATCCTCAATGTAAAAACCTGTTACCTTAACGAGTGATGTAAAACAAAGAAAAAAAAACGAGACAAAACAATGGAGAGTAAGAAAATAATACTGAAAAACCAAAGAAAAACTTCACAGGAATTTTATTTTTACACCAAGGCAGACCCCCTTCCCCTCCCCCCCCCCCTCCCCCACAAAAACAAACAATAATGAGGCTAATATCAGGGTTTTCAATACAAATTGTAGCAGCTGGAGAATTATGTAAAGTAACAGGAAAATATTCTGAAAGCGCTCCATGTCTGAATTAAAAAGTAGCTTGGGCCATCTAAATTTGAGCGGAGAATTCTTTGTAGTAGCTGGAGAATTCTCCGATCTCCTATGCCTAATGAACATCCTGTAATATCCAGCCACCTTGACTGACCAAGGTTGGCCAACAGAAAGGATTATAATTATGGCCATTTTGTTTTGTTCTGTTTAATGGTACAGAGGGAAATCCCAAGCAGGCAAGATAGGTCCATCTCCCTGCTCAGGTAGTCAATCAGAGCTCAAGGTTTGCCTCATTTTACCCGCTCACAGAACCAGCCATATGATAAAAGGTGTTGTTATATACCTAGATTTTCATTCATCAAAACGAGCACTGTGATTGGTTGATTCTTGGTCACGTGCCCTTGAACAAATTCAAATGTATCCCGACCGGGAGACAATTGCGCAGTTGTTGCCCGCGCACCAGTTGTACCGTCTTTGTTTGCTTGTTTTTGGTAAGGGAAAGTCGAAATATATAACAAAGCACTTAATGTATGGTCCCTCGGGAAACTAGTTAGTTTTGTTTTCCCTCAAGTCCTGATGTTTCCCTCTACTTCGTCTCGGGAAACATCAGGACTCTCGGGAAACAAAACTAACTGTTTCCCTCGGGACCATACATTAAGTGTATATTATATATAATGGCACGTTTAGTGCTGAGATGCCAAAAGCAATGTGTGTATATGCACTGACCACAAACAACCGAGTTCAAGATCCAGCAGTGCCTTTAGGAAGATACAGTAGTATCTGTAGGAATTAAAGCATAGCTTAGCCAGCAAATTCTGTCACATTATGCCCCTGAACTTCTGTATAATACCACACTTTATAATTCATACTGAATCTTCTACAGAAAATATTTTTAGCCACAGAACAACGCACCTGCAACCTTATTTTCGGTCTTGAATGAAACGAAATAGTACAGCTATAGCGTGCATAACGAAGTAAAAAATCATATAAATGGAAATCTGCCAACTTTTAACATATGTCAACCTTACGACGATTATAAAACATTCAGCGATAATATGTTATCAAATATTTATATATTGTTGCATGTCCTACTAAAGGAACTCGAGGTAGTAATAATTTGTAAGCGGCTACATGTACAGTATCAGCTGTTACTCCAGCCATACTGAAATCCGCAAAAAACAGCGTTGGAAAGCAGTAGGGACACTCTACTTACTCGGGTCCGACTTTGAGAACACGTCCATGTCTGCAAGGTTTCTGTTTTGGATAAATAATAAAAGTAAAAAAGGAGAATTAAAATGCATGCAAAATGTCTCACGTTTGAAGTCATACGTAAAATGCACATCTGCGCCAGGCTTAAAAGGAGACAGAACCACAAAACAATGAAAGACCTGCAAGAAATGTGGAGTTCTACTTGCGTTGCTGGTATTGAGCTGATAAACGAGCCAGAATCGGGAGAAACCACGTCAGTATAAGCTGGGGGAGCTGAAGGGGCCGCCATATTTTCAACTGAAGTGAACGAATGGGAAGCCCAAAATAGTTACGATGTAATGAACGCTCTGATTCGCTAAAAGCACTGCCGCACACGTTGTTGCGGGTGTCACAGTGATATGTGTATCCCCGTGATATGTGTATCCCCATACACATATCACTAGTGATATGTGTATCCCCGGTGGGGGTACACAAAACACTGATTTATGACAAACAGACAAATTGGCGGACGATTTGCTTCCCTGTTAGCAGAGGTCTCTCACGGTCTATTTTGCTGATATCGGTGTCACAGTGATATGTGTATCCCCGTGATATGTGTATCCCCATACACATATCACTAGTGATATGTGTATCCCCTCCAATATGGCTGCCAGTGATATGTGTATCCGCTACCCCCCTACCCTACAAAGAAGTGGAGAGCACTTGTTTCTGCGATTTGCAAACTGCCATTGATATCAGCAAAATAGACCGTGAGAGACCTCTGCTAACAGGGAAGCAAATCGTCCGCCATTTTGTCTGTTTGTCATAAATCAGTGTTTTGTGTACCCCCACCGGGAATACACATATCACTAGTGATATGTGTATGGGGATACACATATCACGGGGATACACATATCACTGTGACAGCGGGAACTAAAAAATAGGTCCCCAATGCGTACATGTGTTGCTTTCTAAACCACGTTACAGGCGTTGGACTCTCGTGGACCGAAATAAGTAAATAAACAAGACGCCTTGTTCTTCGTTTCCGTGGGATGCACTGACCTATTAGGTATGGTTACCTATGGTCACAATCAGTTGACAATTTACAGTAATCTGCCATGGTTAGTCAATGCGACCAGGAGAAGAAATCATGGGTGAAATAAGGGAAGTGGCGAAAGAAACCAGACCAGGAGCCCATTGGGCTACTGACCAGACATATGGGCCTTTAGATTTCGGTCTGTAACCTATGTAAAAAACATTCGCTTCCTATGAATACCATACCACAGGGAAAACACCGTTGCCTTATCAAAAATACAGGTATGTATGTATGTGCTCCGCCGATCACCGAAGTTAAGCTCTATCGGACGGGGTTGGTACTTTGATGGGTGACCGCATGAGTTTTCAAGTGTTTTAGGCTTAAACATATACTATTAATTGCCAAAGGCACAAAAATCAACATAAAGCTTTCCCAGCCAAAACCTTTATAAAAACAAACAACATATTTGTTATTAGAGGTATAAAACTTTCCATTTTATTGCGTTCGTACAAAAGACATTCCGTGTTTGTTCAAAGCGATCACTCGACAGTAAATTGTGATGAAAATTAGAGAAGTCACTGGATTTTGGTTCAAATGATCACTTTAACGGTTGGCAAAAGGCAAATCAACTTTGCAAACAACGTTTGGCGTGCTTTAGCGATTACCCTGGTCTTGTATTTACATGTAAAAGTCCGTTTGAAATCCGAGGTTCGGTTTTTAATAGGGCTGTATTTAGCTAGTGTCCGTGAAATCGAAGAAATTCCAACGCGAAACGGCTTTTCGCTGCTTTAAGGCCTCCATGTCTTCTTTTTTGGTGGCAGGTTATTCTTCAGGAATATTTATTTCCATTGTACGCTTAAAAAAGCATGTATTTCCTTTGTAAGAGACAAAAACCATGTCTTGAAAATTTAGGATCGATTCACGCGCCGGGCCATGATACACTTTGGCGCATTGTGTACATGTGTGCCTTACTAGACCACTTGTAGGCGCTTGATTCTTTTTGACAAAATGAATAAATAAAAAAATCCGATCGACACCTCGTGTAAGCGAAACAAACCATCTTGTTTTTTTTATTTCAATGAAAAGTCGCACAAAACTCGAGCAAAACTCTGTGACTTCAATCTGTGGTGAGGTATAAATCTTAAAGGAATTCGATAACGTGTTTGAAAACCGATCCTTGCCAAATATTTTCAAGGGCTTCCCATAAGCTTACGCAAGGAACTCTGGGAAAATTTGAGCTACTTCCTGTTCAATTCTGGGAAATATTCTGGGAATTACGTTGATATTGGAAACGTATGTGATGTTGATGTTTGTGATCGAAGGAGGAAACGTTTGCTCCGACCTCGATCAAATATTCACGGTGGGCTTCCGATAAAGTCAGTAATACTTCGGACAGGTATGTAGGAAAGCCTATAAGTTGACTTGAGAACACCACTATATATAGAACTTGAATTTACGCTGGGATCAATTTGTACACTTCAATATCGCGAACTTGGTACTCTTGAATGCGCTTGAGGCGGCATTATCTTGCAATAATGCCGTCTCGAATACTAGCTCGCGTTTTTATCATGTTAGATAGCGATACAAAATCCGATTTTGAAACGACATTACCGTACATCAAGATAGTGACAAAGCCACAAACCAGTTTGGTACAGATGTGTCTGCATGCTTATGAGAGGCCCTGTTAGGAATCTACGATTATGAATTACTGGGGATTTTTAGCAAGAGAGTATGTCTTGTGTTCTCTTGTTTATAGAGAAGGAATACCAGTTATTGGCCACTAAATTTAAGGTTACGGATTTGCTTCCTCATTTAAAAATTACTGATTATTGTCGAATTTTGTTTTATGGACATTTTGTTTTACGAAGATTGGGATACGAATTATGTCCAAAAGTTTTCCAGGATTATGGATTATTCAGCCCCCCCCCCCACCAAAAAAAAAAAAAGAAAAAAAAAAAACAGGGATTCGCTTATATGATCTTAATTTCTTGGATTTCGATTAAGATTGTTTTTTTTTGTGGAACAGTCAAGTAGTCTATGTAGATCAAACTTCCTCGATTAGAACTTCGGCTGTAGCAAGTAAACCTGAAACGCAGAAAAATGTAAACAGGCTCTTGGATAAAAAGCGTTGATTTTGACTATTCATATGGAAGTACGAAGCCAAGGCATCGAAGGTTTTGATAGTTGCCGCACCAGTTTGGACTACTGTACGAATGTGACGTGTATTGAGTAACGTAGCACTGTTTGCAAAAGCCTCAATTTTTGAAGTTTAAAGCTCTGAAATCACTTCACTATGCACTGTCTTCCTACAGCCAGGTGTTAAATGGGAACCCAGGATAAAATACTGGGGGTAGCCATACCATTCTCTATGGGGTAACCCTTCAAGGGATAGGCAGCCAATCCAGGAGGAAGTAACAGACCGGTAGGTGCTATCTCTACTATGTAGTAGGCTTCCTGTGCCTCCCCCCTACCTACGCTTTTATTGTATGCTTAAATCAAGAGTTAAAATAGGCGGCCTTGGAATGAAATTGTTCAAGATGTGATTGTAGAAGTAAATTCCTGGATGGTATTCCTTTATATGGCCTATATATGCTGTAATTAGTTTAGTGATTTTTTTAATTTTTAACCTAGTTGAGGACCTCCCTGAAAATGACATGTGATGGGAGCATCCTCTTTAAATATTTGTTATTATTATTATTATTGTTATTATTAGTATTATTATTATTATAAATAGGGTATCGATGTTTGCACTCATGTTGTAGTGTGGAATTCTGAGTTCTAAACTTTGCACGTGCAGTCTTGTAACCTATCTATTAAAAGCAGATAAACGTTGGTCTGAACTAGGGAAATAATTATAAGGCAGGTCTGAAACAGGGTATTTATTTGAGGGTCTAGCCATAAATAGGGTATCAAATTTTTGGTCAGATCATAAATAGGATAGCGAAAATCACAGATTTTGGTCATAAATAAGGTACGGGTTTTGGGAAGCGGGCCGCAAACCCCGGCCCCGGAGTAAACTCTACTAAACTTTTGCCCTTTTTCAGCTCGGAACTCAACCGTTATCGATTATGGCCCAGAGAAATCCCTTGACTCTCCACTGCAATCAATGTAGGACTTTACTTGTTGGGTCAGATTCTTTGATGCTTGCATCGATTCCACCGTCACTAAATCACGTGGCAGTAAGAAAAGAGTGTGAAGAGAAGGTTTACGACCAAGTGCGAAAAATCCCCAACCCGGACCCTAAGAAATCAGCATTTTGTCCGTACAGAATCATTTGTCGGCACTGTGATTCACGCGTTGGAAGCGTCGGTGTGGTCGAGGAAACAACTTTGATTTGTTTCAAAGTGGAAACCATCCATTTCAAACGAGGATACGAAGACATCCGGGGAAAGAAATTAAAGAACATCAAAGACAAACTGATTCAAAATGGTCTGGAAGTGGTAAACGTAAGACACATCTTTTCAGTACAAGCTAGTTCACCCCAGACACCCTCAGAACCTCTTGTGTATTGTGACTCAGGGCAGCTCAGCCTGGAGGAAATCCGGTCATTGACCACAGACATACCACGTGGTTATCAACGAGAACTCTTTCTTGCTGCCTTGGAAGGAAATACGCTGGTGTATCTGCCTACAGGTTCCGGTAAGACATTGATTGCAGCAATGTTACTAAGTTGTATGAAGAGACTGAATCCAAAGAAACTGATGGTGTTCATGACGGATCGAATCCCACTGGTTTACCAACAAAGTGAGTACATCAAATCTCAAGTCCCGGATTTGAGGGTGGAAATCTTAGCGGGTGATATTGGACGTTTTCCGGGCGATAAATCGCGTTGGGCAGCAACTGTCCAAGCACTTTCAGAAAACAAAGTTGATCTTGTTGTCATGACGCATCAGATCCTTTTAAATCTTATGGCCGATTCCAGCCCCGTTGTTCGCATGTCGGACATATCTGTACTCGTCTTTGACGAGGCACACCACTGCTTAGGCAACCATTGCTACAACCAAATTATGAGAGATTTCTATAAAGTCACAAGTAACATGTACAAACCACTTGTCCTGGCACTAACGGCTTCGCCAGCCGGTGCAAATACTCTTGAGGCAACAAAGGCCAGACTGAATGAACTGCTGTCTAATCTCTGTGCAACTGCACGCATGCCTGAGTATTCAACGGATTTGGAACTATACTGGAACCGACCGGAGACGTCATACGAGGCTGTTCCCCTGAATAGCAAACAACAGTGTTTGCAGTCTTCAGTGGCGTCCTATGTAGATTCTCTAAAGAGCTTCCTTGAGTACGAAACAGGTTGCCCACGAGCCCTTGACGGCTTACGGGTCTTAACCCCAAACTACAGAGGTGCTTTGCGCAAACTCATAGAACGTTGCTATGGTGATAAGAGCAGGGTCAAAGGCCTGGCACTGGGCGAACATGCTATGCACATGCTCTGTGTTATAGAAGTTAATAACATCCTTGGGTGTGAGTACGCTATGCAGTGTCTTCAAGACTGTTTGGAAAGTCTTCAGGAGGGCACCTCGCCCATGGAACAACTGAAGAAGAAGATGATCGGCTTTTCAGAAGAGCTATTAGCACTTCAAGATTTCGTTAGAAGACTGGATCGTGTATCCAAGTTGTTTTCATCTTCTGACAGATATCAGTACCTGATGCAGGAGCTTAACACCTTTATGCATCAGGTTCAGCATGACAGCTCTTCAAGAGGAATCGTCTTTGTCAAAATGCGAGCGACAGCACACAAACTTTGCCAGCGGCTTAGAGGTCACTCTAGTATTTCTGAAAAGTTAAATCCAGGTTTCCTTGTTGGTCACGGGGCTGGAAGTCTTGGAATGAACTGGCGAGGAGAACAAGAGGAAATTTTGAAGAAATTCAGGTCGGGAGAGGTCAAGCTTCTTGTCAGCACAAGCGTTCTAGAGGAGGGACTGGACGTTCCTGTTTGCAACATGGTCATCCGCTTCGACAGCAATTTGTCAATGCGCGCGCTATTGCAGAGCCGCGGTCGCGCATCACGCCGGTCAGACAGTAGGTTCATTGTCATTTGTAGTGATGCAAAAGAGCAGGTGGACGCTTTTGATGCTATTCGGAGAGAGCAGCACATGGATCAAGCGATGAGGCACCAGCGATATTACGTGAGGTCTTACCCGCAGAGTTCAGCATTCGGATGTCAAGTGAGGAAAATGCCACTAGATCTACCTGCCGTTTACACCTTGAATGAAGCTTTCGAGACATTAATGGTGGACGACAGTGCTATGGAAAGTGAGTGCTACTTGGCGTCCTTGACGGTAAACGAGAGAGCAGAAAGTTTAGCATCGAGAACAAAAAAGCCCAAGAAATCGTTTACTCCTGAAGTGAAGATAACAATCCACAATATTTCACGAGAGGAACGAAGCAAACAAATTGAGCAGTTGACTGAGTTCATGCAGAGATATTTCGAAGTAAAGTCTTTTCCGGTAGAAAATAGCGAAGCTTTCGAGGCTGCCTTCCAAGACAAAGACAAAACTGTCCAAGAAAGCAGGTGTTCTGAAGTTGCTAAATTTAAACTAGAACCTCTTAAGCAACACACCTTTCAATCAAAGGATGCTTTCTTCACGCACGTGGTGGAGTCCTGGTGTTCACGACCCATGACCCTTCGAGAACACTCAGAGAAACTGTGGCTCGGTCGGGTAGAAACCTCTCGTTCCCGGAATTCCAAGTCAGTGCATGTGGTCAGAGCAGATGCCATGTCTGTGGGGTACTTTATGAACCAAGCCCACTACTGTATCCACTGGCCTTTCGCTGGGAACTCCAGGTTAGAGATGATTCGTCTGGCTTTTCAACACGACCTACGGTTGTTGTGCATATTTTGTAAAACATCAAAACCTTTCCAGCAGTTGTTTAAGTTTCAAGTACATTACAGCGAAATGCAAGAATTCATTTTGGTCGACAAACCGCGAGCATTATCAACACATGACATTTTCATATCCTTGAGGCACCCGCCTCGGGTCTTCAAAGCAAAATCTTTCGGCCCGATGAAAAATGAAGATGATGAAGATGATTTTAAGGACTGGTACTTTGAGGAGAACGAGTACGATTTTGACTACGAGCTTGATCGGTCCGAAATCAATGGACTTTCGAGCGGATCCGAAGATGACGAGGAAAATGGACGAAGCAACGACTCTGGCGGTTCTCACGGATCGGACGACACCATTGATGAAGCTGATTTTCTTACAAGTTCTGATGTTGCAAATATTGAAGACGTAGTCAGTTGGGAACGGGTCATTGAAGTTGACGATAGTGCTGAGACCTTTGGTTTGTGCTGGACGTATAACTTTATTATTCCTCAACGCACTTGGCAAGAAGTGAAAGATGCGCTAAAAAGTATTGCACGATTTGACAAGAGGGCATTCTTCGCTTCCGTTCGTAAATCCGTAAGACCATTACCAGAGCTGGAGATACCACAAGAGCTTTCCTTTGAGGTTAAGTACGCCGTGCAATGTGTCCTTCACTCGTACCCATTTGCAAGAGGAAGGATGTCAATCAGATTCGCTTCTTTGCTTGGCAGGAAACCAGAAAGGATCACCTTGATGGCTCTGGGAAAGCTTGTAGCGGCCCTCGAGAGGAATCCATTTTGCGATCCAGAAACTAAACTTGAAAGCCTGCTCGATGAAATTGATCCGAAGTCAACTGGAATCCCAAAACAAATTGTTCCCTCCCACTGTGCAATGATCAAAAGGTTTGTGATCACACCGACCCGCCTGTTGTTTTTCCCACCAGAGATCATGTCCATGAATCGTGTGCTGAGGAAATTTGACACCAATCAGTTTCTCTGCACAAATATACGCGACGAAGACTTCTCGAAACTTTCAGTAGCCGGGGGACCTATCGACGTAGTTTTGGCACGTGTGAAGCGAATCCTGCGGATGGGAGTCCTTGCTGGAGGAGATCGGTTTCTTTTCTTGGGTTCCTCCAACAGTCAGCTACGTAACCATGGCTGTTGGTTTGTCAGGCCCAATCCACATCCTGACCAGATTCGAAAATGGATGGGTGACTTCAGTAAGATAAGGTACTGGGAAGGTTGGGGTTTATTTTTAAAAACATTTCCAGGTCGCTGCACCTTAGGGACTCGGCTAAACCCTAACAAAAGCGACCCGAAAGCAGAAATGTTATTCTGGGAAACGGTGCCAATTGGCTACAATAACATTAAGGAAAAATGCTGGTTTGTTTCTGGGTGCGCTTTAGAAATCAAAATCAAATCGTCAGATTAAAATTTTGACTCTGTCAGCTAATTAGATTGAATGTTTCAAGATTTGAATCCGTAAGTGAAAGTAAAAATAATAGTAAAAATCATATTGTGTGACCCGAGATTTGCCTTTGGACGAAAATAGGTTTAAAATAAGAACCACAATGCATGGCTCACGACTTTACCATGGCAGAAACTGGCTTCTAAGCGTTTAAAAACTTTTTGGTTGAGACCATAGTGTTAGGTGAAGCCACACACGATGAGGATTTGGCTGAGCAAAGATCTCATGAAACAGTTGGCTCACCCGCTTCCTCGGACTTGTCGAGGAAAATGGTGCACTAACTGCCTCGTTCGTTCCTAGCTCAGGCAAATTTTAAATTTCCATTTTGGTTGTAGTAGGGTTATGCACCTATCAATGTAAACCCCGTGGGGGGGGGGGGGGGGGAGTGCGGGCAAGGGGTGGGGATTTGACCAAGGAGAAAAAATTCTGGTCAATTTCCCACGGGTGGGGCAGCGTATGTTCATCAAATGTAGTCAAAATCCCCACCCAGGGGCAAAATAACAAATATTAAAAGACAAGCTATGAACATACCTTTTAAGTATGAAGATAAATATCGGTAAAAAAAACTCACCTTCTCTGAAACCCACGCCATTCCAAAGACAAGAAAGACGATGCCAGGTAGCCACGCTTTGTCTTGGCCCCAGTCTCTCTGCCGAACAAATCAAATGTCCCGACCCCTGAGCAAAGGTACTGCATCAAACCTCCCACTGAGGAGATGGATTCCTTGGTCAAACAAATCCCCACCCTTTCCCCGCACTCACCCCCCCCCCCACGGGGTTTACATTGATAGGTGCATTACGGAAAGGGTGGACCCAAGGTCTGACTCAGCTAGAAAGATGATTTGACTTAAACGTTCGCTCTAGGGGTGAAATAATTAATTCATACTTACATTTCCTATTAGCTGTGTAGCAACGTACATGGCCAGGATGGGACAATGCTTTTCCACGTCCTGGGACGCAGTAGGTATTGGTAGTAACGAAGGAGCTACCCAGATAATGGATGATGATATAACGACACCAAGCGGTAGTTACTGCTTTTCTGATGGCGTGGGAAAAATTTCCGAACCACTTGTTCGTAAGGTGAGAAACATTAGTGACCTTACACAAACGTGACCTTTTCTAGGACTGCTTTAGCATCTGAAACGTCTGGAACGGGCTTTTCTGTTCTTTTCTTTTTTTTTTCTTTGTCCTTCGAGGACTTTAGCAGTTGGCTTTTCCAATATTTTGAATATTGTGGAATAGACTCCATTTCACAATAATCAAAATGTCGTCAAGATTTCATAATGAGGGAATAATTCCCGTATTGTGGAATCCCAATAGAATTGGAATTTAGGCCGTTCATGCGACTTTTAGCTGCCGTAGCATTAAGTGACATGAGATCCAAGATTATACGGAGTATGGATGTTTTTCAGGTTGCAAGAAAACTCGCAAAGAACTTCCTACCGTCTGCAATTCAAATCCGTTTCGCGGGCTTTAAAGGAGTTCTAACACTAGATCCAAGCCTCCCCGAGAATACAGTGGCCTTTCGCCCAAGCATGCGCAAATTTGAGAGTTCCCATCAACGTCTGGAGGTGTTGCAGACTTCTCGTCCGCAGGCCGTGTTCTTAAATCACCAGCTTATTATGCTACTGTCTAACCTCGGTGTCTCGGATGAGGTTTTCATCAAGTTACAGCGGGACATGTTGGATAAACTCGCAGGTGAAGCTTCAGGAACACGTTCAATTGTCGCATTCTTGAAACCCTTAAATATTGACAAGGGGAAAGACCACGGGTACAAGAATTTGTAATGATGAAAAGTGCTTGATAAAAGGTGTAATTCTTCATTTTAGTGCAGGTTTTCTGATAAGAATTTTTCTCAAACAGGAATGTTAGTCAACGAACGCTTGGCTACACAGCAATTGACGTCAGGATGTAAGACAGGCGTGGCATACATAGGCCTGTCAGAGAGCGGGATTCAGCTGACCACTGAACCGTTCTTCAAATCTCTGCTGGTAGCGCTGTACAAAGATCGCATGCAAAATTTGCTCAGCCGCGCCCGTATTCTCTTACCGCAAGACAAAGCGCGACTGATGTTGGGTGTCATGGATGAAACAGGGACCCTTCAATATGGGGAGGTCAGTGTAGCAATATCTTAGACAAATAATACTGATTTAAATTACCTTAACGATTCTGTTGTATTTCTTTGGGACTGTATGTAAGTCATGGAAAGTGCATGCCATTACAAAGAAATGACTGAATCAAAATATAGCAGCTGAGGGACCAACATTAGGTGCCCATCATAGAGAGAGATGTCTGTCTTAAAGAGAGTCCAGTTACACTAAAAAGATTAAAATAAAGCAGCTGAGAGACCAACATTAGGTTTCCATCTTAGAAAGGTGTCCGTCTTAAAGAGTCCAGTTATTGAGAAACGAGAACCTCTACGTGGAACTTACCGGGGCCCAGTGGGACACGGGATTGCATAGATATAGTTAACCTCTTGCACCTCTCACGATGGAAGGTTCACTCAGTGTAGATAGCTTTGATAAGTCGCTCTTATTCTTGATACGTTTCACGATGGAAGGTTCACTCTTAAGTGATCGCTCGTAAATTTGTCTCTCCAAATATTCACTCTTAAATTTTCGCTCATAAACTAGTGCATCGTAAAGGATGGGGAACAAAAAGCTATAATCTTTATTCAGTCTCTTGATTGTCCTCCATCCCTCGTGCTTTTCAAAATGGCGGATAAGATTTCAATGAGCCAGCGAGCAAAAGTAACGAGCCAGCGATATATCTCAGTCAGCGATATATCCCTAACAATGTAACGTTGAAAAAACGACAGAAACCGTCTGCATTTTGTAACCGGTGCCAGCCTTCGGCTGGGCCCCGGTAATTACAAACATATAGATTCAAACCTGCGAGATTCGAAATCGCGACCTCCTGCTCCAGTCGTAATTGCTGAAACTTGTCTGATACTGTAAGGGTGAGATATTCAATTACGTTTCCAACCCTAAATCAAATATAATATGTATTTCATGTATATAATAATAATAATAATAATAATAATAATAATAATAATAATAATAATAATAATAATAATAATAATAATATAGGCACTGGGGTAGGACAGGGTGGTACCTCAGCCTACCACGGGAAAGTGGACGCTCCCGCCTACCAGAGTCTGGGGTGGCACCTTTGGCAAGTGCCCGCAGCCCCTTGCCACCCTCGTTGGGGTAACAACACAGGGTAGAGGGGACCCTTCAGTCTTGGTCGACAGCCCTTCTAGAGAAAGTGTCTCGATAAAAACACTGGTGCTGGTTGCACCTTAAAAGTACCACCCTCATAATGAGTGAAGATGACAGATTATGATTCATCCACGAACGGCGTGAATGGGAGTGGAACCGGGGAAACTGGTGAAGCTTCCTCGCCCGGCAGGTGTCCCACTGTAGGGCAGGGTGGGCCCGGTCGTCATCCAGCTACTGCCAGAATGAAATGGAGCAGAGATATGAACATTGCTGTAATGGAGTGCTACTATCTGGGTAAACCAGTGGATGAAAATGGCAGACCAGTCAGAGGATATAGACAGAGAATGCATGCTGTCTGGAAGGAAAGAGGTTTACCAAAGATAACAGAGCAGAGACTATGTGATCAGGCTAGGGCGATCAGAAAGAATGAGTGGTTTACTTCGGTCGAGTTGGATGAAATCAGGAGAAGAATGACTACAGTAGATGAAGAATTAGAGGAACAGGATGTCGGGTGTATAGACACAGAACCCGAACAGGTCGATGAACTAAATGGAGATGTCAATGTGCAGATTGTAGACAATGACACGAGGAATGACGAGGAGATTCAAATGATCAAGGATATATTGGAAATTATGAGAAGCGGTCAGGTGTGTAATGGTGCTGGGTTTAAGAGAGTTGACAGAAAAGTACTGGCAGAATGGACGAAGAAGGTGAATAGAGTAGTGTCAGATATACAATCTAACAATATCACTGACACCAATAAATTGATTAATGCTACTGCGATTTACGTAGGAAGACAAATTGGACTCAAAGTGGGTGGTTATGAGGGAAAAGGAGGCAAAGAACCGCGGTGGAAAAGGAGAATCAAAGACTCTATTGCAGAGTTATGGAGGCACATCAACATCCTGGAAAGATCTAAACAAGGGAAACTTAAAAGGAAGGAAAAATACTCCAAGTTGGAGAGGAAGTACAACATCAAACAGAAAGGAGAAAAGCTTGTAATTGAAGAACTTAAGCAAAGACTGCTAGCTAAATCTGCAAAGTTGAAAAGGTATGAGCAAAGGATTCATCGCTATCAAGTCAACAGATTGTTCCAGCAAGACCAAAAGAGGGTGTACCAACAAATGAATGGAACATCTAGTAGCTTCAATGAAGTTAGACCTGATGCTGAGGAAAGCCAACAGTTTTGGAGAGATATATGGGGCAAGGAGGTTTTACACAATGAAAATGCAGAATGGTTAAAAGAACTGAAAAAGGAAAGAGTAGAAGGTATACAGGAGGACTATGTAATAACAGCTGAAATGGTGACAGCAAGGTCAAAGAAGATCCCTAATTGGAAGGCACCTGGCCCTGATGGCGTCCAAGGCTACTGGATCAAGAAATTGACAGCATTACATGAACGAATGGCGGACCACATGAATGATTTGATCAACAACAGGGTCACCATACCTGTATGGATGACAACTGGAAGGACTGTGCTGTGTCAGAAAGACCAAGAAAGAGGTAGTGCTGTTGATAACTATCGACCCATATCCTGTCTACCACTTGCTTGGAAATTGATGACAGGGATCATAGCTGATAGTATGTATGAGTTCTTTGTAGAAAACGATGCTTTGCCTGTAGAACAGAAGGGGTGTAGGAGAAAGAGTAGAGGCACAAAAGATCAGTTGTTGATTGATAAGATGGTCCTTGCTGATTGCAAAAGAAAGCATAAGAACTTGGCTATGGCGTGGGTGGACTATAAGAAAGCATATGATATGGTGCCTCACTCTTGGATTATTGAAAGCCTAAAAATGGCACTAGTGGCGGAAAATATAATAACTTTTCTGCAGAAATCTATGGTAAATTGGAAGACAGAGCTGACTTCTTGTGGAGAGACACTTGGTGTAGTTGATATTAAGCGGGGTATCTTTCAAGGAGACAGTCTGTCCCCCCTTATCTGCACTGTTTGCATGGTACCCTTGACCAAGATCTTGCAAGATGCGAAAGCTGGATATACATTAGGAGATGTCAAAATAAATCATTTGTTCTTTATGGATGACTTGAAGGTTTATGGCAAGGATAAAGCAGAGATTGAAAGCCTTGTTTCGACGGTACAGTTGATTAGCCAAGATATAGGAATGGAATTTGGGGTAAAGAAATGTGGTGTTGTGGTACTGAAGCGGGGGAAGTTGTGCAAAAGTGAGGGTATTAACTTGTTAAATGGACAGACGATAAAGGAAGTTGATGAAGAAGGTTACAAGTATCTGGGCATTCTAGAGCTGGACAAGTTTAAGGAAAGGGAAATGAAAGAAATATTTCGAACAGAGTACTTAAGGCGGTTTAAACTTGTCATGAAATCTCAGCTCAATGGTAAGAACAAAATCAAAGCAGTAAATACTTGGGCTGTGTCGCTCATGAGGTATGGAGCAGGAACAATTAATTGGAATAAGGAGGAACTTCAGGAAATAGATAGGAAGTCTAGAAAAATCATGACAATGAATAAGGAACTACACCCTAGAAGTGATGTTGCCAGAATATACGTACCCAGAAAGAAGGGAGGAAGAGGCTTGATCAGTTGCGAGTGTTGCGTTAGGAGGGAAGAGAACAACTTGAGTTGGTATGTAAGGAATAGTGAAGAGGTATTACTCAGGAAAGTTGGAGATAGTAATGTAGTCAACATCTCAGACGCTGTGGACCCAAAGAAGTTCAAAGTGAATGAAGTAAAGGAGATGGAGAATGAATGGAAGCGGAAAAGAATGCATGGGCAGTATGTGAGAGAAAAGGAAGGTATTGATTGGGATAGAACTTGGCAGTGGATTGCTAAAGGAGATTTGAAAGGATGTACTGAGGCCCTGATATGCAGCGCTCAGGAACAATCTTTAAGAACAAATTATACGAGATTTCATATTGATCACACAGCAGAATCCCCTTTGTGTAGAATGTGCGGTAGTAAGGGAGAAACGGTGGCCCATGTGGTGAGTGAATGCAGTAAGTTGGCGCAGACAGAATATAAAGGCAGGCATGATAACGTGGCACGGTATATTCACTGGCAACTTTGTGGTAAATGTGGATTGGAAAGAGCTAATTGCTGGTATGAACAGAAACCGGAGGGAGTGGTGGAGAGTGAAAATTTCAAAATACTGTGGGACTTCACAATCCAGTGTGATCGGAAAATCGAGGCTAGAAGACCAGACATTGTCTTTATTGATAAGAAGGAGAGAGAGGTTGTTGTGATTGATGTTGCCATCCCAGGTGATGACAGGGTGAAAGAGAAGGAACTCGAGAAGGTAGAGAAATACCAACTATTGAAAAATGAAATTGCAAAAGTCTGGTGCATGCGAAAAGTCATCGTAGTGCCTGTTGTCATTGGGGCTCTTGGAGCCGTATCAGTCAACTTTAAGGAGCACATGAAGCGAATCGGCGTGAACGTGAAGCTGGAAGTTATCCAGAAAACAGCACTGTTGGGGACAGCAAAGATACTAAGGAAAGTACTGACTCTGTAAAAAAAGAAGGAAAAGAGAGTCCTGGGACCTGTGGTGACTTGTTGTAACCCGCTCCAAAGGACTATATACCAGGCTGAACATCCTAGTTTAGCCTGAGTCTACAAGGAATGGACATAATAATAATAATAATAATAAAAATAATAATGAACTTTATTTAAGTGTCAGCTGTTCTAGCATTTACGTACTAATTGGGGACACTGTAAAGCACAAATGAAATCAAATCAAATCAAATGCTGGTTTTTGTGAGGAGGGGAAAACCAAAGTACACGGAGAAAAACCTCTCGGAGCAGAGTAGAGAACCAACAAACTCAGCCCACATATGACGCCGGGGCTGGGAATCGAACCCGGGCCACATTGGTGGAAGGCGAGCTCTCTCACCACTGCGCCAACCCTGCTCCCCCACGTATCAATGAGTACGTAACAAATGCTCCGTTTTCTTCACCTGTCAGGTTTTTGTGCAGTATTCTGCGGTTTCCACGGATCCAGATCGTGACGGAGAATACTGCAGGGCGAACAAAATTGTCCTAACAGGACCGGTGGTGGTGACGAGAAATCCATGCTTGCATCCGGGAGATATAAGGCAACTCACAGCAGTGAGTGCTCCACAGCTTAATCACTTGGTGGATTGTGTTGTATTTCCCAGTCGCGGTCCGAGACCCCACCCAAGTGAAATGGCAGGTAAGCTATAGTGCATTGGCCAACTTTAAATTGGAAACACAATTTTTTTGTATGAGATTTAGTGTTATACGGAGTGGTAGCAAATCGATAGAATTGATGACACACGTGTTATATCACTCACTATCACACGTGTTATATCACCGGCGCCAACCGGTTAGCTCAGTTGGTAGAGCACCGGACTACCGAGCGGGAGGTCGCGGACTCAAACCCCGGCCGCACCCAACACTCAGGGTCTTTAAATAACTGAGGGGAAACTGCTGCTTTTGTAAGGACATCTGCATATGGTTAAACTTTCTAGTCTTCTCGGGTAAGGACGGTAAACAGTATTTCCCGTCTCACAACCTTTGTTCAAGAACCCACACTCTGATCGCAAAGAGTAGGGGACTTAGTTCCCGGTGTTGTGGTCTTGCCTTTGGGTTGGCGCTTCACATAGGAATAACCTCATTGCGCCTTGCCCCCTTGGACAGAATTGTCCAAGAAAAATAAAAATAAGTATGTACGTTGTTCTATGGGGTAGTTTCTAAAGAAACTGGTGCTGCATCAGCGGGGAATTGAAACACAAGAAACTGGGATAATCAAAGGAATTGATAAAGTAAGGTATACCACCGTAAGGTAAAAAAATGGGGTTCTGACGTTTCGCGCGTTTGCTCTTCCTGAGAGCGAATGACGGAGGGGAAACGCTCGAAACGTCAGAATCCCCGATTTTTTTTACCTTACAGTGGTATAACTTACTTTATCAACTTGTTCAGTGTTTCAGAATTTCTGATATTACCGGCGGGTTCGCAGTTCGTAGCGATTTGCTGCCACTCTGTACACCACTAAATTTTACGTAATAAAAAGAGAACAACATGACTGCTTGGAGATGCGAGATTTCTCGTCATGTTGAAAATTATTTTCGCTCGTACGCATCGCTTACTTGTGAAATACTTTGTAACCGACTTGAAGAGAAATTTTGTATCTTCACGCGGCTATGTAATATCTTCTACCAAAAAATGCCCAAACATTTTTAACTGCGACGATATCAACGCGTTTTCCCGCGCGTGATGCTGGCGGCATATATTTGGTTTGTGTTTTGATTGGTCCATTAGATGGTGCACAGGAGGGGGGCAACATCCCATACATTCTCTTAAATGAAATCCAAACGATGTTCTCACAACTTGCGAAGCAATCATGGAGGCATAAGTCAGCGGATTCAATTCACAAAGATTTATACTCTTTGGGCGGGATTTTTTCATAAGAGTGACGGAGTGCTAATCATAATTTTCAAAACAATGCCTTAACTCTTTAGGGTCGGACCATTAGAAAAGTGATGGGGGGGGGGGTGGGGAATTTTCAGCTTGCACGAATTTTTTTTTCGCTCACTGCTTATGCAGGAATTTTTTTTTCAGGTGAACACCTCTGCACGAATTTTTTTTACTACATGTGAAAAAGTCACAATTGGACCTTCCTTCTGCATGAATTTTTTTTTTACCTTCTTCTTTGCATGAATTTTTTTTCATGGCAGTTTCCCTTGCATGAATTTTTTTTTTGTTTTTTTCCCCATCCCCCCCACCCATCACTTTTCTAATGGTCCGTCCCTTAGGTCTAAGAGTGACTTTATAGATTTTACTCTGGCTAACGCCAGACGAGTCTACTCAGATTATCAAGCAAACTAGCTACGCGGACTACGCGTTCAACTCACACCTGTAATTTTTTGTGCAAGTTGTGAGTTGTGCATCGACGAGAAGCTTCAGAGCGATTAGGGAACGAGTCAGCTCTGAACGTTTTCTCAACTTCACTTCGCGATAATAGCACCAACAAAAAAGCCAACAGACACATAGTTTTTATAGAGATCGACATCCTTTTAACTTTCGAAAACTGTAAACAGACCAGCTGTCAAATTTACCGCGCAATAGAGAGCGCCCGCTCAAAATACGCCGCTGACCAGGGTGAGCGCTTTGCAAGTTGTGAGAGCATCGTTTCTCGGTCCCAGACCCTTTTTCTCCCCCTCCCCTTCCCTGCGGTGCATCTGCCTTGATTTGTTAAAGTATAGAAATTGCTTTGGTTTTGGTTATACGACAGTCAAGTGAAAGCCGCGTTGAGGAAAGCTCTTGTCTTTACTAGGTGGAGATCTCGACGGCGATCTGTACTTCGTTTGCTGGAAAGAGGAGCTCTTGTTAAAACGACCACTGTTTGAACCAATGAACTACGAGGCGCCTCCTAAAAGAACAGTCGTCGGACCTATAACAGATCATCACATGGCCGAGTTTGTTGCCGAGTATATCAGGTTTGACCAGTTAGGGGTGATTGACAACGCTCACAAAGCGCATGCCGACAGCGATAAGGATGGAGTGGAGTCTCAGATTTGTCTAGAATTAGCTGAATTGCATTCACTGGCTGTCGATGCGCCAAAGACTGGAGAATGGCCAGAAATGCCAAAAGATGCTAAAGTTACAAGCTTTCCCGACTTTATGATGAAGCCTGACAAACCAAGTTACCCCTCGGACAAGGTTTTGGGAAAGCTGTTTCGGGAATGCCGAGCGTTTAAAAACAGTCTCATCCAGGTAGGTCCTTATAAGAAGCATCGCGTCGCACCTGGTTTATTGGTGCCCAACTTTCAAAGATACCTTGGCAAGGCAAAGGAGCTGTACAAGGAGTACTCAAGCCAGCTCCAGACTTTGATGAACCTGTATGGTATTGATACAGAAGCCGAACTTTTGTCGGGCTGTTTCCAAAAGCTCCATGACCGTCTTGGTAGGGAAAAGATGGAGATTGCTGATATAGTGAGCCACGTACTAGAAACAGTTCGTACCAACTTCCGAAGCAGATTCTTCGAGGAGTTCGAGGAGGACGGAACAAGACGAGGTCCCGGTGATTCCATTTCCGAAGAAATGGAAAAGAAAGCGTCAGCTTGGTACTACGTGGCATACACTCACCAAGAAGGTTCCACTATAGGAAGACTCCACCCCGAAGGACCTTCAGAGGAACAATTCCTAAGCTTTCCTTGGGTCATTGATGATATCATGCTGTCAATCAGCCAAAGAAAACCATTCAAAAACGAAGAAGGTGATTCTTGTGGTTATTTTTCCTGATCCACGATAAAAGTAATTCGCATTTTATCTAATGATTTGTTTATTCCAAGTGAATATTCTTACGCGTAGTACACAACAGAAAAAATTAATTTCCAGAAGAGAATCAAGTAACAAACATGAAGGGAAGTGTGCAGGTATTTAAGATGAAGAGGCGACAGCATACTATAACATTATTTCTTTGAAAAGAAGTGTTTGAAATGTCCCTGCTATTTGCGCTACACAGGATACAGTTACAGGGGACGCGTTCCATTTTACCAAAATTTCAGGAAATTGTGTTAGAGATTAAATCAGCTAGCAGTAGTGGTTATTTTTCGGCATTTTTCCTTTGCACAGATGTTAGGCCTTACTGAAAAATAATCCTTGAAATTTCTCTTCTCATGTGATTCTATACCCTGAATTTTCCGACGTTGTGGTTATGTGGAAAGAGACCCTTTCACTGATATATATGTGGTCATGCACAAGAGAGAATGCATCATCCTCTCTTGATATGCGTTATTGACCAAGCGTGAGGTCAAGATGGCTGCATATCGGTCGCAAAAAGAAACGACGCCAATATCCAGCCATCTTGACCGAACAAGCATGGTTAATAACGGATTTATTATGGCCATTTTCTCTAGTTTTGTTTTGCGGGACAAAGCAGGAAATCCCGACGGGGAAAGATAGGCCTACTTACCCGCTTGAGTATCCAATCAGAACTCAGGATTCGTCTCATCTTGGCAGCTTGCGGAACCAGCTAAATAATAAATTAACATGCATTGCATGCTTCCTTTTAAGGTGTTTCTACTTCAGTCACGCGGACCGTTGCCAAATTTTTCCTAGAGCAAAGTGAATCACTCTTGGAACAATTTATCGCAAGGCTGAATACGAAGAACCTTATAGATGAGCATATTAGCAAGGCAGCTCCTGGACTTAGGGTAGCTTTGTTTGGATCTTCGGCAACGATGCTTTTCCGACCCGATTCCGACCTCGACGTGTGCGTCCTCGATCCCAGCGTCGTCGCTCAGCGCAGAGATCTGGGTCGAGAGGAGCAGATCGCGTTGTTAAGGAAGCTTCGATCTGTTATGAGGAAGATCTTTAAACATGCGCGCTTGGTAGAGACAGCTCGTATTCCAGTGAGTGTTTCCTTCATGTTGATCTTAGTTGATAATTTCGAAGCAAGGAAATCCGAGCCAGTTTCGATAGTAGTTGATCAGGTCTGTACACTGGTATTTTCCCTAACCTCGTGGGCAACAGTGCATATTCTTAAGACTTATTTTAATTAGAAGTCGAAAACGAGCGAAACCACGTAAAAATACTCAAAAGCAGTTCTCTATAGAATGGTGACACAAATTGTTTCGTCCAACCAGTACCACAGTACAGTACTGTTCAGTAGCTTTACAAAGAATAGTCACACTGCATGGTTTGATCCACAGATGAAAAAGTTAGACCCACGCTGTATAGTAAAACAAACAGTACCACAGTGCAGTACTGTTCAGTAGCTTTACAAAGAATAGTCACACTGCATGGTTTGATCCACAGATGAAAAAGATAGCACCACACTGTACAGTAAAACAAACAGTACCACAGTACAGTACTGTTCATTAGCTTTACAAAGAATAGTCACACTGCATGGTTTGATCCACAGATGAAAAAGATAGCACCACACTGTATAGTAAAACAAACAGTACCACAGTGCAGTACTGTTCAGTAGCTTTACAAAGAATAGTCACACTGCATGGTTTGATCCACAGATGAAAAAGATAGCACCACACTGTACAGTAAAACAAACAGTACCACAGTACAGTACTGTTCAGTAGCTTTACAAAGAATGGTCACACTGTTTGGTTTGATCCACAAGTGAGAAATTTAGAACCACACTGTATAGTAAAACAAACAGTACCACAGTACAGTACTGTTCAGTAGCTTTACATAGAATGGTCACACTGCATGGTTTGATCCACAGGTGAGACATTTAGAACCACACTGTATAGTAAAACAAACACTACCAAAGTTCAGACTATGTCAGGCTCCTGACTATGTGCTGTATCGATACATATTTCAGGTGATACCTTGTGAAAATCTCATCAAGCGCAGTTTCTCTTTGCCTAAACTAACTGGAGATCTGGCAGCGTCATCAAACGGCCTTTTGAAAGCCATTGTCCTCTCGCAGTACATCAAGTCATACCCAGCTCTTCTGCCGTTACTTCGAGTGCTCATCAATTGGGGTCACGTGGCTGGTCTCTCTGGGCACGGCAAGGATGCGCTCGTTAAATCCAATTTGTTAACCTTCTTGTTGCTGATATTTTGTGTTACCAAGAGGCTCGTGCGAAATTTTGATATGAGCTCTGTGTGGTGTCAGTGTCTTCATATCTCGTTGGGTCGCGTGAGTGATGATGTGGCCTATCAGGAGTGGAAGGCCGTAATTGATTCGCTGCAGTCAGTAATAACGTCCAGGGCTGCCGTCGAACATTGCAGTAATCCACCGCTAGTAATCGGGGAGGAGGAAGTTGGCGACGTGCTTCTGTCTTTCTTTCAAGCGTACAATACGATTCTAGAAAACGAAATCCCAAAAACCTTTGCAATACTGCTGGGCGTGCGCAAATTGGCGGAACTGCTGGAACCAGAACATCTGTGCATGCTCACGGAGCACATGCAGCGCGCCTTTCACTTGTTAGCACTTCACGGCGACGTTGAAGTTCTCCTTACGCTGAGTGCATCACAAGTTGACCGCGTTATTTTCCTTCCGGAGGCCTTATCATACACTATAGCGGGTTCAGAAAGGCACAATGCGCACGAACTGTCGTTGAAAACTGGGGCTCGGGTAACTATTCGTCCTAGAGTCCCTGGGTCAGGAATGGGCTTGATACTGCAAGCTGTTGGTACCGAGGCAGCCGTAGCCTCTGTGGAACATGCCTTGAATGCCATGTCGACGCAAGCCGTCCGTAATCGAGCGGCCATCATGTCTGTGTGTTATGTGAAAGAGGCCAAACATATGTTATTTGAAGGTTGCCTTAGTGACGACGACCGCGTAGCGTTGGTACCATACTATGGTAACAATCACCCTACCCATGACAGTATGGCTTTGTACGTGCCAATGATGACAAACCCGCGGTCTGGTCTTGGTCGAATCGGTGCGGCCTACACACGTCACGAGTTTCTTACATTTCAAGAAAAGTTTCTCACTCAAGTTCAGGTAAGTTTATTGAGGAGTAGTAGTATATTACAGTAAAAATTAAACGAATTTACTTTTTTTATTGAAACCCGACTTTAATTTTTTTATTTAACTTTTTACAAAAATTTGAAAAACGAATTTACTTTTTTTATTGAAACCCGACTTTAATTTTTTTATTTAACTTTTTACAAAAAATTTGAAAAAACGACTTTACTTTTTAATTTTGAAAAAGACGAATTTGCGGTTTAAAGATTTGTAAAAATTTTTATTAAACATGGAACAAGACGAGGCAGAATTGAGAAAACTTAACATTTTGAAAGAGATTGCTAAAAGGCATGGAATTAAAAATTACTATGAAATGAGTAAATCTGAACTTATTAAAAAGATAAGAAAAATACCGGGGGTAGTTGAAGAACTTAAAAAAGAACAAGAAAAATTAAAAAAACAAGAACAAGAAAAATTACAAGAACTAGAACAAATAAAACAACAAGAAGAACAAAAAGAAAGATTGGAAAAAATATTAAAGCAAAAAGACGAGCAAATAAAACAAAATGAAGAACAATTAAAACGAAACGAGCAAATAAAAAGAAATAAACAAATATTAGATCAATATTTTGAACAATTGAAAAGAAAAGATGAACAAATAAAACAACAAGAGGAACAAATAAAACAAGCTAAAAAAGAGGCTAAAGATTATGAGAAAAAGGGTGCTAGACCTAAAGAGCCAAAACCACAACAACCTGAAAGAAAAGAAGATTCAATTATAGGTAGGGATAATGAGAAGAAATACGATAAAACAAAAAACAAAAAAACTAAAAGAACAACAACCCTTAGAATATTACCAATAAGACCTTCTGAAGATGAAGAAACCCTTCAAAATATCACCGAAAGAACTGAAATTATTTTTCAAATTAGGAGAGATCTAGATAATGATTTATCAGAAATAATTTATAATGAATTGGAACCGAAAATAGAAATGCGCTCAAGAATTGTTATCAGTTTTAGCGCTTTGATTCATAGAGGAAATGGGGAAATAGCTTATCACTCCCACACATTTAGGGGAGAGGGGTCTTTTTCCATGCTTTCAGAAATAAAAGATTATATTGAGAGGTGTGAGGGACAAAGATTGAGTTTGGAGGGTATTGCTTGGAGTAGAGCATACTTACCTCCATCAAAAACCATTGATAAAAAGGGTGCTCATGAAGGGAGAGTTGAATTTACAGAGGTAAAAGTAAAAGTTATTCACAGTAACGAGCCTCTAATTGGGTGTGGAAAATTACCAGACAGTCTTCGTAATAAAAAATGTCTTTATGCTGTAGATGGTAAGGATGATAATATGTGCTTTTGGCGGTGCCTGGCTATTAAATTGAACATTATTGATGGTAAAGAAAGACCCGAGAAAGACATTGAAAAACTATCATTATCATTGGCCCGAGATTTTTATAATAACAAAAAATTGAAAGCCTCAGAAGTTAGATCGACAAAACTTGTTGATTTTGAGAAAATTGCAAAAATGTTTTCTATTAACATTAGGGTTTACGAGCAAAAAGAAAAAGAAAACTATGAAATTTGGAAACTTGTTTTTGGTAAAGGCCAATTCAAAGAGAATTTACCTAGTTTAGATATGGGGCTTTATGAGGGCCACTGTTTTTTCATAAAGGATATAGAGATGCTATCCAAAAAATGGCAATGTTCAGGATGCAAACAAATATTTAAACGGCATGATTATCTTGGAGACCATGTAAAAAATAACAGCTGTAAAGGAGGTGAGACAAAAATATTATGCACAGGAGAAAAGATAAAATATATTATGAACAATTCTGAAAAGGTGTTTTATGGTGGTAATACACAATTTAGCTATAAAGCTTGTAGATGGATAGATGAACAATCAAAGATTATGGGAAAACATATTCATCATGCTTTATGCGGTCATGGTGGTGAAAGGTGTGTTAAAGATGAAAGCGGAAATGAGATTTTTTTGGTGGATGGATACGAACCCGAGACCAATACTGTTTTTGAGTTTTATGGGTGTAAATGGCACGGTTGTACCTGTTCAAACGAAGATGAAACTAAATATAATGAAACAAAACAAAGAGAAAAGATGATTAAAGATTTGGGGTATCGTGTTGTATCGGTTTGGGAGTGTGAAAAACCTAAATTGGGTGATATATGGTTTGAGAAGAAATTTATACTGTACCCAGATTTTATTGATTATGATTTTGAGGCAATATTACAAAAAGAATTTCAACATATTACTGATGATTTATCTTTTAACCAAACACATATACCGGTTAGCGTTGCAATACATGACACTCTTGAAAAAGAACCAACATGTATTATAAATTCAAATCCTGATGATCTTGTAAAAGAATTTGTTGAAAATTTAGAAAAAAGAAGAAAAAAGATTGTTGAAAAGGTTAAAAAAGAATATCCATTACCTGACCAAGATTCTATCCCAAAGAAAGTTTTAGAAGAGTATGAAAGATGGTGTAATCAAGTTCCTGTTTTAGGGTTCAATAGTGGAAAGTATGATATCAATATGATTAAAAGATATTTTGTAAAAAACATGACTGATAAAACTAAGGAGATTTTTGTCGCAAGAAACGCGAATAAATATATGTTTTTGACAACCCCCCATTTCAAATTCTTGGATGTGATGTCCTACTTGGCGCCAGGACTTTCTTTTGATAAGTGGTGCAAAGCAAACAACTGTGAAGCTAAAAAACTTGTATTTCCCTATGAATGGTTGGATAGTTATGATAAGCTTTCTAAAGTTGGGACAGTAAAACATGAAGACTTTTACTCAAGTTTGAAACAAGAAAATATTACAGTAAAAGAATATGAAGAATATTTGATTGAATTCGAAAAGAGAGGCTGTGTTACAATGATGGACTGGTTGAAAGAGTATAATCTTCACGATGTTATCCCTTTCAAAGAAGCTTTGGAAAAAACACGAGCACAATATTATTCCGACAAAATTGATATATTAAAAGATGCTGTATCAATCCCAGGCGTCTCAATGCGGTATGTTCTAAATAAATATCAAAAAATGAAAAAGAAAGGTGATCCTGAATTATATTCCCCAGGCCAATACTGCATTCATAGATGCAATAAATATTGTAATAACGAGTTTTGCAAAAAATGCCGCCAGAAAATGAAAGATTGTAAAACATGCGATAAAAACAAGATTTATAAACTATTGAAAACTGGTATGGTTGGGGGGCCTAGTATAATATTTATGAGATATGCAGAGGCGGAAAAAACAAAGATTCGCTCTCATAAATATAAATTTTCAAAAAATTGTGTAAGAATTGTTGGTTATGATGCAAATGGTTTATATCTTTACTGTGCGGGACAAGAAATGCCATGCGGTAAAGAAGAATGTATTGAGGTAAAAAATCCATCAGATACAGAAACTGTTACGAAAATTTGCAAAGATATTCTTGATGGTAATCTTTTCGGTTTTTGTCAAGTTGATATCCATGCGCCTGAACACTTAAAAGAAAAGTTTGAAGAGTTTTCACCTCTATTTGTTGTAGATAGCGTTCCAGAAGATTTGGTACCTGAACACATGAAAGAATACCAAAAAGCTACAGGTAGAAAACACCTAAAAGATAATAAAAAATTACTGGGGGTTACCAAGACAAAAAAGATATTGTTATATACACCTATAATAAAATGGCTTCTTGAGCATGGTTTGAAGGTTACAGCTATTCATAATATTTTGAAGTATGAACCTGGAAGACCTTTTGAATGGTTCCCAAAAGAGGTGTCCGACGCAAGAAGAGATGGTGATATAGAGGTTATGGCGGAAAAATTAAGTAAAGCTTTTGATGAAAACAAAAAAGATGATGTCGTAAACCTTACTAATGAATTAAATCAATTTCCTGATATATTAAAAATTATTGAAGAGAGCAAAGACACTAAAGTATTGATTGAAAAACTAAATCAAAAGTATAAAGGTTGTAAAGAATTGGGTGACACTTACAAACTAAAAGGAAATTCATTCTATGGAAAAATGATAGAAGATAAGGAAAAACACAAGAATACAAGGTATACCCAGGATGAAAGTGAGGTTGATAAAGCATTAAGGTCCCCATTTTTTGAAGATCTTTCAGAAATAAATGAAACATATGAAATAGTAAAAAGAAAACGGCAAATAAAAATAGACAGGCCCTATCAATGCGGTATCGCGGTGTATCAGCTAGCCAAACTTCGGATGTTGGAATTTTATTACGATTTTGTTGATAAATATGTAGATAGAAAGGATTTTGAATTGATACAAATGGATACTGATTCTATGTACATGGCAATTTCGGATAAAAACTTTGATAATATTATAAAACCAGAAATGAGAAAAGAATACTTTAATGGGGGAAAAGAAAAATTCTTATCAACCTCGAAATATAATGACAAGACACCAGGACTGTTCAAAAAAGAGTTTGATGGTATTAGAATGATTGCACTTTCATCAAAATGTTATTACGCGGAGGATGAGAATGGAAAAGTAAAGTATAGTTGTAAAGGTACAATTCATAGGCAAAACGAAATGACCTGGGATAGATACATGTCGGCTTTGAAAGGGTCAATTGATATGGCACAAAACACAGGATTTAGAGTCAATGACAACCAAATTGTGACATATATCCAAATTAAAAAAGGATTGAATGGGTATTATGATAAAAGAAGGGTTGATGAGGATGGAATTCACACATACCCCCTTTATTAAAACGGTCGAAGACATCATTTCAAAACAGAATCTGGCGGTAACTCAGTATCATAAGGCACAACTTGAATCTCCTCCCTTACAAAACCTCGTCTTGGCCCGTCTTGTAAAAAATATAAAACCGGTTGATTAGGAGAAACCTTACTTCCGGAAATATAATAAACTTTTATGCTCCAAATAGGATCTGTGGCTCGTCTTTTTTCACCACCCTCAAGCTCACCCGGAGATAATAAATATCTAACACTTACCTCAATTGGTAATCTAACTTCATCAAAACCGACAACTCGCTTATAACTTTTAGGTTTGATATCAACCCCTTTCATTTTTATGGCACCCCCGGGTTCTTTACCGGTTATTCTAGTTGGTGTATTATTCAAAGTTTTTAGAATATCAGGTAATCTTTTTACCCATACTCTTGACCTTTTATCACTAATCATTTCTTGAGCATATTGATGGCTAAATAATTTTTCACTTAATGTCCTATTTGCTCTTTCCACAAACGCTTGGGCTCTATGGTTGCCAGCTTCACTTCTTTGTATTTTCACATTATGGTAATTCATAAGTTTTGAAACCTCGCCCATAAATTCCTTTCCAGGATCAACCATTAATGTTTTAGGATATTTCAATCTTCTAGAATATATTTTTGTAAAAGCTTTGGATATCTCTCGACTTTCTTTTGAGGTTAATGCTTCAGCATCTTTGTATCTACTTGCCACATCAACAACAACTAATGCATATTTATATGTTTTTCTTCCAACTCTATCATGCGGTAAAAATAATAAATCTGCTTGGTGAATATGATTAGGTTTATCCACCACCCAGTGCGGTCTAGGTATATATTTTGGAGTTGGAAGATATATTTGCCATATTGCTTGTTTCTCTAACCATTGTTTTGCTTCATTTTCGCTTACTTTCGCCTTTTCAGCTAATTTAGAAATTGCAGAATATCCTTTCCAATAACCCCCGGTTGAATAATATATACGCTCGAAGACCTTCGACCGATTTGATGATATTTTTTCGCTACTCATTTAAAGATTAACCAAAGTATTTTATAAATTAATATGACAAACGTGTCTGAAAAAATTAACCCAAACAGGATTCCGAGAGTACCACTGGGTTTGAAAGAGGAATCAATATTAAACAGAATTACACTAAATCCTTCATCAGCCAATCCTGGAGAAACACTATATATAAATATTCCAAAACTTACGGAGAATGTAGTTATTGTTCCCGGAAGTGTATCTCTGGTATTTAACTTGAATGTTGAGGGGCATGAAAATAACACCCTTGTGAATAATGTGGGTAGTAACCTTGTTTCCAGACTAAAGGTTCTTTTTGGAGGTGAAACACTACAGGACACACAAAGATACGATCTATTTCAAACATACCACGATCTATTCTTAACGGATGAAGAAAGAGACGATCGATTAAAGCAAGGTATTTCTTCTTTAAACATGAGGAAACTAAGGACAAATGCGGGTGATAAAGTAGACACAGATGCAAAGGAAGTAACACTTGCAGGAGTACACAATATAAAGTACCATATCCCACTAAACCATCCTATTCTAAACGATCATGGGGTTTTCTACCCAAAGGCGCTAGATCATCAACTAATATTTGAGATTACACTAGCTTCAGTTCACGATATTGTTGTTTATTCTGATACAACAAAGACTCCAAATTATAAAATAACAAACCTTGAGTTGGAATATTCTTGTATATCAAGCGAATACTTAGCTCGCGAGGCACAAGCAGCTTATCAGGTTGGTAAGGGATTCTTTTATGAAAATGTAACTCTACACAAAACTTTTACCATATCCAGACCCACAGATACTGTTATAAACCAGCATATTAATCTGCCGAGAAGGTCAATTACAGGCATATTATGTTTGTTTATATTACCATACACAGGAGGAACACGAAATTCTGAGAATTTTTTCAATCCAGGTATCACCTCAATCAATGTTGATGTTAATGGTGTTCCAAATCGTTTATACTCAAAGGGAATGGTACAGTCAGACCTTTGGGAGTCGGTAAAGAAACGTTTTGGGAGAAATGACATGAAAGAAAAGAATTTTTATAATAATAAGTTTGCTCTGTGGATAGATTTGAGAACTCACCCAGATAATAACATTCATGGAGGGGGTCTAGCATTAAACAACGCACAAGACGGTATAAAAATAGAAATTAGAAGAATAGCTATTGGTTCTGGTATTATTAATTGTTATATGTTTGTTGTGGCTGATGCATTAATGGAGGTTATGAATTCAAACTTAAGATCAATCATGTACTGACCGGCTATGCGTACTTAAAAACCTTTAGTTATGATACAAAAATGGAAGAATTACGAGATAAAATTCCTTTTCATTGTATCATAACCGGACCAACAAATTGCGGAAAAACAAAGTACATCATAGATCAACTACGCGGTCCATTCCGAAAATTGTTTGAATTCATTGTTTTAATTTGCCCAACCTATGCTAAAAATAAAACATATCATGGTTTTGCTAGAGGAGATAAACGTTTCTTTGTATTATCACCAGATGCCAGTAACGTTGATGAGATTAATGAGTTATTAACTGATTGTCAAACTTTATTCTCCGGAACAAATACACTAATAATTTTAGATGATTGCGCTGTTTCTAATGACCTGAAAAAAAGATCAAACAAGTTTATAGATTTAGCATTTTCCGGAAGGCATCATGGATTATCAGTTTGGGTTCTCACTCAACAATTAACATCGATAGCAAAACCATTCCGCGAAAATGTGGCTTGTGTAGTCTCATTCCATAATCCATCGCAAAGGGGGATGAAGATGCTTTTCGAAGATTATGGGGGTGATTTGGACCCTGAAACCAGTAAAAAGTTTGTTAAACTATTAAAAAAAGAAAAATATTCTAGACTATGTTTGTGTTTAAGATTTCCATTTCAATGTTATTTGGAAATTCCAAACGGGGCGTAGAGAAGCGGTCTAAAAGAATCTTTGTATTATTAGAAAATTATAAGATGACAGATTCTCCGGAAGATTATATTGGCCCCGCCAGCCCGAAGGATATTAAAGTAAAAGAAGAAAAGACCGACCAGCGGGATGAACCCGAAAGAATTGAGGAACTTGAAATTAAACAAGAATCACTGGCTATTCTAGCATCTCTTGGAACCACAAAAGAATATTTAGGAGTTGATATGAGTTTGGGTGATGTAAAAAAATTATCAGTAAAAGACATTGAAAAATATTATAATCGTTATCAAGCGGTATTGGGTAAGAAAATTAGTGGCGGGTTGGTAGATTCATCCCTTCAATTGGTTTCACAAGTTATTTCTTATGTGGTTCCGGTGGATGATATAGAAGCTCTTTGTTCTGATTTGAAGAATGATGATTTGGTTAATCGCGAACTAACAAACATTGTTGGGCTCTTAGCATTGAAAGCAGGAAGATTTGCAGCACTTGCTAGCGGGGTGTTTCAAGTTGCTAAACACGTTAAATTCAACAAAAATCAACAAGTTGCAAGTCCAATTACAGATAACGCTAACAAAACTGAGCATTCTACTAATCAAGATTCTAACACAACTGATACTGTTTACTAAGATTATTTGATTTATTTGCTTCCAGCTTCGCTGGCCCTAAAGGGGTCTAAAGATTTCTTAATGGTATGAAAAATAATGTCTGAAGAAGTTGAGCAAATTACAAGAGATCCTCCAAAAGAAGACCAACCGCAGGGAGGAAAAAGGGCAAAAAATCCTAAAAAAGTAGAAGCTGGTAAGAAATTAGCTGAATATCACAAAAGAGCAAAAGAAGCGTTGGCTAGGGAGCAAATGAAACTCGAAAAGGACCGACTGAAGGGAGGAGCAGAAGAGGAGAGTGAAGATAAAACAAAAAATGGAAATCGGGCATGGCTTCCAGAGCTATCATTTACGGCTGTTTTATCGATTATCGGAATAGGATTTACCGCATTTGATATGTTTATGAGATATCGGACGGAGCCCTCCCGGCAAAAGGAGGAACGAATGCCTGCTTGTCCGTCGGTATCTCAAGTTCCTGCGCCACAACCACAAAAAATGGGAATGTTATAATCCATAAAGTTATCTCAGCGTAGCTGGCGGGCAAAGCCGATTTAAAGGTTTCTCACTGGTGTAGTAAAAAAAAAATTATGTCAAACGAAAACAAACTTGTGAAAACCGTTACTGATTCAGCAGTACTTATCGGATTAGCAGCTGGAGTTGGTTATGTAGCTAAAAAGATGATGAAAGAATCATTTATGAACGATCCATCCTCGAGTGTTACAAATTATGCCAAGTGGGTCGTTGTATTGTCGGGTAGTATGTACCTAAAAACATATTTAGAGGATCAAAATATTTTACCAAAATAATTATGGCAACAATAGCAATGATGTTAGGGGGAGCTGTATTAAATGCAACTGCCTTTGTTGGTGGATCATATCTTGCAAAATATCTATCTGGTGGCGGAGCCTCCGATACAGAAAAAATACGACACGATAAAGCACTAGAAAAATATCAAAAAGATTATGCAGAATATCAGGAAAAAAGACAGAAATTAATCGATTGGGAAATGAAGAAAAAAGATGAAAAATATCAAGCATCAAAAAATATTTCAACTACAAATGAACAATTTGCATTATATTCCGCTTCGCGGGGAGGGCTACGCCTGAATGAACAAATGCATGAACCTAAATTCTCTGATTATTATAGACCCAGCGATAATCAAAAGACGGGTGAAATGGTATATGTGGGTGGTGGTATGTTGGCATTGGGTTACATGGCTAGTAAATTATTTTAAATTATAAAAACATTAATTGTTTTATAATTAAAGTTTAGAAATTAATCTCTTCTTCCAATAAAGTTTCACCCCAAGTTTCAGAATTAATATCATTATCCACCAACTTAAAAATTTTTTCTATTTTTTCATCTCCACGACAAATATATTCTCCATTTTCACTTGATTCAGGAATCATTTTAATTAAGGTAAATAAATCTTTTAGTTTTTCTTTATCTTTTAACCAAACAGCAATATTTCGTAACAATAACAAGTTATCAAATGAAATTGTTTCATCTTTACTAATTTTTCTTAGAGTATCAAACCAAAGATATTCACTAAAAGCATTAAGGTTAATAAGCGTTTTAAATCCCATTGTTATATTTTATATTTTTATTTTTTATCTTTAAATCATAATTCATTTTTATAATTTCAAAATAACTTTAGATCTAAAGCTTTCTTACTGATGAGTAAAAAAATCATGGCAGAATTACCAGATTTAGATCCAACTGAACTAAATGAACCAAAAGATAATGGTGATGTTGATAGAGAAAATATGGAAATGGATCCAATATCATCCACATCTAGGTTAATTACCCCTGATGATGAGGTGGTGGAAACCTCTTTTGGGGGTAGAAATTATGAGAATGAGGGTGCTATACCTAAATCAGCAAAAACTATTTTTAGAGAACGTGAAAAAAATCAAGATGAATCTGGAGATGAGATTAAATCACATTTTCCTGATGCAGATACTTCTATTTTTTTACATTGGTATGATGAATATGGAGAATTAAAAGTAAAATTGAGTAGGAAAGGAGCAAAAACTTACTCATTATTCAAAGGAAACAAATTGAATGGTGAACTTCCTGATACAATCATAAAAGCTCTAGGTGCTGATTATGAATCCATGCTTGAAAAAAATTATAAATTAATTGATGATTTGAATACAAAAAATGAAGAAGTTATGGCTTTAAAAAATGAAATAGATGAGTTAAAACTAGATTTACAAATAGGTGAAAATGAGATGGAACAAGATGATAAAAATAAAATAAAAGAGTTAGAATCTATGATTGAAAAGCAACAAACCAAAATTGCAAAATTAGAAAGCTATTTAGATGCGTCTGATAAACATAAGCTGTTAACTAAAACACAGATTGATAATCTTAGAAGTAAATCAAAGCAATACAAAGATGAAATAGATAAGTATAAGAGGGGTAAGTCAAATTTAACAATTTTAGAACGTAGTAATGAAAGATTACAAGCCGAAATTGATAATTTTAGAGAACTCGCAAGAAATAGTATTATTTACAACCAAGAACAAATAGCTGAGATTGAGAGACAAAATGAAGAAATACTTAGAAATCTTCCATTACGAGAACGTGTTAAGGCTATATTCAAAAAGTATGGTTTTACAGTATTTACAGTTGTAAGTGCTGTAGGTGTAGTAATTGGTGTTATAGTTTCTAATCTATCAAAGGGTTTCTCCACATTAGGTAAAGGCGTTGGTAATGGGTTGAAAGCTATTGGTAAGAAACTAGGTGAAATATTACCAGGAATGGTGGGTGCAATAGTCAGCTTTCTATTCAAAACAGCGGGTCAGGTTATTGGTTTTTTAGGTGAGAACGCTTGGCTTTTGATAATGGCTGTGGTTCTATATTTTGTGGAAAGGTTAAAGAAGAAGAGGCGGTAACAATTTAAAGATATCTTTTGATCAGTAAAATACAATATGGATGACTACAATAGAATTTACGGCGTAGCCGGTCCTGAGCAAAGCTCTATTTATCCACAATTACCTATGAATGGCGATCCAAATAATTTCAGACTACAAAAATCATGCGAAGTTCTACAAAATCTTGAAAAGGAAATTAAACATTATGAGGATGTTAGAAAAAAATACAATAGAGCAAGAGGTATATTTACAAAAATAAGTGTTTGTAGTGGGGTGTTTTCAGTTATTCTATCTGCAAGTGGACTTGGAACTTCCCTTACTGGTTTTGGTGCTGTTGTCGGTATACCATTAGGTGCGGTGGGTGGTATTTGTGGGGCAATATCGGTTGGTTTTGGTGCGGCATCAAAAAGACTTTCACATAAAGTTAGTAAACATGAACAAACAGTTTCTCTAGCAAAAGCAAAAGTAAATACCATTCACGACTTGGTTTCAAAAGCACTGAAAGATAACTCTATATCCGACCAAGAATTTTCTCTAATCTTATCAGAGGTGGACAAGTTTGAAAAACTAAAACAAGAAATCCGTCAAAAATTTAGGAAAGATACAGAAAAAAACTTAAATATGAATCAGATAAGAAGAGAAGTTCGCGAAGAGCTATTAAAAGAATTAACCGGAGGGAAAGAACATTAAAAATTTCATACGAGAAAACAGAAGTGGGTTGTAATTGTTTTGCGGGTGTTAGAAATACTAGTGAAGATTAATACTTTACATCTTATTCTTGATCTAAAGATCGGATTATCTGAAACACAAAAGAATAAGATGTTATTAGACGATTTCAAAACCAGATGCCCAAACGCCAATCTTGATAAATTTTCATTTATTAATGATATATATGGTGGATACATTAAATGGAAAGTTAATGGTATAACTGTAATGTCAAATGATGATCCTACTGGAAAAACCTGGACTGATGATCTTTCTACTAATTTAAAAATAATGTTGCAGGGAGATTTGGGGTTAAGTTTACCGAAAGTGGTTTCATCTTTTCCAAAGAGTTTAAACATAACCAACCAATCTTATCCAATACCGGCTGTTAATTTTGATGACTTTACAACCGATTTAACAAAAATGCTAACCTTACTGGATATATACGTTTCAAATACGAAGAAATTTACAGCAAAGATGAGAAACATATTTACATCTCAAGTTGTAACATTCAAATTTGGAAAGCAAAGTAGAAAATGGTTAAATGGGCCTGATATGAATTATTGGCCTCAGCAACTTAACTTTGCGGTATGGTGCGCAACATCTGGATGCGGTATAAGTCCCTTTGAAAATCTAAATTATCCCAAAGTAGTGAGTAGTTTCATTAAGTTTCATGTTTATTTCACAATAAGACGAATATTTTATGAAATGAAACTACCTTTACCCGATGAACAACCTTTTGTGATAAATAATAATCCTTATAGTAAAGTTGCATATCAACGATTGTGCGCAGAATTTGGGGTTAGTACTTCTGGTGACTTTAGATGGAAAGGTGGAAGAAACAACGGATTGGGTGATATATTCCTTGATTACGGTGCGGGATATCATGGAAGAGGTGGAGGATATCAAAATGTACATATAGTAAGAAATTATGATCATGAAGCAAATCAATGGCCCGGTGAAGGCGGTAAATTTGCTGATGACGGTGGTAAGAAACAAGATGGAAATTTAATATCATTTATCCGTAACGATGACTTTGGAAATTTCCGATATGCTTGGTTTATCCCAACAAGCGGTCATGGTCTAACAAAAGCTGGACTTGGTAGATTAAATCGATCCGCCGAAGCTTTTGTTTACTGCATATTGGGGGCGCAAGTTAATACTAGAAACTCAATTTATGGTAATGGTGGAGGTGCGATTGAAACGCAACAAGAATTCTTAGCCTTATTTGAAAGTAGCGTTATAGAAAATGATATTTCTAAATCTATTCAAAATTACCAACAATCTGTTCAGGAAACTAAATTACGGCTTGATTTAGCTATCGCCCCAGGTGTTTGGTTGATGCCAAGTAATATGATTGTCAATACAGAGAGCGTGGTTGGATATAATAACAAGTTGGTTAAAGCTACAGAGGATATGAATTTTGGGGTAAATAATGCATTAAATACCGAAACAAAAACCGTTGGAATAAACCATAATTTAGGATATTCAAAGGTTTCTTTACCTCATAAACCCGAAACAAAACCAAAACCTATAATGACAAAAGAAGAAACACAAACAGATATAATTAAGCCAGAAAATAAACCCTCCCTTCGGTCGGAACATGAAGATAATCTGATAGTATTTATGGTTTTTGTTGGTGGGTTAGCTTGGTTTTTATTTCGTTAATGTTTTAAAGACCTAACCTCTACGCGGAAAAATGTTAAGCATTACAATGTATGGGGCAGAAACCAGGATTTATTTAGATCCTCCACTGAAAAATCTTCGGGAGATACAGCTTCTGGATTGCAATATAAAAACTAAAAGATTGATTAATTTCAAGGACAAACAGATAATATTCAATGATAAGAATCAAGGCTTCATAATAATTCCTCCTGGCACATATTCTCTTCGTAATATTCAATCAATCTTTCTTAATGATCCTGATGGGGAAAAGATAACAATAATTGAGACTGATACTGTTGACTATCTATATTCAAATAAGAACTTTAAAATTAAACTTACGAGAGGGTTGGGGATTGGTTTGGGGGTGCCCGAAATTATAAATCCTGGTAAATTATACCCTATAAATATACAGATTAAGGAGCCTCTGAGACTTATGTGTAGTATAGTTGATAATAAGTCTTCATATATGAATAAAACAAAATATGGCGAACTTGTGAAACTATCACCGTCAACCTTACTTGCAAACATACCCTCAAAGGACTATCCAACAATTCCAGTTCGAAAATATGATAGTGTAATAAACCATTTTGATTTAACCGTCTTAGACAGTGAATGGAAAAAACTTGATCTTAAGGGTTCTCCCATAACTTTTAGTTTAAGATTTAGGTAAAGTTTTTGTTATGTAACCATTATTTGGGTTATATAACATAATTATATTCTATTATTCGTCAGGTAAAGAATTAAAAATTTCTTGCTCCTCAATATCATAACACCAATCCACAACTCTTTTGGGGTGCCATGCTACAACCAATAAATCATTATGTAAATCTTTGTAAAATTTATCTTTATGTTTTATTTGATAAGAATCCACTGGTATAATTACATTTAAATATTTAACAGTAAATTTCTCATTAAATTTATTAATACTACATTTTGAATTATAATACCCCGAATAATTTTTATTAATTTCTTTTTTATCTAAATACATTTCATTAGCACAATCTAATAATTCTTTTACAAACTTATTTGTGTCTATTCCCTTCAAACCAAATTTTCTACTTTTTCTAAAAATAATATCATAAAGATATTTACCGCGCCCGTAATAATCAACCTCAAAACAAATTTCACTAATCATAAAATCATATCTATTTTTAATAAAACAGCGATTTTTAGATAAATTTTTTAATAAATCTTCTTTAATTGACTCTATAAAATCACAAAAATCGCGTTTTTTATTATTAAAATATTTTAACCTAAGTCTTTGATTAACAAAATCTATTTCTTTTACCATTTCTTCCATCTTTTTTTTATATTTATTTTATATCTTTAAACTATAATTCATTTTTTTATTTAATTCTACATTCCTTACACGGGGCTTTTTTTACCGTACTCCTCCACATTCTTTACACTTTTGTTTTTGTTTACCGTGCTCGCATATTTGTGCCCCTCCACATTCTTTACAATATGCCTTCTGCCTTTTGTGTATACATATTTGGGATCCTCCACACTCTTTACAATGTGTTTTCTGTCTGTTGTGTATACATAATTGGGATCCTCCACACTCTTTACAGTGTGTTTTTTGTATGCTGTGTTTACAAAATTTTGATCCTTTACATTCTTTACAACAATATTTAATTTTTTTGTGAATACATATTTGCGACCCGCAACACTCTTTACAAAAATATTTACACTTTTTATGGATACAATAATATTTATTATTAATAGCGTCTTTTTTAATTTCGTTAATGATTTCCTCCTCTGAAAAATTTTTAATGCTTTTAATTAAATTTTCTTTATTCATTTTTGTTCGCCCTTTAATTTTCAACTCTTTTGCAATATTTTTTAATTGGTGAAAATGTAAATCATCCACTTGTTCCATGTTTAATAAAAATTTTTACAAATCTTTAAACCGCAAATTCGTCTTTTTCAAAATTAAAAAGTAAAGTCGTTTTTTCAAATTTTTTGTAAAAAGTTAAATAAAAAAATTAAAGTCGGGTTTCAATAAAAAAAGTAAATTCGTTTTTCAAATTTTTGTAAAAAGTTAAATAAAAAAATTAAAGTCGGGTTTCAATAAAAAAAGTAAATTCGTTTAATTTTTACTGTAATATACTACTGGAGTTCTAAAAATTATTACTGTTACTGCTGACGATAGTATCCAATCAACGGCCACGAAGATATCTTTGAGAAACTATAAATAGTGGTAATATTACCACAGCACAGTTATAGTTAGTAACTTTCTTAACAATTGTATAACGGCATGTTTTAATCCAAAGATACCGGGATAAAGTTAGAACCATACTATATAGTAAATCAAACAGTACCATAGTACAGTACTGTTCAGTAGCTTTACAAAGAATGGTCACACTGCATGGCTTGATCCACAGATGAAAAAGTTAGAAGCATACTAGTAAAACAAACAGTACCATAGTACAGTACTGTTCAGTAGCTTTTCACGGTCTTATCTCAGTATTTCAATTTTTCAGTTTAACCTGACAAGTTGACGATATATTTTTTCTTTTTAAACCAAACAAAGTTTATTATTGTTTTCATTCATTTAATACAGCTTATCGAAAGGGATTTTGTTCCTTCAATCCACGGTGACATGGAATTCGTCGTTCACTTTGGCCGTATCTACGTGTTGAATGTTCCCAAAACATTCACAGAAGATACAGAATCACCAACGGTTAACGTGTTCCAAACTAACTTACAGCGAGGCTACAAACCAAGACCTGAGGTTCTGTCCGTGTTCCGTGAGAGCAAGAAACGAGGAAAGGTGTACTATAGACGAACACAAGGCAAGGCGGGCAAGGGTAAAAAACAAAACGTTGGGCAACCGGAAGAAGACAACAGCAAAAAACCCCGAAAGGAGAAGTCCTCAAGAAGTTCGTTTTTCACCGTGGTTTCTTCGGACGAAAAGGTGGTGAATTTTTTAACGCAACGCGGGTTTATTGAAGTTGGAACCGAAGAAGCTTACGTCGTTGAAATTCAAAGTGATCACGAATTTTGTGTGAAATTCGATAAGTTTCTTGCGTTTGTGCACGTTGGTCTCCCTAAACTGCGCTGGTGTGTGGTTGACGTCAAAAGAACGTGGAAGGAGAATACCGAGAAACATGACATCACTGAGCTGGACGGAGTGGAAACTGATGTCCGTTTCGGTCTCATGACACGCCGCGTGTTGCCTAGGAACGAAATACAGGGCACGAGTTACGAACCATACTGTGACGTCATACAGCCCCAGTCTCATCCCAGGTCATCTCGCTGTCCATTTGTTACGAAGCAAGAAATGTGGAAGGATGTTGCTTTGATTCGTCACAAAAAGTCCCGGATCTATCGCTTTGAGCCGTCGAAGCTTGGTGTTCTGCAAAGCGAGTTTAGGAAATCGCTTTGCGTCCAAGTTAGTGACGTCACTGAGTACTCACGGCCCACAAAGCATGCTTCCGCTTTCAGCAAAGTGTTTAGACGGTGCGAGCTTGCATTTAAACCGGCATTACCGAACAGCTGGAGCGATACTAAGTCTTGGGAACAGTTCTTGAGAGATATCTGGGCAATAGCTTTCGCTTTAGCATCGGTCTTGTCGGAGTAGTCATGTACAAAAATTTTAGCTTGCCAGCAGTTAGATGGTATTTTCATCACGAAGAAGATTGGGGTCCGCCATATTGGGCGCGCGCGGGTAGGATCGTGACCTCCCCATTGTTTTCGTGCCCAAAATGGAGTCTATGTTCGGTGTAAAACGGTGTGAAGATTGTTTTCGTCTTGAGCCATTGTTATCGTGGTTTGTATTGATGAAATTGTTCTTGTAATCTTTTGTTTCGTCACTATTACGTTTTACACCTCACATTAGCTCAAAATGGCGGACGCCTGCGTTTTGGCGATCTAACACCTGCTTGCAGGGTACAAATAGATATATATTATCTTTAACTGTCTGGAGTTAGAATGTGTAAATGTGTAATAGTACACAGATGTAGGGTGTCTGGTATCGATAGCAGTTGCTCAGTAATCTTTTTAGGTTTATCACATTTACAGACTCTAACAAGTCCTATCGTTTATTTTATTTTTTTCTTATTTTTTTTTTTTGCTCTGAAGACGTTTTTTAAGAAAGGTGTAATTGATGTACAAGGCACGGTAAGAGAAAATAAAATAGTAACGAGCGTCTCAAGTGCGGGCTTTCAGTTATTCTGGAATTGATCTACTTTTTGTGTTCAATCCGAATTGTGATGTAAATATCCATCTTAATTTGAGTCTTGAGAGAAAATTGTTCAAGTCTAGATCTTACTTTCCACTGCTTATACTTGTTTATCGCTCTTTGAAATAAGCGTTTTAATTAAGATATAAACCGCAGTTTCTACCAATCGGCGTGCGCGTAGTATCGGAGTTATTTTATAATATAGTATATTAGTATAAATACTCAGGTGATTATACAAAATCGCGCGCTCTGATTGGTTCGCTATCTCGGATTATCAGCCGATAATCACCTCGACGAACAAAATGGCTGCCAGTCGTTCGCGCGCTTGTGAGGAAATAATTTTTTTCGTGTTGTTCAATGCTTTTCTTTTCTTTTTTAAAATAATCATATGTGTATTTAAACTAAAACAATTATTCGCCTCAGGCTCAGTGATTCTCGCTGAATATTCACCTCGACTTCGTCTCGGTGAATATTCACGGAGAATCACTTCCCCTTCGGCGAATAATTGTTAAATAGCCACCACTGTTGTGGATTTTTCTGATATTCGTTCATGCAACGTTCAACATTTTTCGAAAAACCTGTTTGCATTCGTTGTACTGTAAGGAATTTTTAAACAATCGTGATTTTGCCTGGTAAAGAGAACAGGCTGGATTTTTCAAGCTTTGGTACATCCATTTGAAATCACATGTGATCCCTGCAATTTGATTGGCTAATAGCAGTGTGATATATTCACGAATTGTACTTTCTTAGACTGTAAATTGCATCGTTTTTTTTTTCAGCCAGTGAGAATAAACTGAATTGAAATGTAAAAGCGTTTCCGGTTCCACTTTTTTCTAAAACCAGCCACAAGATCAATAAAACATTGGCACTAGACTAACAAAAATCCTGTATTAGAACTATTCAATTGTGCGATTTCAAAGCTGGATGTAATTAAGTGGTAATTGAACTTCGTATCGTGCAAGCTTGGTCTGTGCGCGCTCGTTCAATATTTGAAATCACGTGTATGATTTCAGACCAAATTGCACTTCACTCAGTTCAATTACCACTGTAAATCGCAATTGTTTAACCCTTTAATCCCCAATGTCAATATTCATTTTCTCCTAACTGTACTCATATATTTGTTTTGGTACTAATGAGAGAATTTGCTTAAATATCAATACAACTAAATTTGGTAATCATTTTCTTTATTCTCATAAACTGAATGGTTGATGAACAGTGAATATTGAGAAATTGGATGCTGGTCACTAATGAGACTTAAAGGGTTAAGGCTTTCGTAAATACTTCGGTGGAGCTGTCCTTCGAAATCGTTAATCTTTTAAGTTAACCCTTTTCACTTCAAAGGGGTAAGAGATGGCGCATGCGCAGCGGAGACACTTGGCACCTGACCGGTCTAATTATAATGAACTTTATTTGAGCACCAACTGTAGCTAGCAATAACGTAGTAATTGGGAACCTGGGGACATTATAACGCACGAATGAAATAAAATAAAATCACATCAATGTTGGTTATTGTGGAGAAGGGAAAACCGGAATATGTGAGGAAAAACCTCTCAGAGCAGAGTAGAGAACCAACAAACTCTGCCCACATATGTTGCCGGGGCCGGGAATCGAACCCCGGGCCACATTGGTGGAATGCGAACATTCTCACCACTGCGCCAACCCACACATGGTACAAAACGGGTGCCACACATTACCCTAAATGTGTTTTCGATAATTCGGTTTTAGACCATTTATACTGTAGCATTCATTTTCTGAATTCTCGTTATTTATTGGGCTAAACATTGCACCCATCAACTTGCAGTGTTTATGTATAAGTTCCATTGGAATGATTTCCGCACAGGTCTCTACTTCATTATGCATGCTGTAGCCCTACGGTTTCGTTCTCAGGAAACAAGCAATAGGGACCTTTAGCAAGGACGACGTCGACGAGAACGAGAACGGCAAAAAAACAATAGGCATAATTAGCAAAAACAATGGCTCTGCACGCCCCACACGTGCGTTTCGCATTTTGGTACATTTCGTTGCCGTTCTCTCGCCAAAACTACGACGTGAAATAACCAAATTTAAAATTCTGTGGAGGACGTGAACACAAGCAGAGAAATGTTCAGTTTACTCGGAAAACATCAACGCCGTTCATGCAAGTTAAATTCCTGGACAGTTGGCAAGAGTTTCACAAGAAGAATGTGTTGGAATAATTTCAATTTCATTGCAGTAATGCGAATTTATGTTTTTCGTAGTCGTTCTCGTTGACATCGACGTCGTCCTTGCTAAAGGCTCCTAATGTTTGCACGTGCACTTCCCAAGACAATTCAACTACAGCATGCATAATGAAGTAGGGACCTGTGCGGAAAGGGATGGAGCAGAGCCATCTGTTAAAAAGACAACAATAAGTGGACGATAAACTGGTCACTGGTCCACAAGATACGCCGATTTTATGATTTGGTAGGTTAGGGACGGACCATTAGAAAAGTGATGGGGGGGGGGGGTGGGGAAAAAAACAAAAAAAATTCATGCAAGGGAAAATGCCAAGAAAAAAAATTCATGTAAAGAAGAAGATAAAAAAAATTCATGCAGAAGGAAGGTCCAATTGTGACTTTTTCACAAGTAGTAAAAAAAATTCGCGCAGAGGGGTTCACCTGAAAAAAAATTCTTGCACAAGCAGTTAGCGAAAAAAAGAGTCGTGCAAGCTGAAAATTCCCCACCTCCCCCCCATCACTTTTCTAATGGTCCGTCCCTTAGTTGCAAAGTAAACATCTTATGGTTGTGTGTGATATGAATTTTAATAATTACTAGGCATAGAAGAGGAGATATTAGGTGACGGGGGTGGGGTCATCACGTAAATATTGAATAAATAAAGGGGTCACTTGCTATTTACATGTCCTGAAGCGAGGCTTCTAGGAATTTTGATCTTTCCAACATATTTTCCCTCCCCCTATACATAAATAATGCCATAAATAAGGGACGGACCATTAGAAAAGTGATGGGGGGGGGGAGGAGGGTGGGAAAAAAAACTAAAAAAAATTCATGTAAGGGAAAATGCCAAGAAAAAAAATTCATGCAAAGAAGAAGGTAAAAAAAAATTCATGCAGAAGGAAGGTCCAATTGTGACTTTTTCACACGTAGTAAAAAAATTTCGTGCAGAGGGGTTCACCTGAAAAAAAAAAAATTCGTTCACGCTGAAAATTCCCCACCCCCCCCCCTCCATCCCCCCCCTCCATCACTTTTCTAATGGTCCGTCCCTAAATTAATAAATAAACAAATAGACAAATTAATTCCCAGTTTGCTTTGACTTTCTAGTGAACAAAGGACCACGACTTTAAGAAATACCTCCCTTTACTCCCGAATCCCAAAGTAATCTTTATCTAAGGACGAATTTTTTCTTGTGAAACTTCGGGGAGAGCGAACATTACATGCAGCTTACCAAAACATAATTTTTTTTTTAGATTTGGAGATTTCACTTAAAATATTCTTACTTATTAAAATATGAATGAAAAGCCCCCTTTCCTGTTTCTGCAGTTTTTAGTGTCCCTCATTTCCTCTTGGTAGTGCGAAGTAGTAGGGCAAAAATTTTTTAGCAATGGGTTTAGTCCTGCAACGTCGTTTTACGAACGGGGGCAGAAAGTAAAGATACAAAGTTTTCCCGCCGAAATTGTGGTGCCCGCCTGGTTCCCGCCTTCAACCAGAACAGTTGCATAGCAACCGATGTATTCCGATTACGGAAACACGACGTAACACTTTCGGAGCGCTCACTTCCATTTCTGATTGGATAGTGGGGATACGAGAATCACCCGATTGCTGATACGAAGATTTCCTGACAAACAACATGTTGTTCGCGCGACATAATTCGCAGAAGTTTGTCAACGTGGCTTTTGTCCGCACGTCCCTCCTTCAAAGAAATTTTAAAAATACTGTTTTGAGCTCATTTGAAGCTCGAACTCATTTTGCTGTCCAGTAATAGCTCCATCCGTACCGTTCACTCGAAGAAACACGATAAGTTAGAGGTTGGGAAAGAATTTTTATTTTAACTTTTTCCAACTCCGCTTCGGTCGCTTCACGGAGGTCAAACAGGCGTGCTGTTGCTTTTTAGCTGGAAAGTTCAATTCATTCTTTCCTCTTTCACTACTCGAGAATTTTCGCAGGGAAAGGCACGCGCTTTCTAAAAAAAATTTAACTTGCAGTGCTGACATGTGTCTCTCAGTTCGTTGAAACATTTTGTCCTAAACTCTTTGTAAAGTTGTCAAGTTGGTTCCGTTGGCGCGCTTTGTTTTCAACGCTTCACAAAAGTTCATTAAGCTTTTTTTTACGTACGAATACTAACTCAATGTTTCCTATTTTTTTTTCTTTTTATACAGGACGGCAAGAACTTAAATTACGCTTCGCCATGAAGAAACAATGAAGTTCACAAATAAGTACACGCCGTTTCAAAGCCCGCCTTTCGGCGCCCCTTCGACAAAGGTGAGCTAGAAATAATCAATTCCACTGCCTTAGTTTGGGAAACATCACTGTTGTCTCCAAACAAGTCAAAACATTTAATTTTCTTAATTGTCGTTTAGTGCAAAGAGGTATTTTATGCGTTGAAGCCTGATTTATCTGTGCGTGTTTCTTCTTCAAGCACCGGGAAACTTTGTTACAGAAAGGCTGCGGTACAGAAGTTTGGAAAACAAAATGTTTTAAAATATTTTTATGCTCTTTATGAATAAAAACTGTCCCTTCAACAAAATTAGAAGCCAAAAGCGAGGTACTTTGTTTTATCGAAAGCTTAAAAGAAGAGCACAACTACTTTTAAAACTGCCGTGAACTGAACACGTGGCGGAAAAAACTGTGCAATCCGCACTGAGAAATTTTCTTGTATGAAGCTTTTCGCTTAACTTCTCGCGTGTAATTATTTTGGTTTGGTTTATTTAGCCTTCTTTGTTTGCTTAATTCTTTTAGAAATAACTTCTTGAAGGCGAAAACAGACAGCTTCCAACAATGCTTTTTTGCGACAACAAATGTCACGCATTTTGTTGCGCAGTATTTCGCAACTTTCACTGCTCTTCGGCCAATTTCGAAATTATTTTGAGAACTTATTTTGCAAAGTTTCTTCTTCTTCTCTTCGCTTCAAGGAAATCTTTGCTAATTTTATTTTTCTTTGTGTTTTCAGATCCTCTAGCCCTCAGTTGATTTGCAAAGCTGTGCCAAAGAAGACGGTTTTCCAAGACAAGAAATTGAAGCTTACAACAAGGTTTGTGCACATTTAAATTCTTGCAACTCTTGCTCCAAAAGCAGACGTAAATTGTAGAATAATACACAACACAAATTGTTCATTTGTCACCTCTTTGAATTTAAGCCGCAGTAATGATGAGTTTTGAACAGTTTGCAAACTCAACAGAATTTCATGAATTCTTCTTATGCTGACACTGAGTTCGAAAACAGCTGAATAATTCTAGTATTCACCAAAACATATTTCATTCCTTTAACTTACAATTGCGTGTTCAAAAAAATATTTTAAATACTTGCTTAGTATGGTTGTTTTGCAACATCCACTGGCACACATTTATCGCACGTGGCTCTTACCGTGCAGCGAGCGATCTTACGTTATTTATTTCAGTCAGTATGCTATTGTTGAGAAGCATATATTGAACGCTCACGTCTTCGTTTTGTTTAGCTTTCCAGCCTTCGTTCAATAGCTAGTTGTAACGTGACGTTTTCTTCTGATTTATAAATTGTCCGAAAATTCAGGAGGTCACTTCTCTAAATCCTTCAACGTGCAGGCATCAACTTGCATAGCTGCGAAATAAGAAATTAGTTAGTGGGCTGTCGTGAAGTTTTCAAATTGACTTTTCCCTCTAAACTTACTACTTTTTAGGATCTCAAAATATAACCTTATTAAGTAGACCGAAGTTCAAAATATCGAAATAAAACAGGTACAACTTTATTGGAGAAGAGTGTTAGGATTACACAAGAACAAAAAGCAATCTGTGACTGACGAATCATTTTGCACTACAGTAATTTAGTAGTTCAAGTTTTATTTACAAAGTTCAGTGCGCTGCTTGATTTAAATTAGATTTTTGTTATGCTTAAATAGTAATTGACTCATCAGGCAGTCAAAATGAGGACTTCATTTCAAGTATTCTTAAAAATATTTGTTTCTCCTTTAACAGGTTTCGTCGGGTCACCAACGCCATATTCAGCTTCCCATCAGAGAGGATGAAGGCCTCACAGGTGTGAAACGGTTATATGTTTTGCTAGCCATAAAAAAAACTGATTTCTATGGCTAGTAAATGTCGCTCGTGTATAGCATTGAGTATTCAGTTTTCATGGCAAAGAAAGTAAACCTCTACAAAGCTTGTTTCAGATCCAAAGCTGTAAAGTTCGACCCAGCACTTTATTTGTTTAACAAACAAAGCTTAAGTCGATTTTCCAGCTTGTAAGTGATTTAAATTTGGATACGGTTCTGTAGAGATTTGCTCTTGTTTGTCATTTTCTTGAACCTTTTAAACACGCGCTATTTTCTTTAAGCAAGTACTCAGGTTCACTGACAGTTAGATATCTTAGAAAACTTGAATAGATTCTGTTTTGCTACTTAACTGGTTTGTCCATGCGATCAACCTGTTTTGTAGGAAAACAAGCAAGGATCGATTTGAGTTTTCAAGGTGACCAAGAAAGGAAAACCTTGTAATAGGAAGATAGTGTTGAGTAGAAGATAGTTTAAACTAATTAAATAGTACAAAGGAGTAGAGATCAAGCAGTGGACCGAAAGGAACGGACAAATATTTCTTAATCAAAAAGTTGCTCAATAAAGTTTACAATTTTTTATCTGCCTGCGCGTGTTTCTTTGGTGCTTTCTTCGATGTAAACGTAACAGCAAAGAAATAAAAACATTGCGGTTTTCTAGTGACTTGTGTCTGCTTTTTTGCGATGCGCAAAGCGCTAAACATCACAAGAACAGCGCAAGACAAGATCAGATGAAACGAAGACGAGGTATGTGATATTTCACTTGTTGTTAAATTCTACACGAGCGACACTGTAATTCCAAATGGTCGACTCGGAGAGTGAAGTTTACTATTTGGGATAACAGCACTGTTTCGAGTCATAAGAATTTGATGATTTTCACGATCATCAAAGGGTGACCACCAAATTTTATCTGCTATTTGAAACAAGACATCAGGTTTTGTCTTCTTGCTTTTACAGTTTTAGAATTCTTGATCACAAGATTTTCTTTCAGTTTTCGCAATTTTCGGTGCGAACAACGCCGTTCATTTCGTGGTTTATTCAGTTAACTGGCTGCGACTGAACAATCGAGGAAAACAATGTGTAAGGAAGCCTTTTTATGAAATAAAGTGTTGTACTCTGAATCGCGTACAACAATTTCTGTTATGGTCTCGTTTTTATAGAGAATAGTTAAAAAACTGACAACGCCGTGCGCTTTGTGTCTTATTTTCGCATTTATTTCGTAAACATCGGGAGTAATAACGAGCTTGATAATGAGCAGTTTGTAAGGAAGTCCTGTCATGAAATAAAGTGTTGTACACTAAACGTTGTACAACGAACTATGTTGTTGATGACTGGTTCATTCATTTTAAATACTAGACCCACCTAACCTAATTACTTGTAAGTGATACTTATTCCTGATACTAACAACGTTCAGATTGCATTGCAGGTCACAGAAGGATCTTGAGGCTGGTCGGCGCTCTGAATCGGTTCCGCTTCGGAGAGAGATCGGTGGGCATCGTGTGTGGTCACGAAACACCAACAAGTCCGAAGTTGGTGTGACTTGGATTTGCTTTTGGATATGATAACTCGGTTTCTAACTAAAGGGAAATAGTGGTAATATGAAATCGTCAATTCGTGTTTGAGACGCCTTCTTGAGTAGTTGGTAGATCGTGAAATATCTGTTTTAGTGAAAGAAGTTGGAAAATATAATAAATCTATTGACGAAAGGAACAGAAGAAGACTAATCTGATTAAAATGTGGGAGACTGTTGACGAGAAAATACTAGCAAAGAAAATACCATTAAATTTGTTTTTAGAAATTTCAAGGTAAAACATCTTAAATATTGTGAATATGGGCTTACAAGATTTCTACAACAAACAAGTCATTTATTTGCTCTTGTCTACTTACTTCTTGGAAAGTTGTTTTCATTTTTCAGGTGGAGAAAAAGCTAACGTTGATAATAACTGCAGTGACTCGAAGAAAAACACGAAACCGGTGAAAAAGAAGCCAACTGAAGAAAGAAGCGACTACCAAGGTCTACGAAGTTGATTCAAATCGTCAGGAAGAAAAACACGAAACAGATGACACAGAAGCCAACTCAAGGAAGGCGAGAAGTTTAAGCAAACTAATATCTGGAATGAAAATATGATTAAGGAACCAACTCAAGAAAGAAAGGAAGTTGATGCAAACTGCAGCGTCACGAAGGAAAACAAGAAACAGATGACAAGGAAGCCAACCGAAGAAAGAGAGAAAGTTGACGCAAACTGCAATGACTGTAAGGAAAGTGCGAAAAAGATGAGAAAGGGACAAACAGAAGAAAAAAGGAAAGTAAACAAAAATTGCTGCGTAATGAAGAAAACCAAAAAACAGATGAAAAAGGGATCAAATGAAGAACGTGAAGAGAACTTTACACAAACTGCAATATCAGGGAGAAAAAAGAAAAAGATGAAAAAGGGAGCAACTAAAGAGAGATGGAAAGTTGACCCAATCTCCAGTGTGTCTTACAAAATCAAGTAACAGATAAAAAAAGAGGCCAACTTAAGAATAAGGCGAAGTTGACGCAAACTGCAATGTCGATAAAAAGAGAAAATAGATGAAAGAGAAGACGACTGAAGCAACAGGGGAAGTTGACACGAACTGGAATGTCTGGAAGAAAAAACATAACAGATGAAAAACCCACCAAAAGAAAGAACAAAGGTTGACGAAAACTAAACAATGTCAAGAAGAAAACACGAAAACCATGTGAAAATGACGCACTGGCAAAAGAGGGAATATTGTTTAAAACTGCACTGTAAGGAAAAAATGGAGAGAAAAGAGATGAAAAGGAGAACAACTGAAGAAAGACAGGGAGCTCATGGATAATGAAATTTTACTATTAAAACATGGAACAGATGAAAAAGGGACGAGTGAACAAGGTAGGTAAGTTAAGGAAAACTGCAATATTTCGAAGCAAACTTTAGAGGTGCAAAAGAAGCCAACTGAAGAATAATGGAAATTTGACGAAAAATTTATTATCACCAAGAAAAAGAGAAAACAGATGAAAAACAGGTTAACTGAAGAAAGACGGGACGTTGACGGAAACTGAAATGTCTCCAGGGAATGAAATAGGTACGAAAGGGACGCTCTGAAGAAATACGAAAAGTTTAATTGACCCAAACTCCAGTGTCTTGTACCAAAAACAAGTAACAGATGCAAAAGACAGGCTAACTGAAGAAAGAGGTTCAGTTGACGCTAACTGCAATATGTCGAAGAGAAACATCGAAAGAGATTTTAAAAGGGTAACTGAAGAAAGAGGCGATGGTGACGCAAACTGCAATGTCATGTAGAAAAACACGAAGATGAGAAGAGGGGCAAATGAAGAAAGAGTGGAAGTTAACGGAAGCTGCAATGTCTCGAAAGAAAAGAGAAAACAGATGAAAAAGGAGACAACTGAGGAAAGAAGGAGAAGTTCACGATACCTGAATATCACGAAGAGAAACAAGTAAAAGATGAGAAAGGAGGCAAAATTGACTCAAGCTGCACTGTCACCAAGAAAAAGAGAAAACAGGTGGGAAAGGGACGCGCAGACGAAAGAGCCGACCTTGACGACGGAAAAACATGCAACAGTTGGAAAAGAAGCCAACTGAAGTAAGAGGAGAAGGAAAACAAGAAACAAATGAAAAAAGGAGCAAGTGAAGAACGTGGGGGGACGTTTACACAAACTGCAATGTCGCGGAGAAAAAAGAAAACATAGAGATCGACTGAATAAAGAGAGGAAGTGTACGTGTAAAAAAAGGACGAATATGACGAAAAATGGATCAGAACTGAAGTATAAGGGAAGAAGTTGATGCAAACTGCAATGTCCTGAAGTAAAACACAAAGACGATAAAACAAGAGACCAACTAAAAAAAGGAAAATTGATGCAAAGTGCCGAATCTGACAATGAAAAAGAGGAAATACTCGAGAACTGAAGAGATTAACTGAACAAAGAGGGGAAGTTGACACAAACTGCAATGTGACGAGCGAAGAGAAACACGAAAGAGACGAAGAAAAAGCCAAGTCTAAGAAAGAGGAGAAATTGACGGAAACTCCAATGTCTCGAAGAATAACACGAAAAAGATGAAAACGGGGTAAACTGAAGAAAGATGGAAAGATTTCACTAAAGGCGCACGTTTGTTATTACTACAGTTGTGTTAATTTTCAAATTTCCTTGCATTTACTTGTTCAATTTATCTCGTTTTACTTCAAATTCCTTGTCCCGTCCGAGAAGAGATGTGTTTTTTTTCATCTTTCAGATCAGCTGAATAAGAACTTCTTATTCCGGGAGAGGTGTAGCGTGATGACTATGGTCACTTCTCCAGTTGATTATGGTAAGTAATTCAGTAATAAAACAGACCAACTTCAAAGAATTCGATTTTACTGCAATGCTGGAAATATTAGGTCCAAAAATGACAAGTATCGATCAACATATCAGCTCTCTTTAAACAGCAACAGGAGCCCATCACTATATCTCCTGATAGCAGCAAATAACACAATATTTGTGTTGAGAATTTAAGGTATGATCAAACAAGGGCTAGGTGATTTTGCACATGTATGTAGGAAATCTCCTGTTCAAAGCTAACACGAATGATTGGAGAAAAGTATGATGATGGAGCATTTGTAATTTGATGTTAAAACATCAAGTGCTAATGAGTCATAATTTCGCTTTTCATCAGAAACAGAGGACCGCCATCAGCATCCTATTCCCATCAGAGAGGAAGAAGACATCACAGGTGTGAATATTCCATGCTTTATTTTCAAGTGTTTACCATTCATAAAATAACCCGATTTTATGGGTGGTTAACATGTCGCTCGTGTATAGCTTTCTGTTATTATTTCTTTGCATTGTTACCTTCAAGAGCATTTCTTTTAGGACAGTTTAGTTACAGGTAGGTATCTTTGAAAACTTAAATGGATTCTGTTTTGTTACTTAACTGGTTTTTGTCCTGGAGATGAACCTGTTTTGTAGGAAAGCGAGCAAGGATCGATTTGAGTTTTGAAGATGAACTAGAAAGGAAAATATTGTTATACGCAGATAGTGTTTAGTAGAAGCAGAGTTAATTAATTCTGGTAGAAGGCAGTTGCGACTTAGGAAACGATAATGAGATGACAAGATCAAGAAGTGGACCGAAAGGAACGGACAAATATTTCTTAATCAAAAAAGTTGCTCAATAAAGTTTACAATTTTTTATCTGCCTGCGCGTGTTTCTTTGGTGCTTTCTTCGATGTAAACTTAACAGCAAAGAAATAAAAACATTGCGGTTTTCTAGTGACTGTGTCTGCTTTTTTGCGATGCGCAAAGCGCTAAACATCACAAGAACATCACAAGACAAGATCAGATGAGACGAAGACGAGGTATGTGATATTTCACTTGTTGCTAAATTCTACACGAGCGACACTGTAATTCCAAATGGTCGACTCGAAGAGTGAAGTTTACTATTTGGGATAACAGCACTGTTTTGAGTCATAAGCATTTGAGATAATTTTTACGATCATCAAAGGGTGACCACTAACATTTCCGAACTATTTTCAACAAGACATCAGGTTTTGTTTTCTTGCTTTTACAGTTTTAGAATTCTTGACCTCGTGATTTTCTTTCAGTTTTCGCAATTTTCGGTGCGAACAACGCCGTTCATTTCGTGGTTTATTTAGTTAACTGCAGCGACTTAACAATCGAGGAAAACGGCAATATGTAAGGAAGCCTTTTTATGAAATAAAGTGTTGTACTCTGAATTGCGTACAACAATTTGTGTTGTGGTCTCGTTGTCGTAGAGAATACTTAAGAAACAACGCCATGCGCTTTGTGTCTTATATTATCATTTATTTCGTAAACATCGGGAGTGACAACGAGCTTGATAATGAGCAGTTTGTAAGGAAGTCCTGTCATGAAATAAAGTGTTGTACACTAAACGTTGTACAACGAACTATGTTGTTGATGACTGGTTAATTCATTTTAAATACTAGACCCACCTAACCTAATTAATTGTAAGTGATACTTATTCCTTATACTAACAACGTTCAGATTGCATTGCAGGCCACAGAAGGATCTTGAGGTTGGTCGGCGCTCTGAATCGGTTCCGCTTCGGAGAGATATCGGTGGGTATCGGGTGTGGTTACAAAAATTTTATGCTTTTGCATCGGACACATTTGTTGGCTGTTGTTGACCCACTGTTTAGGGTTTGCGGAGGCCTTTGCTTTCGTGATTTTCGGCGCGAACATGAGGCGCGAAAGGCGTTGCCTTTGGGTTTTGTTGAAAAGAAGTAAGCTTGGTTCAACACCGGGTTTTATTCTGGTGCTAAACATAAGGGCAATATAATGAACAGATTCGATCCAGAAGAGGGAACAACAGTAGATATTTCGCTCTCTGATCTGTAAAGAAAGTTTTTAAAATAAAGTGCATCAGAGATTTTGGTGCAAAAAACTCTGTCTTGTATGGTTTATTTAGTTCAGTAGCAGTGACTTAAGTGACACACATCTAAGGAAGCGCTTTTTTATGAAATAAAAAGTTGTTGTGGTCTGGTTATTTTACAGCTACCTTGACAATTTTTAGCCTTGACCTATTTATATTTTATACTAACCATTTTTAGATTATTTACAGGTCAAAGAAACCGTACCACGAGTTTTGGTCCAAAAAAAACCAGGTGTCTGAGCGACTTAAATGTAAGAAAAACACATTTGAGTAAGCCTTTTTGTGAAATAAAGTGTTGTGCACTGAATTGACAGGACTATTTCTGTTGTGGGCAGGTTGTTTCAATATTATGTTTAGCTTAACGAATGTGTAATAATTATTGTTGTTATTTATTAATTACTATTATTATTATTATTATTAATGTTTAACAATAAGGCTTTTCAATATCTTATCCTAACCATTTTCAGACTCTTTGCAGGTCAGCAAACCTTATCCATGTCTCTTGTTGAAAACGATTGTCTGGCTTATTTGTTTGAGTCTTAGCAACTTAAAGGGCAAGAAAGGCATGTAAAAACAGGATTTTAACGAAATAGAGTATTGTACATTGAATGGTGTACGATAATCTCTGTTGTGGACAGGTTGTTTAACAGCACAATGTAAAATGTTTTTAGCTATGAGGCTTATCAATAACTTACACTAACCATTTTAAGATAATTTGCAGGTAAGAGGATGCTGTTGTCAATGGTCTTGATTTGGTCTTCCAGCAAGTGGGTAAGGGTGGACATTTCTGTTATTTACGCCTTGCCATAGGCGTGCCCCTGAGAACACGTATGCAAGGGTGTGTGGTAGAGACATAGTATACTGATTGAACACAGAGGAAGTTTTTCCCCACAAATATTTTGGTAAAGTAATCAGAAAACTAAAATTTCCACAAAGAGTATTCGCAACTTTGAATTTGAATGTAACAATGACTTAGAATATTAATGTCGCAAGACTCCTTCAGAAGCCATTCCTTGTTACAAGATTAATTCTATTTTGTTAACTATCAAATATTTTGTCTTCTCTTGTTTTTCAGTTTACTTTCCAGGAGGGAAACAATTGAATATCAGTGCATAAGTACATCCATTGCAAATGCGTGGTCTGTGTATGATATTTAATGTATCAAACTTAACACGCTAGCAGCCCTTAGTGACATCACCAATATGTTATTTATAAGCTTTGTTTTCAGACTACATGAATGCAGTTGCCTACTACAATCAAACTACGGAACAAAAAAAATGTCCTTCATATGGTTGTTAAAAGGAGAGGAACGTTTTACCCTAATTCTAACCATAACTTAGAACACTAACCATAACCCTAACATTAATTTTTAATTCCTCTCTTTTCTAACAACCTCTGCCACTCCCTCACCTGAACAATTTGCTTTTTTTTTCTTGTCTTGATGTTGTCTGGATCCAAATCAAATGTTGCATCATTGTTATTTTACTCCCAATATGTTAAGCATCATAGTTGATATAAACTGTAATTAACATTACCTGAAAAATAACTTGTTGTGTTAATTGACAGTACTTTGCTTCTGTCCTTTGTTGTTCTCTTTTCTTTTCCAACAGGTGGAACACTTCTTCAAGAGAACAAGCTGAATTACAAAAGAGTTAAAAAAGGTTAAGAATTTAATGGCACCTAAACACATTTGTGACATATTTTATAAGCAACTAAGAATTATGATTTGCGTAATAGCGATTTCCCTATACCTAGATTTAACACTATAAACTATGGTAAACATAGCATAAGATATTTAGGTCCCTATCTCTGGGGAAAAATGGACAAAGACCTCCGCAACAAAACAAGCCTTCATGAATTTAAAAAAGCAGTTTGGGCCATTAATCTAACAGATGTGTTGGACGGAAGATGCAGCTGCCATTCTTGCTCAACATAATAATACAACTAATTTAAGTAATCTGAACTTATTCTTAAATAATTAAATTTATAAAATATATTTAAATTCTTAACTCCTATTTATATATCTATTTAACATAATATTAGTATTTTATAATTTTTTATATTTGCATGTATTTATGTTAGTGTCCCCAATTAGCTATCTTTAGCTAAATACCCTGACACTTAAATAAAGTATATGTATGTATGTATGTATGTCAATGATAGGGTAATCAGGGTTAGTTTCAACTCAGTGGTAATACAAAAGGCAAACTGATAGTTTGAGATCTGGATCTTAAAAAGTGAGAGAAACATGAAGAGAATGACAAGCTTAGGGTAACTAAGGAACCTCACTTAGCTCTTTCTTTCCAAAGATCTCAGACATAATTCTCCATACAAAGTGCCCCATACTGGTTTGAATGTTAGTGTGGGGAATTTGGGATGATCATTTAACTATCCTTGAAACCAGTTATAAAATTAATGTTCTAAACTCTGTTTGGTTTGCACTGTATTTATTTATTATTGCGAGGAGATTAGTTGTTTCCTAATTATCAGTTTATCAAAGTTGCATAAGGCTGAAATAAATGAATTACATGTAGAGCTCATCACAAACAGTGCAACAAACTCAACTGGGGTCTAAAACAGTTTGAAATTAAAGCAACAGTTCTCATTTTTGATTGGCTAATGAACTACTGTAGTCAGACACCTTTGTTGTAGACATGACCTGTGATTGGCTGATTAATGTCAGATGGCTCCGGTTGAGTTCATTGCACTGTAAATGTTTAACATGTTTGATTTATTTTCTTGCTTTACAGAATGCAGAGTTCAACAAACAGTTCTGAAAGAAAGTACCATCAACAACATAAAGCAAATAAATAATTCCCTAAGCTGATACTCTTTTTGGTAATGGAGACAAGGTAACTTTCATGGTCTGTTCTGTAATAAGCACTTTGTGTTCCATAATTATTATAAAAATCTAATAATTTGCCTCCAGGAAACAAATAGACCTTATTCGCTAGTACATTTTGTTTGCCCAATACAGATCATGTGATGATACTCAGGAGATTTGATCCTTTGTCTTGTTCATCAAAAAGAGTGCATACAAGCATGAATATGTCTGCCTGCACCCTTTTAATGAACAAGACACAAGACCACATCTCCAGAACTAGTATCATCACATGATTTGTATTGGGAAAACCAAATGTACAAGCAAATAAGGTCTATTGTCCCTTTTTGAATAACTGAGGAGAAAGTGCTGTCTTTGTCATGACATCTATAAATGGTTAGACTTTCTAGTCTTTTTGGATAAGGACGATAAACCATAGGTCCTTTCTCACAACCCTTAATCATAATAACCTTGTGAGATGGTAAAGAACCCACACACTGATTGTAAATAGTAGGGGATGTAGTTCCCAGTGTTGTGGTCAGGCCTTTGGATTGGTGCTTCATATAGGGGTAACCTCATTGTGCCTTTCCCCACTTGGACAGAAGTTTCCAAGAAAAATGAGTATGTTTTATCAAATTGTTTAGTGCAGTATTTATGATTTATGTAGAAAGTTAGAAAGGAAGATCTTTCTGCCTTAGCTCTTACTATTTATATTGATTAATATACAAACAGCTTTATAAATATAATAATCTACTATTTATCTCATTCACAGCCATGTTAGAAGATTGACCATGCCTCTTAGTCTGTCATGTTTGTATTGTCATGTGTTCTGCAGTTTAAAAAGGTAAGGTATTGTTTTATACACAAGAAAAATACCAGATTTCCATTATGGGATTTTTTAGGGTATTTAAAGAATACCAAAAATCCCAAATTTTGAAGAGTAAGTCTAGTCTAGAGAAGGAAACTTGGCTGGGAATTCCCTGGATGAACTTGTTTCATTTTTGTCAAACTTGGGCTCTTTGTGGGTGTTTAATAAATACCCTTAGAAAATCCCACAATGAGAATCTAATATTTTTTTCCTGTGTTTACTTTTGTGACAGCTAGAAAATTGAGGGTTTTGTGCAGGGAAACAGAAGATCAAAGTGCACATAACCTGCCAACTGCAAGCTGCTGCTTTACTTTTGCTTGTAACAGACACTGATACATGCTCTCTATTTGCTTTCTTTAACAGGCATGTGGCATTATATCAGTGAAAGCCACTGCTCTCTCAGCTACAATGTCTTGCAGCATAGCTACAGCTTGGTGTTGCACACAGTTAACAAACAGCCACCAACGGCATTCCGTGTTTCCGTTGTGCAATTGTATCTACTCTTTATGAAGTGTTGTGTTCAGGGGGTGTCCAATTCAAGCTCTTCAACATAAGCCTTCTCATTAAGCAAACACTGGACAACAGACGTTTCCATAGTTCCCTCTTCAAGAACAGTTTTCCACGATTTTCAGCCACTTGAGCTGATGATTATTGCATTATTCATGGAAACCAAGACCCAAGGATTGAACTCAATAAAGTATAGAGGCATGGATTGCTTTCCATAGCTGGTAAATCAAACAATTCCTTAAAGATTACATAATCATTTACGATTATAAGGAGAAATATTGGAATTATTGAATTTGTGTAGTATATTGAAAACAGCTGCATGTTACCATGTAAAGGAACCTTTCACAGCTAATGACCAGATAACATGGCATTTTAGAAAACAGTCCTAAGAAAGTACGCGCGCTGATTGGTTAGAAATCGTGTTTCTATAACTCGATAGAAACACAGAACTAGCACGAGCTGTTGACGTAATGATGATGCGAGCAAAGAGAATTTACATTTTGATATTCAAAGTTAACAAGTTGCTTTTCTTTTTTTCGTCGCAGTGTTTTCTAAAAGAAATAGAAAACATGTTCTTTGTGTTTCTATCGAGTTATAGAAATACTCGTGAAAGTTTGGGAGAACTCGAAAAAGCTGTGGAAACACTCGCCTGCGGCTCGTGTTCCCACAGCATTTCTCGTTCTCTCAAACTTCCACTCGTGTTTCTATAACTCGATAGAAACACAGTACATGTTTTCTATTTCTTAAAGGGAGTATATCAAGTAAATACCCAGTTTTGGAACAAACAACTGTACAATTTAGGGCCCTCGTAGGATTTATAAATAGAAATCTGATTTTCACATTTTGAACTGCAAACAATAACAAACTTGGAAAACAAATGACAATTCCAAACAAAAAATTGGGAATAAGAAGGAATTAAAAAAATTAAACTGTAGAACAGCCCCTGGAATATTTTACTTGTAAAAGAAAAATGTTTAGAGAAGGGTTGACCTCAATCTTATTCAGTTCATCCTTATTCAGTGTTAATGTATTGAGAAAAATGTTTTGATCACAAGGGTGCAAATCTTACAACTTACAACCCCTCTTCATTTGTATAGTTTTGGCATACCAGTATTACAGTTGTTTTGGCAGTGTTTTTCTTCTGCCTTATCAGGAATCTTTTCCTCCAACTTCTTCAGTTAAACTCTTTAAATCAAAATTCATTTAGACCTAAACAGTGATGGAATAGATCAGGTAGCTGGGCTAGATAACAGGGAGTTAGCGAACGAGTTAGTTCATGGAAACTTAAAGCAGAATAAAATAATAAAACTATAAAACATAATAAAATGTAAAATAAACATGGAAGATGGAGGAAAAGAAACCTGATATAGAGCAAAATTTGTCACAAAAATTGTTATCAGATAAAAAGTGTGTGATTAGGTAAGCAAAAGGGGATGTAAGCTAGATTTGCTGATAATTTAAGGGCTTTAGATGTAAAGAATCAATTTATAAGTGCAAATTGTTCACTCCTGTAGTTGCCTTATAAACCTGTAACAGGTGTGAGCCATTTCAATTCAGTTGATAAGAAATCTAGATTTTCTGATGAATGGGAGATGAAGGAATTGTCTAGTTAGAATTTGTCATTCTGACAGAATAATGTAGAGGTTTGGGTATTGTCAAGGGACTCTAAAGGACTATTTAACCCTTTCACTCCCATGGGTGCCTCTAAGTTAACTGCCCCAATTGCCCATGGGATTTGCATGTCATGTTGACTTCTAGAACCTAAATTTGGGGTGCCATAGAAATAATGGAAATTACCAAGAAAACAGACAATTTCAGGCTTTGCAATGAAGACAAAGTTTAATCTACAAAGATAAATCTATTGTTTCATGATAAATATAATGTCCTATGAAACCAAACAAAAGAACAGATCAAACTTCAAAATCAGGCTACATGCAAAATTTTTTGGCATTCCATTTTCCTCAATGTGAACATAGAAGCTGTTTCATTAAGACATTTTGTGAACTAAAGGTAAGTACAACACAGCTAATTTATCGAAAATATTGTCATTATAATGTTCAAGTTGAAATAAAAATGGCTTAAAGCTATAGCAGTGTCTTCTTGTGAATTTTCTCTCTCCCGAATGGAGAGTGTGTACAGAGTTCGAGGCGTTTGAATTTCCCGCCACAATTCCTATAGGTCGGCCGTGTTATGATTTTTAAAACAGTCCAAGGAGAACCTCAGTCCACACAATTCGCATCCCATTCTACAGAATGTTGTCTTCTTGTTCCTAAGGCACCGTTTGCATCTGCCTTTCAACATTTTCACGGGCCAATGTCCCGACTGAACAGTACCGTGTTGAATGGTATGTCTGCGTGAAGAGAACTCCCCAATGAGCCCTTTGATCAGTTCGATACGGAACTGCAGCTGTGTCAAATTCGGATGATTTTCGGCGATTTGCATAAGAATATGTGCATTAACAATGCTCACATCTAAGCAGAACCAAAACAGATAGCGCCACCACTTCTTTGCTCGCCTTGAGGTCTCATAGTACTGGCGCATTTCGTCGCTGTGATCTACTCCCCCCATGTACTTGTTGTAGAGGGTAACAGTAGGGATCGTTGGAACTTCGATGTATGTTCCATCTTTCTGCTTTCTACGGACAGTTTCATCGCCTCTAACATCACTGATATTCCTCGCGAAATGTAGCGGAAACTGTATCCAACAAAGGCCGCACTTTGAAAAGTTTGTCATGATTTGGGTCTTCACGCGGTAACATGTTATCTCGATTGTTCAAATGCAAATACTGGAGAATTTTCTCGAAACGATTCCTTGGCATGATTTTTTGAACTGCTGTTACACCAAGAAGTGGATCCTTGGACCAATAAAGCCTAGTTTCAGGTAGTGCTTTGATTCCAAACAGCACATTCAACGCGACGAAAGCACGCATTTCTTCACTAGTTGTCTCATACCAGCTCGGGTCTGGCTTCGTTCGAATGCACTGTTCAGCATTCCGGTTCGTTTCTTCAACAATTCTTGCAAAAAGTTCTTCGGGATAAAGAAGAAAGAAAGAAATCCAGGGCTGTTCCATCTTCTGGAACTCCAGATGTTGGACCAGTACGTTCAACAAAATCATTAACATGAACGGGAAAGTTGTCTGTTGTTTAAACATCTTCGGGTTCTTCTTCGCTTTCACTTTCACTGCTGCTGTCGCTTTCGCTAGAAACTGAAATATCTGATTCACCGCTTTCGCTTAGTTGTCGACGCAATACTCTTGCCCTCTCTGCTTCTTCGACTTCAAAGCCTAGAAATTCATCTCCTTCAGAATCAGACGCCATTTTCAATACTAGCTCGCAAAATTTCGATCGCCGATTGTGAAAAATATTTGTATTGTAACCCACCTCGTGTTTCACAACAAGACAAACCTTAGGATGTCTCCTATTGGTTGAAAAACAAAACAAAGCATTTTCTCCTTTATATCCCAAGTTTTGATTTGTTAAAACGGCACTACTATGAGAGTGCCATATGGCACTCTTGGGAAATAGTGACAGTCACGCAAGAGTGCCATATGGCACTCTTGGGAGTGAAAGGGTTAAGTGTTAACTGGGAAAGAGTGATCATTACTTCCCAGTCAGTCCTCAGTTCACCTTCTTCATTTTTTTAATCTGTAATGTACAGTACTGTCTACCTCTTCCCTGAGGTCCGGTGCCACAGCATAAGATGGGGAATACTGTTGCACAGATTTTTTTGGCTACATTTAAAAAGTGTTTTTTGGTGGTTTTACATATCTCACTTGGCACATCAACTAGCTTTCCATGCTTATATCATCTTAGAAACCTTGTACATTAAGAATACAGTATTGACAAGTTCTAATACCAAAACTTATTTACAGGCTTGCATAGATCCAACCAGGGAACCTTAAGAATTTACAAGCGCTTGTGATATAAATGCTCTTTATTAGATTTAAATAAAAAAATTCTTTTTTCTTATACTACTACATGAGAAATTTCTGTAATTTGATTGGCTAAGAGCAGTGGTATTCCTGCTTAATTTGAAATACCTTCATGTGAAAATTACAAACCTTTTGCCAGTAGAAGTATAAACAAATAATAGCATGATTTGTACGTGATATTTGGCATAAATACCACTCGAGATATTTCAAAATTGTCTCAAATTTCACTCGCCTAACGGCTCTTGAAATTACGTACAACAATTTTGAAATATCTCTCGTGGTATTTATATACCAAATATCACTACAAACCATGCTATTACCTATACTAATACATGTGGGGGCAATCGGTTTGTTGAGGAACCCTGATTCATAAGTCAGAGTAATTTTACACAAATGGCCTTTACATACATGTATATATCATACATGTATATACAAATAATTATTAAATTGCACGAGCCACTTCCGCGAGTGCAATTTCAGCCTTTTGAAAAACTCGCAAGTGCAAATTAATTCCAAATTGAACAAAAAAAACCATATGATTACTTATTAATAATATAAAAATAAAAAAAATTTGCCTGGAGGATCTCATTGCGGACAGAAAGTGAGCATTTGACGCGGATTTGACACTTCATTTACTGATTGGCTGATGAAGATCAGCTGATGACGCTACGAACTCAATGCGGTTTGTTTAAAAATATTTGCACATGGAATTGTCAAAAAAAAATTGTCAATGTCTAATTTGCACTGGTGTTCAACTTTTTGCACTGGTGTTACACTTGAACTGCACTGCTCTCAACCAATCAGAATTGAATAATTTTTTCATGTATATTATATGGATAATAGCATTTTACTGGAAACTAAAACACTTATATTTTCCATATTCACGTTAAAAACAACATTTTACTTGCTTACTGAGCTCGCTCGTAAAAAATTGTTTTTACCAATTGAAAATAAAATTCATTTATTATATGGCAAGGCCAGTCTTAGGCAAATCCCTGTGCTCTGATTGGTTCTTTCTCGGTCAGGATTTTGCAGTACGGACCGTTTCCATGGAAACGGTCCAACCCGTGTATTTTTGTTTTGGAGCGAAGCCGGCAAATTCAAAATTTGCAACAAAACAGCGAAAAAAACTGAATATTGTCATTCTTCACAGTGAAACTACCAGAAGAAGCTAAGAAGATTGAAATTTTTCCGAAATTTCAAAGATGGATGAAGAAGACGAACATTAACTATCAGAAATAGAGTACCATATAATAAACAACTTACTAACCGAGCTTGCTCGGGCCGTACTGGAGAATATTGGCCCTCGGTCGTGGCAGTACAGACCTCGCTTCGCTCGGTCCGTACTGCCTCGACCTCGGGCCAATATTCCCCAGTACGGCCCTCGCGCTCGGTTAGTAAGCGGTTAATCTTCGCGTCAATGTGTAATATCCTCTATTTATTTGCTTATTATCAGCAAAAATTTAATAACAACCCTGTTTTACGATGAAAACAATGCTTGAATTATAAATAAATATTGGAATAAAAGATCATAGACACATAGTCATGCATTTGTTATGATGGCTTTTTAGTCCATTGGATTGATTACATATTAAGCAGTCCATTTTTCTTATGATAGCAGATATGTACAAGAGCCTAGGATTTTATTTTTTTTTTAATATTCTCCCTTGTTCCCTGGCTGGGTTTTATTTATATCACATAATTTAATTTTTGTTTCTTTCAATTAAATTCATCTCATGAATATAATTAATTTTGACTACTGAAATAAAAAGTGTCCCTGAAATACATGTAGCTATGCCTTTTTCTGTCCAAGTTCATGAATAAGGTCCTTTAAATACCTCCTCTTCTTTCGGATACTACTTGCTGTGACAGAGTCGCTTAACAACTCCTGTGTTTCTCCACTGAAGCTCTTGCACAGATGTTCAGTCACACTGATCACATACATACCACAGTCATAGCCTGTTAATTTACAAGCAAATAGCCATTAACCTCGAGATTTAAAATATCTATCTATTCTTTCTCTTTCTCAACATTCAAGTACCAATGATAGCAAAAATGTGAAAGATGTACTTTTCAGCACTATTGCAGGCAAACTTGGAAAAAGCAAATGTGAGATGTCCCAATAGGAACTGAACTTACGACCCTCTCATTACTAGCTTAGAGGCTCTACATTGGAGCTACATGAGACCATAGTAGAGGAGACTAACTATGCTAACTAACTATGGTGAGACTTGCAGGAGCAAGTCCATTAAACTAGGTTTACCAGACAAGCATCCCACGTACTGTGACATGAAGGATCTGAATAACAAAAAAGTTTAGACATTTTCTATATCATGTTGAAAATACTTACCGTTTTCTTGTTGGGGGCAGATTTCCTCATGAAATGAAGGCCTTGTTTTAGCTAATCAAGAAAATTATTATGTTAATCAATATTCATGTAAACGGACTGAACTGATCAAAAACCAAATTCCCCAAACTTACATAAAGGGAGGTGTATAATGCGCACTGAGGAGAATCACTATGCAGGCCTCAAGGGTGGGAGGGTGAGGGCAAGCAGTTACAAATGCAATCTGTTTATATTAGTCTGATCAAGCTATAGTCTCCTTCATAGCCGTTGCATGACTCATCAGGCAATGCTCTTGAGGAGGAGCATTGTGTGAGAAGTCGGACAATGGCTGCAAAGAAAACTGTATTAGTATAAATACTCACACAAGACAGGTGATTAAACAAAATTGCACGCTCTGATTGGTTCACTATCTAGGATTATCAGCCGATAATCACCTGGACAAACAAAATGGCTGCCAGTCGTTTGCGCACTTTTGATGAAATGAAATTTTTTCATCTTGTACAATGCTTTTTCTTTTCTTTTTTTAAAATAATCACCTGTGTATTTATACTAAAACAATTATTTGCCTCAAGCTAGGTGATTATCGGTCAATATTCACCTTGACTTCGTCTCTGTGAATATTCACCAGTAATCACCTTTAGTGAATAATTGTTAATTATAGATTGAACCTACAGAGATTATCTCACCTGGTATGAAAGGCTCAACATTATTAGCAAGACTCTGAGCTGCATATTTGTTATAGGGACTATGGGAGTCATAATGATAGAAAGCAGTGGCTTGTTTACTGTACATCAACAAACTCCTGAAAATAAAACCAGTAAACATAACAAAAGAAAATTATTGAGAAGCCATAAGTGTCTACCAATAATTGCTAAAATAATTCTCTATCAACTTGCCATATTCTTTTCTTAAACAAAAGGAGAATTTGAAGTTACATCTACATGTAGAGTCACTTTGGGGTTAGAAATAATAATAATAATAATAATAATCACCATCATCATCATAATAAAGTGAATTAAAACTGAGTATTCTAAGGCCTGAGAATGCTCCACATTAACTTTTTACTGAAAGCTCCTAATCTACAATCAATGGTGTGTGATAGAAAGCCTTCAATGTCTTATAATAAACTGCTAAATTCTCATTCGAATTGTCTTGTATTCCTTTCATAAACAAAAGGAGAATTTGATGTTACATCTACAAGTACAGTCAGTTTGATTTTCATGACTGGGGTTTAAAGACAAACTTAACAAATAAATTGGAAAACTAACCAATGGGAACCTCCAGCAGAATGTCTTGCTTCATTGTCATTCACTGCAAAAAATATCAACTTGCGGCTGGGAAAATTGAGTGGCTCAATGAAAATACTGATTTCCGGTCCTGAACAGTGATAAAGCAATAAAACAGTGTGATTAGATTATATATTTTAAGCAACTGTTAATGTAATTGTATGCCAGAGACAATGAAAAGTAGACAAGAGTAACAATTATGGTGAACAATGCATCGCTTTATTCATTGCAAAGATTGTTCAGCAACAATGTTAGCTAAGCAAAAAAAGTTATTTGTTGTGTCCTTGTATTTGATTTTTCTAACATAAAATATTTCAGAAGACACGTGAAGGTGCAAGCACAAAATTAGGTAGTGGGAGAGATGGGAAGAAAGAAAAGAATTCTGTTATTGTACCCTATTCCGAAACCTCTTAAGTTTTACCATCTCTTTGTTTACAGTATCTGTTATGTAAATAAACCTTACAGGGCTCGACTTTCAGAAAAAAATCTTGCGGCCTCCAAGTTTTCATTTTTGGTCGCCAGGACAAGTATTCTAGTCGCCAAAATTATCTTCAAGAAAAAATAGAATATAATACACTAAAGGTCGTTTAATAAACCTCAACAAACGATTTCATCGGCTTCATACGCGAAAACGAAAATATCAGAGTATTGAACTCAATAAGAAATTTTAAAACTAAATCAAAAAATCTTGGGGCCAGCCTGGCGACCTGGCGTGAAACCGTAGTCGCCAGTGGATAAAATCTAGTCGCATTGGCGACCCCACAGGTCGCAACGTCGAGCCCTGCCTTAAGATGTTATTGTTATTACAACAATGTAAGAGTAAGTGGGAACTTCTAAAAACTTTAATCTGATCTTCCCTTTAGTCTCCATTCATACCCTTTCAGTCAGTCCCCCAAAAAGAAATCCTTCACTGCCTTCTCAAAACAACAGCTTTCCAATAACTGCCTTAAACACCATTATTTCACCACAGCAACATATACATGCGTGACATAAATAGTGCTAATACTATGTCATGTGACAAAAGAAGAATTTACATTAACATCACAATTTCCAACATACATAGTACTGTTAAAGTCTTGTTGCAAGTACCTGTGTGCTGGTTGTTTTTTTTTAAGTAATCTGTATGATGTTTGTAAGTGAAAGAGAAAAAGTCTGAAAATTTCTTGGAATTATGTGTACATGTTCAATTTGCTTGGCATTCTTACCTTCACCAAATTTCAAGAACTGTGTGACATCTGGATTTATAAAAAGCACATTATCTGCTAGATGATCAAATTGCTGGTACGCAAAGTAGCTGAAACAGAAAGTTACATTCATAGCATTGGTGATGTTATCCTTTGAAAGCACCAGATTCTTTCTAAAATTCAAGTTGGGATAATTTGGTGTGATGATTTTTAAATGGCTGCCCTCATTGAAAAGGATCCTAGAATCTAGAAGTTCACCTATTGTGCCATCTTACTATCTCAGACATTCAAATGATGTTCGTCATTGCTTTGAGAGAACAACTGTTTAAGTTTCCATGCTCCCACAATAAGGAAAATATAACAAGCTCATGTTTAATTACATGGCTTGTTTAGCATGATTTACCATGATAGATATAAACTGAGGAAAAAAAATGTGGAATTGTGTAAACGAAAACCCACGGGCTTAAAAGGTGTTTACAACCGTTGTCTCGTATTTAGCAGATGGTATTGCTAAAATTTAAATTAAATTCAATTTAATTTAAATTCAATTCAAATTTAACGTTTACATGCATTTTAAAGACAGCTGTTTGTTGAAGTTACAGATTACGCGAAACTACAGAAAACAGGAGCGTTTCGCTAGCTACCAAATGAATCGAGTCTTCTCGCTCGACAAGAGAAATAATTGGACTAAAAGAGCGCAACGCAGCAATTAACTTCTCTAATCCGATGCTCGGCCAAAGAAGCCAGCCAACTTGAATCGATACATTTCGAAATGGATCTGCATTCCGCTGTTTCTACGAAGCTAACAACACTCACTCAAACATGAATCCTATCAGTCTATCATTAAGCCAGCGACCCTCTTCGAGCAAGTTAAGGTCCGATTTCCTTAGAAGACTGTCGTGAAAACTCAACACCATTTCATCCGCCATTTTTTCAAAATTTTCGCCGCGGGGCATAAGATTTGTTGGAGAAACCGCTGTTCTTGAAAGCATCCTCAGGATACTTCCGATGCAAGGATAAAATGGCGGAATCCAATTTGGCTGAAGAAATTAACATGATCCTAGGCATAAACATGTAATGTGCGTAATGAATTGATCGGAAGTAAGTAATCTGGTTTTGGGTCAAGAATCCTAACGGCGCAATTGTCGTGTTTACATTTTCCCTCTAGTATTCGGTAAGTCAAAATGGCTACTCGCTTGAACGCTCGTACTTTTTCCTCATTTGTCATTTGACTGAGAAAATAATGGAGTGGAATGTATTGCCATTTAAATAGCGTATTTTTTAGATTTCCTTTGGAGATCAGTTTTGACTTTGAGTATAAAGGAACAGTAAACATTTATCACGTCTCATCGCAATTGACATTTGCAGGTCAGAGCCGGTCGGAAATCTTCGTCACTTTCCGAGGGCTTACGTTGTTTCCCGACAGTGACGTCACGGAATTGGTAGAAAGTAACATCGGAGCGGGATGAAGTTGTAATGGCGAAAACTCACTGTCATTCTTTACTTTCCGGGAGCTCATGGAGTTCGTACGAGGACGAATCGCCGCTGGAGGAACCAGAAGGTATTTCCAGTAAATATGTCGTTGATCTGTGACCGTAGTCAATTAAGAACAGGCAAAGTATGGATATTTTCAGGGGATTTACCTCGTAATATTTTTTCCACGATAGCAATGGAAGTGGACGAAAACAATGGTTTGGGTTCTCCAGAAGCCACGCGATTGCACAGAGAAGGTGAGTAGCGTGACCCACGAAAACGCTATTTACCTAAAAAAATCAGATATTGCTGCATAAAATGTTCAAAAGTATGTTCCGCCCTCGGAAAGGTTTACTGCAACGAACCATCACTCGCAGGTTGAAAGTAATTAGCATGGGATATTGTGTGAACTGCATGTGTGCACCCCCTTAAAGGGGCTAGGTCTAAAATAGTGTTAGATGTTTATTACCAATTGTCTTGACAAATAATGGAAAATTCTGGGTTTGCTCTTAACGAATCACTTCAAATCAAACGTGCTTTAATTTTTTGGAGTGGCTTGCGCGTCTATTAATAATGTAAACCGGGTTAAGATTAACTTCGTATACTTTTCTGCTTTCGATCGTAGAAATGACCCTTTTTGGGCTTTGCCCGGAGCAAGAAGAAATCGTCCTCGTTATTTGCAGAGAATGCGGTCGAGTGGTAAAAGCAGCAGCTCTCTTAAGACATTGCGGTTAGTTCCTTTTTGCGATTACTTTCAACACCTTCATTTGGTTGTTCCGTGATTTTACGACATAATTTTCAAAGTGACTAAATTTCTTCAGATGTCACAGCATTGTGTCACTCTTAATCAGCAACTTCTTATCAACCATGCCAATTTCATTTTTGAGGAAGAAATAGAACCCACGTTTAATTCTAACTTAATTAGACTTGTTACTTGTAAATAGTACTTTATCCCATCATAACATTGCTTTTTTGGTTGTTTTTACTTTTCAGTGTCAATATTTTAACTGAAATGTTTGTATTTTTTGGCTGTTACAAGTGTGACTCATTCACTGCAATCCAAACACACTCTTAAAAACCACACAATCCTTTAACTCTGAAGTGTTACTTTATCTTTCCTAAATTTGAATTTAGGAAAGATAAAGAAACACATTGTAAGAGTAGCATGAAAGCCAAACTGGAGGCTTCCATTTACAGTCTCAAGAGTTCACTGCACCTTTTGATACCAATCAAAAGTGATGGTGGATTATTCGGTAAGATTTCCACACAGGTCCGTACTTCATTATGCATTCTGTAACTATACTATTTCATTTTTCGAACACAAGAAATATTTGCACGTGCATTACACTAGACAAGACAGCTTCAGCATGCATAATGAAGTAGGGACCTGTGCAGAAATCATTCCGATTATTCCTTTAACTCTACCCTTGTCCATTGAATTAGCATCAAGTACATGTATTTTAAAGCTAAGGAATAACAACATGTGAGGAAAACACTTCTTTTAGTGTTGATAAAGATTTACATGTATTTAGAAGCACCAAACTGTGTTTGAAATGTAATCAGAAAGAGTTATTTTCCACTGGAAACAGTTCTTGTAGATCACTCTGATGGAAAAGCATAATTTGATTTATCCACATAAAGGGTGAGTTCCTTGATCTGGGTCTGGACTTGTGATCAGATATCATACAGACTATGGCAGTTCAAAGGAACTGATAATCCACTCCAGACAAGGATTCATCACCTCCTTTGATGCTTCATGATCTGTATGATGGATGACAAATCTAGGTCTGCACCATACATACTCCTGGGGGGTGGGGGGGGGGTACTTTAGGAACTTGGGGTGGGAATGTGCCACTGGAACCCTGGAACCCTTAGCCTGTACCAGGGCTAAAAATTAACTCCAGTGCTTGGTGGCCAGTCAGGCCAGTTTCCTTGAATTCTTAGTGGCCCATCCCAAAATGAATTAGCTCTCAATTTTTTTTTTCTGAGTCACATGGCAATCACAAAATCAGTATGGCATCTATATGTTGTGAATGTGGATCGCTCTTGAAATCACTGTTAAAACGACTCGGAATTACCACTTCAGAACTAAAAATTCACTTAAATGGATGATCTTAGAGTCCAGGCAAAGAAACGAAGAGAATGGTAGTCCAATTAAACTACATATTGAGTTTTATTTTTAACTTTGTACTTTGCATAGGTTACACTGCAACTTTTTAAAATTCTGTAGCATAGTCGCACATCGGGCGTTTGAACCTTAACTTTTGCTAGCCCTGGTCAGTTTTTACTTGCCACTGGCGACTGTGCGACCGCCAGTTTTTAGCCCTGCTAAACCAGAGCTGGTTCAGCTGCATTTTGCTTCCCTATACTAGAGTAACCCCCCAAAATCACCCCTATCCTAGATTGGCTGTTTTCCAGAAACTGAGGTCACTAGCACAGTCTAGCCAAAACAAAACCTTACACCACAATCGTTTCTCTCTCAAAAAAAGATTTCTTTATAATTGTTCAGTTTTTAAATCTTTAACCAACTGGTCAGTTTTGTGAAAAATGATAACCTATTCTAGACCCAAATGCTCTGATTTATATACCCTATGCTAGAATAAACTGCTTGAAAACCATACCCTTCACAGCGGCACATACCTATAAAGCCCATATATCGCAGTACCACCCCCCCCCCCCTTCCCCCCGGGGCATAGTCAAGGAAAGCACCCCAAGCAAATCTCTCAAAGTCACCCTGAAATCACCAGAAAAATCTTGGGCTGCTTTACCCAACAATAGTGGAGTTGCACCAAAAGCGCTCTTTCTGTTACTTAACAAATTGCATGATAAAATATTGCAATGTAAACTGGCTTTTTAAAGAACAATACTTAACTGTCTGTGGGCTTTTCTTCTTTTTTTTTTTTCTTTCAAGAAAATTTAATTTATTGTATTTCATTGGTTTGGTTTTCTCAGATGTCACATGAAAAAAGGGCCATAAGTAATAATGTAATTTTTGCAAAACATGGAAGTTTCCCTATAGACAAAGAAACTTTTTTTGTCGTTCATAAAGTTGTGAACTTTTTGAAACCAGTTTATAAACGTACTATAAACAAATTAAAAACAGAGGCTAGCTGTGCTTCTTCCTTGAAATCTTTTTATTACTGTGTTATTATTATTATTATTATTTATTATTTCAACTCTATTACAATAAGAGTAATGCATATACACCTTTCACATGAGCTAGATTGCTTATAATTACTTACAATAACTGCCATCACAACACTAACACCATTTATATTTTTTTACACACCATATTTATATTCTGTTCTTTTTATAGAACTGTTCCATCAGCAGAATCTTCCAGTTCCTGTTCCAGCATCTCCAGAAGACATAGCAACAGCATCAAACAGTATGGTAGAGACTCTCTTGCAATCAGGCCCAAGAAAAGGAAGGCTGCATGACTCTATCATCACCAACCAAAAGATAGAGCTTCTGGATGCAACAGTCAAGATAGAAGAAATGCCGCTCACTCTACCTTGTTTTAATCACATTTTATCTTCTCCTTTGCTAAAACAAGGGGGTCTTCATAATGTTGCTCTTAAGAAAAGCACGAGTGAAAAACTGTCTAGCAACAAGAAATCTCCAAGAAAACAGATACCCACAAGAGGTAAAACAACACATATTTTTTTAAATAATTTATTACAACACTCCATTTACAACATCCCACACAACCCGTATCTTGCAATACTGTAGCCTCATAAAATCTCACTTGTTCATTGTTTGAGAGTGATGAAGATATAGCACTGACACAATACAGAGCTCTTTTGAAGAAGTCAAACTATTAGATTTTAAGATAGATAGTCGTAAAGCTTACGAGTCAAAGGGCAATGTATGAAGGAGGAGTACAGGAATGATGTTATCTTGTTTTATGTTTTAGAACGAGAATTTGATGCAGACAAGCATTGTGGTGTTTGGATGGCTGATCATCAGAAGAGGTGTACACGATCATTGACATGCAAGGTGTGCAAAGAAATAGGCTTATTATTATATGGCTGGTTATGCAAGGTGGCACGATGAGGTGACTCCTGGGGTCTTATTGGGTACCTGAGTAGCAGGGCTAAAAATTAACTCCAGTGCTTGGTGGTCAGTCGGGCCAGTTTCCTTGAATTCTTAGTGGCCCATCCCAAAATGAAGTGGCCCTTGATTTTTCTTGTCAGAGTTATGTGGCAATCACAAAATCAAAGTGACTTCTAATGTTGAGAATGTGGATCACCCGTTAAAGCACTGTTAAAACGGCTCAGAATTTCCACTTCAGAACTAAAAATTCACTAAAATGAATGATCTTAGAGTCTAGGCAGAGGAACAAAGAGAAAGGAAGTCCAATTAAACTACATATTGAGTTTTATTTTTAACTTTGTATTTCGCATAATTTACATTGCAACTTTTCCAAATTCTGTAGCGTAGTCGCACATCGGGCATTCAAACCTTTACTTTTGGTAGCCCTGGTCAGTTTTAACTCGCCACTGGCAACCGTGCGACTGCCAATTAATTTTTAGCCCTGGAGTAGGCAAGATGAGCCTGTCTTCCCAGCCCAGGATTTCCCGCCATTTAAACTTCAGACATCGCCTATAATGCATAAATTATTTTAAGCTACAGCCTTAAACAGAACCAGAGGACCAGAATAAATGAAAAAGGAGGTGTGATAAACCAAGTCAGCAAGGCAGTAAACAGACAAATAAACAATCAATCAAAGAAATAAATAATTAAACAAACAAAACAGTTAAACAATGAAACAAACAAATAATAAAAAAGATATTATGAACCCTTTGGTGATCTGTTGTAGATGTGTTTCAATTTTATCCTTGGTTTATTTTAACTAAGGAAAAAGTTAAACCACAACATAGACAAATAATACAAACAACAACAACAAAAAAGAAAAAAGAATATTTGGATTTCTATCTCTGATGAAAGCGGACAATGGCCAGTGACAATTCAGAGACTAAAAGCAAATCAGTTAAAACCAAAAAGAAGCTAAAAACAATAATAATAAAATACCAATTAGACAAGCTACTGTGTATGACAAGTCCAGGGCTCAAGCAAGGTCATGTCATGCTTTATCTCTTCATTTAAGGTAGATAGTTTTTTTAAGGGAGAGTTTTTAAGAGAGATAGTTTTTTAATCCTTTCACTCTCAAGGGGTCTCCATTTGACAAGTAAAATCATCTGGCATTAGACAGAGTAAAATCATCTGGCATTAGACAGAGTAAAATCTATAAAGTCACTCTTGGGAGTGAAAGGGTTAAGGGAGGTAGTTTTTTTAATTAAATTTTAATACCTGGGCTAGTCCTGTGTACGACTATATGTACATGTCAGTGCTCGACCTTAGCGGTAGTCCACTAGTCCTGGACTAGTGCAAAATGTTTCTGGACTAGTAGAAACTTAGAACCACTAGTCACAGGACCAGTAACTACTTTGTAGTTTGTAATGTTTAAAAAATAATACAAGGTGAAAACAAAATATACGTCTTGTAAACGCTGTTTTGATGCGTTCCTCACAATGTTCCGACTACCACAGGACTACCACAGATTTACTCAGGACTAGTAAATTTTCAGTTCAACTAGTCCAAGGACCAGCGATTTAAAAAGTTAAGGTCGAGCACTGCATGTAGCAGCATATCATCCATAAGCTGTGGCCATGTGGACTTTTTTAGACCTTCACATTCTTCTTATTCATGACACTGTTATGAAAAATTGTCTTGCGTGACTCCTGTGACTTTCTGAGGCTTCTTGAACGTCAATATTTGTTTATGTTAAGCTGCTACATATCTATAAATCAACCTATTTTGTAATGTTCCTATAATTACGATATTTAGAAGGTTCTAGAACTTTATCTGGAAAGCGTATAAGAAAGTGTATTTGAGGATTTTTAAACTAGTTTTCCACACGCTAAATTGTGACTGAAGCTGTGCTTTTTCTAGTGTGATGTACATGTGGGTTAGGTTCTAGTCGAGTTGGCAGAGGTTGTGTTGTTAATTTCAAGTCAAGTCATGTGAGCTGTTAAAGAGTTAACAGCTGTGAAGACTTCATTCATTTTACAATAAAATTAGTCTTTTTGTTGCTGTTCTGACAACCCTGCATTTGGTTTGTTCAGTAATTTACTCTCCTCTTTACCATCACTCATAGCACACTTAATAAAGATAAGTATTACTGGAGTTTGCAGGTGTTGGGAGTGAAAGTGTCACTCATTGTCTTGTTTTCAGACTCATGCCCTTTCACTGAGAAGAGCAGTTCCTGGACGGCGGAAACGTTTTGATGAGCTTCTGGCAGAGCACAAAGCACGAGTTAATAATGAGAAGGAGCAACAACAGAATCAGGCTTTAAAGCTCCAAGAGAAAACACCATCTCCAAAATCTTCAGAAGTTACACTCAAGAGATCGATTAGTGGATCTGACTCATCTGTTATGTCAGCAAGCAGCTCGAGGTATGTTGTGGTTTGGTTGATATTGTGGAAGGTTATCCAATACATATGTATAACTAGACTGTGTCAGAGTCACAGGTTTTGTATGCGTGAGAGACTTGGGTCTCCATTTGATGAGTAAACTCGTCTGGCGTTTGACAGAGTGAAATCTATAAAGTCACTCTTTGGAGTGAAAGGGTTAAGGTTATTCATACAAAGCAATGATTTGCCAGATTTTGTGCAGAATACCACTTACCAAATCTGTTTTTTCAGGTCTTTGGGAAAGTCAGTCTCTGTAGAAGGTAAGTTAACCAAAAGAAAAATGTGTCACAGAACCCTCTTATACCAGTATATCTGGAAGAGGGTCACAGAATAATGACCCTGAGTAATTTACTACATTGTTTTTTACTTAGATGAAAACCATAGAGTAAGAAAAGGTTCTGTTGACGCAGACACAGATGCTAATGATGACGGTGTGACATCCTCTTCTGGTTTGCATCTTCTTGATCGTCACCCCAAACCTTTAATGGTAAGTGCATGTAGTCATCTTGGCAGTGTTCTTCTTTTCAGGCGGTAACCGGTAAAATGTACCTCCAGTAACAGCACCTGTTACTGCCTAAAATGGCCTGAAATTCTTGAAAATTCAACAGCTACGTGAGTGTTTTACCGGTTTGAAAAACTCTATTACCTGTTGAGCTGAAATAAAAGGAGAACACTGATCTTGGTACAATATTCTAACCTTTCTCCCCAAGATCTATTTGTAAGTGATAATGATATTGTTCTTTAATTGTTCTTACTGTATTAATTTTGTGAAATAATTTATGATTGTACTGTATCTTTTGATTGTGTTACAGTAGTAGATAAATGAAAGGCAAATTTTTTTCAGTGTGTTATAGGCAAACTCTGATAAAAAGAAATCCATGGTCTCTCCATTGTAGTTAAACCTGTGACCCTCTGATTTCTATTGTAGATTCTCTGTCACTGTGCATCAGTATAGAAGATAGTTGGGAGCAAGGCTATCAACTATACATTTAAATATCTATAGAGGTGTAGGGTGAAGCGTTAACATATTTATTACATCCATTTTGAAATCACAGGTGATCCTTTCAATTTGATTGGCTCATAGCAGTGTGATTTATTCCCAAATTGCACCATTTTTTTGCTTTAAATGGCATCATTTTTAAAAAGTTACTCTTAAAAAACTGGGCTTCCTGAAGTGGATAAATAAATAAGTAGTATTGACAAAAAACTGTGACTTCAAAATGAGTGTAATAAAGTGGTAATTGAACTTCGTGTCTTGCAATTTTGGTCTGAAATCATACTTGTGATTTCAAATCGAACTCGCACTATGCGCTCGTTCGATATTTGAAATTATGCGTATGATTTCAACCCAAATTGCACTCCATTCAGTTCAATTACCATTATTTATGGCAACTACTATGCAGGGCTTTCAATAAGATTTGTAGTGGGCGTCTGGCCATATCATAGTAGGCGGCTGTGACTATTTATGTGGCCTTTTGGTCACCTTCGTTGAATTCTAATGAAAACCCTGACTACGTAGAGTTTCTTCTCAGATCTTGGGAGTGTAAGGGTGAAGGAACTATTTTGTAGTTTTTTGGATTATCTCATTGTGTGGTTTTGTCGAAAGATGAAAATGTTAGAATCATATGGTGTGAATGAAATTTCATTTTTGGGTCCAATAAATTTATTTTTGATAATATTCTCTTTTGCAGTCTTGTCATTTTGGTAGCAGGTCAGTAGGTAGGGGATGCTTCGTCTTCAATAGGAAAAGTGATCGTCTTCGCTGTGCTGTACTGTCTATGGTTGAAAGATGCCTCAATCCATCACTACCAAGGTAAAGCATTTTGTTAAACAAGTTTAACAACTGTTATAGGTTACAGATGGCAACTCAAGACTTTATGAAACTCTTTGACATACAGTGCTGATATAAAATTAGTGGGCAGTTTTTATTTAAGGTAATTTATTACTGAGTTATTAGTGATTGATAAGTTTATTATTTATTAATTATTAATTTAAAAGTTTTCAGTAATTGATAATAGCTGCAATTCATTTGTATTTAATTTATTATACATTTATTTGTTTTTGTTCATAAATAAATTATGTTGACTAAAGTGACTCGGACTGAGCTAGTTCTTTTCTGTACAGGCAAAAGTCGAACAGGCCAAGTGCTACGATTCTTCAAAGACCAACCATGAAGACAGTGGGTCAGGTTACTAGTCAAGGTACTGTTAGGATTCTACATGTATGTCGTGAGGAGTACCCTGTGTCTCCTTTAGAACTGCCTACATGTACAAGATGAATGACTGTGTCAATTACATGTACCTAGCCGTGAAAAAGATCAACTGGAATAAACATCAAAACATTGAAATGTATTTCCGTAGGGATTTACAAGTTAAAATCAAACATAGTTGATGCTATGCTGATTTGAAGCAATGAATGTAACCATTCATGGACCTGACATTGTGACATTCCTATCTAGTGTCTTCTTCAGGGGGGATTGGGCAAGACTGTGACTTGCTGTTTTGAAAATACTTTTCATGGGGACAATGATTATCATTATCATTGTTATGATTATTGTTATATTGTACTTGTCACAGATAATTTTTGTTTTTAGTCAATCTTATTTTTGAGTACATAGGTGACAGCTTAAGACACGCTCTCTAAAGGGTTTACAGTGTAGTTTGTATTACATTACAATACAAACTTCATTGACACTCCCTAAAGAAGGCTTTTCAGTGACAATGGGTACAAAACTTACGATAATGTGATAATGAATAAAACTGAAATGTAAAATTGCTAAAAGCAGACAAAAGAATTTATAGGATGAAAATTATTTGACCAACTTGAAAGGAAAGTGGTGAATAAGATAACCTTTATTTTATGTTTAAAAGTTAGAACAGCAGGGTTGTCAAAATAAGCCTGCAACCGGCACATTTCACAGGCCATTCCGAATACTGCGCCGGTTACTCCGACTGTAGGTTTGTTCTGGGCATGATATTGCGGAAAATCATACCCACCCTGAACGATGGGCATGAATTACGGCAGCCGCCTACTTTATAGACAGAGACTGCTTCTCAGAAACCTACTGACAACTCTGAAACAGAGTTGCAGAACTTACAAGAGTTGTCTAAACTGTTAAACAATAGATTGCTCTTTGTCCAGTTCTAGAATTATTATAGAAATGAAATTTGTATACAGGCACATTTCACCGGCCATTCCGAATACTGCGCCGGTTACTCCGACTGTAGGTTTGTTCTGGGCATGATATTGCGGAAAATCATACCCAGACAGAGACTGCTTCTCAGAAACCTACTGACAACTCTGAAACAGAGTTGCAGAACTTACAAGAGTTGTCTAAACTGTTAAACAATAGATTGCTCTTTGTCCAGTTCTAGAATTATTATAGAAATTAAATTGCATACAGCTGATGTTAAAAATAAAGTTAACTAGAGAGAATTTTCAACTGTAACATTATTATGACACAGTGCATTGAGAACATCCCTCCTACATGTGGTCTTGATATTTTCTTTTTCCATGTATCAAACAAGATAGCTTGGTACTCCTTTACCATAGCTGCAGTGGTTTTTAAAATTTGTTGACTTATTGAGGACAAACTTTTTTTGTGATTGATATATTTCCTGTCTTACGCAGGATCATCACTGATATCAGAAAGGTTCAAAAGTCACAGTAACAAAGCTCTGAACAATTTCCTGAAAGCTCCTCCTCCCCCGAGGAATAAATCTTTCAAACAGGCAAACTCAGTACAGGGAGTGAATCACGTTGAAAGCAGTTTAAATAACTCAAGGAACAACACCTTTCATGGATCAACTTCACAAAATAAGAGAACATATTTGGATTCTATTGGGAGTCATTTATCGTCTGCAACTTCTAACGGCTTGCCATCTTCAAGTTTCTTGAAACCTGATGCAAGCAGTCAAGCCATCAGTGATATGGGAAATATTGTTGCTAATATTGAGACAAATGTTTCTGGGGGACATCCACTGGATCTTGGACATCCTTTAAGTACTGTTGTTGTATCAAAGACCTCGGTAGTGGGGCCTAGTCCCAGTTTGAATATTAATGCAAATGCTAATTTAGATTCAAGTTTAAATCTGTGTACAACACTTGGGATCAATAATGGAAGCACACAAGGATCTGTATCAACAACGCAATCAACTTTTGTTTCGGGAAGCATTGCATCTATGATGTCCACTGCAACCACTTCTCCAATGTCTGGCGCTACTTCAGTTCAAGGTCAACCTGTTCTTGGTAATATGAAGGAAATCTTACCTGCACCGGTTGCAGGTAGAGTCACAGTGACTTCCATTCCTTCTTCAGTGTCTTCACCTGTTTACCAAGGAGTTCAGGTTAGTAATAAAGAAAACATTTAAGTTATCAAGCAAGTTGATGCTGTAAGCTACAGCATTACCATCTTAGGATGTTAAACAGGCCGGTAGTACACATGAAAACTTTACTTGATTGTGATTGGCTAAAGGACCGGTCATTATTTATGTGGGGGGATGGGGGGGGGGGGGGAAATCATGGGGTGGGCCAGGCCTATTTTTTTAAGAGAAAAGGGGTGGGCCAAAAGAGAATTTCACGATGATTGGGGGTGAAAGCAAAAGTGAATCAGATGATGACAGTCACACTGTAACAAAAAAAAAAAAAAAAAAAAAAAAAAAACAATACAAGAAGGCACATCAACAGGAAGTGGCCGCAGAGTAGGACACTGGTCCATAAGATATGCTGATTTCGGTCAGTGAACAGAAACTCCTTATAGAGGTATAGATTGAAGGGGGCTGTTATATGGGGGTGGGTCAAGAATTAACTAATGGGGTTAAAGGGGTGGGTCACGCTTTTTCTTTCATGCTAAAACAAAAAAATCCCCCCCACCCCCCCACATAAATAATGACCGGTCCCTAAGAGCCACTCAGTTCAAGTGTGAGACCAGTTCAATCTGTGATTTGTTTACACTCGTGATTTTTTAAAAAAGTTCAAATTGCAGTTGCTGAAGTGGCTCATGCAATTTGAGCTTTTTAAAAAACACACAAGTTGAACTCAAAGTTGTATGATTACCAGGACTAATGTTCCAGATGCCATAGCAATTGACAGTCTGTCCCAGATCTGAGGGGCAGTTTATATTGTTATGGTATGGGACTTTTAGAACCTGTTGTGTCGTTGTTTGCAACTCTGGATCAGGAAAATCTTAATTCTCACTTGATCAAAAGTTTTTTTTTTATATATGAGCTGTTACTAAATGCATGGCCTTCTTACTTTATAGCTTACAGCACAAGTTGACCGCTCAACTGGTAGGTCTTTTTTCATTAATTTTGGATTTTTGCTTTTTTTTTGCCTTTTAACATTGGGAAAAGTAGAGATCCATTTGCAATTTCAATCTTTAGAGACTGATGTTACACTGTACAGTATACATCAGCAAAACTGATGTAGCATAAAGAATTTGAATTTGCCGGTGAACTACAAAGAAGCAGTCTCAAACTCTTTAAAGGAGATAGTTTTTTAACCCTTTCCCAAGGGGTCTCCATTTGACAAGTAAAATCGTCTGGTGTTAGACAGAGTAAAATCTATAAAGTCACTCTTGGGAGTGAAAGGGTTAAGGGAGATAGTTTCTTAAACCGCTATAAAGTATTACAAGCATATTTCATGTCTATGTAACAGTAAAATATATTTAATTCTTGCAATGAACTATTGTTTGCAGGTAAAGTAACAACAAGCTCTGCTGGTCAGAGACTAAGCCCAGTGTTCCTTAAGCAGGTGAGTTTGTTTTTCCTGAAAAAGTAATTTCCAACGTCAAACTGCTTGTCATGTGACAAGTATAAAGGAGATACTCGTAGTATGTAAAGAAACTGGTGCCACATCAGGAGGAAATTGAAACACAAAAACAGTTTATGAACAAGAAGATCAATACGTTTTAAGGCGTGCTGATATTTTTAGCTCTTTGTCATAGCAAATTCACTCTTAGACACTCACGTATATAAAATATAATGCATCAAGTGTTAATATTCTGGCAGCTTTCCTTTCATATTATAACTTTATTATTGTAATTGCATCTGTTGTCATGTTCTTCTTTTCTAATTACATCTTACAAAATTAAACTAAAGTTGAGAAGTTGTAATTAACATAAGTTAACAGTTTCATGTAGGCCTCTTCGCCATTGTTACCTCTATTTGTCTTGTTTTCTTTATATGTTATTGTGGTGTGGCAAAAAAAAAGAAGAAAAAAGACTCTGATGAAGGGCCAACAAATGGATCTTATTGCCAAACAAAAATATGGATTGTTTGAGTTGATACCTTTTTTAATTCTCACCATCAGTTTGATTGATAATAAAGTGATATTTTAAAAGAGAATCTGCATGTTGATTACTCATGGTTAAGCGACACTGACAATCATTACTCTTCACCAGAACACTGCAACAGTGCAAGTCACTTCTATGCCAAATGGAACCGGCCCTTCTCCTCCACCGGCTGGAGGAAACGTCAAGGGCTATCCGCTCAACTTTGTTATCCAGGGTAATGCAACAACTCAAGCACCAACAACATCAGTTACAGGTGTCACAGCACCAGTTGGGACTCCTGTGAATCTGGGTAAAGGACAAAATCTTATTTTTAATAACATGAGTATCTCACAACTTCAACCGCAGTCGCAGGTTATTGTTCAGCAACCTCCTTCGCCCATAAATCAAAATGTACATCAAAGAGGTAGGGAAACGTTTTCTTTATTTTGCCTACTCTCTGCTGTAGAATTGCTTAAAATGTTTTGATTGAGTATTTTTAGCACTAATAGCACATCCACAAGTTTGAGTTTGCATTTGGAAGAGTTGGTTTTTTCCTAATATGACCCTATGTGGAAAGTAATAATAATAGTAATTATAATGATACATGTAGAAATAATGATAGTAAAATATTTCTTCAGTGCCATATCCTTAGCTCATGGTACTTTACCTGTAATAGTTCAAACAGAAAATTAGGTTAAAAAATTCAATCAATGATAAAAAAAACATAAATATAATTATTGGAATACTATCTGAAATCTGTATCTTAATATTTTACAATAATTGTGTATTCACAGAACTGTGTAGACAGTACTTTAATTTAATTGTGACAAATGGCTTTAACTGCAACACTCAAACTCCCAGCTCATCCCCACCTTCACCCACCCCCCTTTATTTCCCCGCTCTTCAGGTAAAAAACTAACTGTGTTCACTATTTTGACTTGTTTTCTTCAGGGAAAGGAGGAAATGTCAGATCTAACTCAGTTCATAAAGGAATGCAAAAAGCGCCATCGCCATCTTCTCAGGGTAAAGTTACCCAGGTATTGTCTCCTCAACAATCTCTATCAGGTCAACAGCCTCAGAAAACTGTGGTCATCGGAAGCCCTCAGGGCAACCAAAAGTTATACCTCAATCATCAGCACCTACCTAGCTCACAGCAACAACCAATTGCACAACTGAAACAACAAGTTGCTCAGCAACAACAGCAACTACAACAGATTACACTTCAACAGCAACTGCAGCAACAGCAACTTCAGCAACAGCAGCATCTACAGCAACAAAAACAGCATATAAGCTCTCAGTTCATGAAGCAACAACTTCCAATTCAACCTCGTATTGCACCTGCGCCACCCTCGCAGTCATTTATCTCTCAGCAGCCAATCACAGGTCAGAACGTTATTGTTAAGGTCCCAGAGCAGCTTAAGAGTCCTCCGAATTCTGTGTTTGTAGCAACAGAACCTCGACAAAACATTCAGCATACAGTCTGCCAGAAACCACAGTCAAATGTGGTTTGATGATTCTAATACAGTTATTAGCATTCGTACATGTACCACAGACATACTATGAAGATTAAGAAACCTTTGACCTGTTTTTCCCTAAGCTTGAAATGCCAAATGGAAAACAATAAAGCAAGAGTCTTAGTTCACGGGCCAAAATGTATTTATGTCCAAGCACAGAAACTCTGTTACTATATTTATCATTACTTTGGAGGGCATTGAGAAGATAAAAACCTGAAAGATAAACTTCACAACAAAACAGTTAACATATACAACTTGAATGGCTTTTATTTCTCACAACGGAAATACACCATCAAACGAAGCTGGCTGCAAGGAAATAGTGCCAACATTGTAAAGGCTTCTCAGTTTATATTGGCTGCTGAAATCATACAATAATTTGATTCACACTTTCCATTGGTTTATTTCAGCAGGCTAATATGCATTTTAGCCCACCAAATTCTTTATTTTAGCCTGAAAAATGTGCTATAATGCCCGACAAAGTGATAATAATAGTTCTTTATGATTTGTGGGCCAATTGTTATTTTAAGCTTGGGGACTTGAAGGCAAACTGATTGAGACAGCAGAGTAGTTTTGAATTGACTGCCATGAAACCTGAAACAAGCATTATTAGACGTAGTTGATGCTACGCTGGTTTCAAGTTATAATTATAACTTAAAAATTTACAGTTCACAGAGATGTAACTTTTTAAGTTAGGTTCTTTATGTCAAGCTAGCGTAGCATTAAACTTACGTCGGATTGTCCACTTGGTTGCAATGGGCACTTTTACCATTTGCAATAGATGCATACAGTGTCTAATGAACCAATCAGAATGCAAAGCTAAATGGCCATGACTTAAGCACCTTTGGCTTCAGTGTGACTTCTGATCGGTTGATTGAGTGGTTAATGGTTTTTTTGTGACTTCTGATTGATTGAGTGGAGCAAGTTTTTTTTAGCCAATCATGTACATGTATTGAAGAAATGCAAAACTAAAGCAGTTGCTTAATATTACAACTTTCAAAAGTGAATTGAAAACTGCTCTGTCAGGGGATCAGATTTATTTATATGCTGCTAATGTCATACATTAGGAAATCTAATTAATATCAATTATTTAAGTGTCATCATCTTCAGAGTACATGCAATTCAGAATAATGAGCTGAGAAGGTGCAAATCAAAACAAAGGTGAATTTTGGAGAGTGTAACAAACCATTTTCTATGACAGACACACTACAGAAATATTGGTCAAATGTCTTAGAAAGCATTCATCTCATACAAATAATAACAGATAGTTTTTGATTTATTTTTAAATTATTCATTGATTGGAAAGTAAGCGAGACAAGGATAAACCATTTCGCTCTTCAGAAATTCTCTTTGCACCTTAGTTGTTGAAATTTATAAATGATTTGTAGTAAATAGTTAAGATTGAGTGTGATGATGTATAAATGGGAAAGTTATATACATTACTATGAATTTCCCACCATCTTGTATGATTATGAAATGGTCTGTTCAAACTTTGTCAGGCTCGGAATCTTGATAACGAAGACTAGGCAGTGTTGCCCATTTACACCTGTGCTTGTACCTCTGGATTCGCAAATGACAAATTGTTAAGCACTTACTTTACTAAAGATGTATTCCAACTTTTAGATATGTCTTTGTGTTGTGGCTCATTTCTGCGTCGTCATGTGCCATTAAACTGGAGATCAATTCCAAAACACTATTTCAATCAATTTTCATTTTCCTGCTTTATTTTTTTTCAACACATTTTTCATGCAGATGATGTTCCATAATTAACAAATCACATTCATGTTACTAATTATTATTAGTAGGACAACTTGCACAAAGAACACAAAGCTCAAGAAAATTAATTTATTTTAGGTGTTAACATATGTCAGAGTTGCATTTTATATGATGTACTATTTGTATATGGATAGGACATGCTATGCTATATTTTGTGGGGAATGATATTGTAAGATATTGTGTAAAATTATACCAAAATTATATTCCTGGTTGATAAAGTATTTCATTGTTAACTTTGGTGATTCTTGCTCTTGACCTTCTACTCTTGGAGTCAGTGCTTTTCCTACACAGGAAAAACAAAAAACCAAAAAAAAGCAAAACAGATTCCATTATGGGATTTGTTTAGGATATTTACAAAACACCGGCAAAAATCCTAAATATGGAAGAGTGAGACTAGTCTCAACCAGGAACTTGTCTAACACTTCCAAATATGGGAATTTTGCGGCTGTTTAGTAATTATCCTAAAAAGTCCAATAATGAGAATCTGGTATTTTTTCATATGCTAAGCAGAAGATGCCAATCTCTTATATGAATCACTTGAATCCACGTAATGTTACTTGTTTGAGGTGTTTATATGTGACAATTTGCCTGGTGCGAGTTTCACGTTGGGATGACTATTCTATTTTTGCTTTGTGAGAATTGGTTAGACATAACTTACCAGTACTCATGCCCCACCCATGTGAGTACAATGAAATGGTAATTTCACACCAAATCAAGTAGCTGTTCTTCATTTACATGATACCGGTGTGAGACTGGCATGAATTCACTCCAGTATGACTCTCTGTTATGACTTCTCATGGTGGCATCATGTAAAATGAATGAATATGGTTGTGACTAGAATGGATACTTGAAAATAAGGTGCGACATTTCGTGACACATATACAACAACGGTTATCTCAAAATAGGGCGAGACATTGATATGGCATCACCATAATAATTTGTATGAAAGCTAACCATTTCGAGTCAGCACTTAAACCCTAATCAGTATAGATCAGTGTCTAACCGAGAAGTTATTCTCTCCGTAAACAGTTTTGTTTATCTGGCAAAGCTGGTCAACAATTATTGCCAAGTAACATGACCAAAATATATGTCTCGCCTTATTTTGTGATAACCTTTGTTGTATATGTATCACAAAATGTCTCACCTTATTTTGAAATATTCATTCCGGTCACAACCAAATGAATATAGAGCAATATGAGGGAATGGGATTGAACTCGTGAGATGGTGAAAGTCATCCTGATATCATGTAAACGCTCTCTAAGGCTGTACTACTAATATGATGAGTGCACACTCTTACTAGAAAGCCAATTTATTTAATGATAATCCAGGATTAAGTGTTGAGCGTGAGTCACATTTAATCTTGGTTATAACTCTCATCTGATTCTCAGGAATGAGTTTCAGTGACAGAGAAACTGATTACTACTACATGACATGACTTGATTTTTGAATCTTAGAGTGAAATTATTCAGATAGAAAAGGCCATTAATTAACCCTTTCACTCCCAAGATCTGAGTAGAAATTCTCCTAAGTGAGTACCAGACAAATTTTGAGATTTTTGTACTGGGTCAATTCATTATCTTTGAGTTGATCATTTTGTTCAATTTATTCTCATGGTAAGTTTTTCTTACATTGCAATGTTATAGAAAAGAGAAGTTCCATTATGATCACTTCTGGGAGTGAAACGATTAAATGAGTTGATGATAAACAGAGAGCATTGCGTTTTTTTTTTATCTACAGAAAGATATTTCCCTTATAACTAGTTCCTCTCAAGGGTTTGGTTTTTGTGGTCACTGGATATGATTATGAGGGCTTCCTTGTAATTTATTAGCATTAGTTATGTGAAATAGTGAGAGTTTGTTTTCTTAATCCTATCACTACCAAGCTCAAAGGAGTTGCAGTATGATAGAATTGACTAATGGGTTGCATTAGAGCCCATTCAAATAATGCCACACAGTTGCCTGTCAAACAAAACAAACAGCTTGGATTGATCTAAAGATGAAAAAGTTAGAACCACACTATTTAATAAAACAAACAGTACCACAGTACAGTACTGTTCATTATCTTCCATATGTCATGGTCTTGTGGACAGAGAACCACACAAAGCAACCTGTTGCAGTAAAGATACTTGGTAGTGAAAGGAGTTGTAGATTCTCTTGAAACAATAAGTTATGCTCTCTGGGTGTCAGTAATACACAGCATGCATTCCTAACCTCTTGGGAAGTTTGTCTGGGTTTTGTTATTGAAGGTGAAAGAAAATAGCCTAACATATTCAAAGTTAATTATTAAAGCATAGAAATTTTATTAGCCTATGTGAGAGGCAACATAAGACTCCTCCCTTCCATTTAAACACTTACCATGCCTGTCAACGCTTCACCAAAGAAGTGATAGAAGAATAACTTATGTCCTTTACGAAGTGACACTGGAATATTAATGCTTGCAAGTGTTGTATATAAAAGAACCATAATTGAATTTGAATCACTTGACCAAGGTAAATGAACTTTTTCTCTTGACTTACACCGAAACAATTTTGTATCAAAAGTTTGTAAATAAAGTATTTATATGTTTAAATCAGAAAACTACAAGTCAGTGTGAGAATTGTGATGTCTGCATCTTTCAACAGTCAAAATTTCTCGTGCTTGTTCATTAATGACTGTAAATTTTGAAGAGCTGGAAAGATCATTTTGTCTCAATGGGAAGTAAAAAGTTTTATGTCTCTCAGTTAGTACGTGTGCTGTGATTGGTCAGTTTAGTGGGCCATACTTCATTGTACGACCTGCTAAATTCAAAAGTTTGTTTTGGTTGCCAAAATGTCTCCAGAAATATAATAAATATCTTACAAACTCTGTTTTCTCAGTCCATACTGTAAGTTATGGTTCCTTGTTTTTTCCACTCTGATTTATGGCCCGCATGCTTTGTGTGCGGGCAAGAAGGGGCATATTTAACTGCGGAGTGAAAGATTTTGGTGAGCATATCAGAATCTTGCTTCAGGTTTCAGGAGTTTGAGTTGATATATTCTTTTTAAGATCAGAAAAAAATAGTAGGTGATTGTCTGAAGTGTAAAAATTGAATTCACAATTATTTGGTCTGTTAGGTTGATCCTCCTTTGGTAGGTACCCTGGGTGGGTGTATCACAGGCTCCCCTCCCCTTGAAAAAACCTAGCTATGCCCCTGACCTTTCACTTAGTCCAATTGCCCAATTTTGCTGACACATTTTATTCTCCAATTCCCCATTCACTATATTTTCGTTCCTTTAGTAACATTGTAGATTAAAACAGAAGTCATTGGGCCTGTGTTTCCTTTCTTTGTGCCCAAAATCTTCTTAATATCTCCCCAATTTACATTTTTGATACTCAAAATGTACTTTTTAAATCTGGTCTTAAAACCAGCCTATACCCAGTTCACACCAAAGCTTAATCATGTTCCGTTTAGTTAAACACGGTTTAATATTGTTTCCTTTATATAAGCTGCTAAGTGATGTTGTGGACTACAAATTCAGCACAAATAGAAAGAACATGGTCAAGTTTATTTGAAACCTGTGTAAAAGCCTGTATTCCAGCGCTCAGTAATTTTCATGTTTTAAAACCTGGTTTAACTAAACATGTTAAGTTGGTATGAATGGGGCATTAGACTGTTGGTAGTTGTCTTCTAACTTCTGATTTCTTTTGTTTATCATTCTCTCTTATTTATATCGTTTAAACTTCCTTCATTTTATTTTGCATATCTTTTGGTAGTCTTAGAGGCAAGTAGTTAGTAGGGTGCAGCTCCTAATATGTATACTCCCTTTTCTTAAACATTGTTATTATTATGATTATTATGATTATTGTTATTATTATTATTATTATTGATATAATAATATTATTAACATTGTTAACAGATCTTAACAATTAGGAGAGTAGCTATTAATTTCTGTTTATAGGAAAGTTTGTAGTATACACATTTCTCATAAATTTGCTTGTTTCAACTTAATTCTTACTTTTTATTTATTTTATTTTATCTCATTGGTTGTTCAGAGTTCGATCCACACAATACATTATGGAAATTGATCTCGCAAGCTTTGCTGTCTGAGATCTTTCAATGTGATGATCAACTTTCTAAATTCATCTTCATTGCTTAGATTTTTGGCAATTTTGTAATTCGTCTTATCCAATGTTTGTGTCATCCAACTCAAAGTCCGATGTCCAACTTGAACTTGTCAAGACTCGGAGTAAAAACGCACCTTATTAATTTCTGTATGGCTGGCCACTTCCGGTTTGCTGTCCGGTGACTTACGGCGAGCTCAAAGCGAAAAGTCACGTGAGAAGCGCAAGTTTAAAAAATTTACTTCTATCGGACGAGGCTCTAGTCTATTGATACAATGTCAGAATTACTTTTTAAAGTCCTTATAATTGGCGATGCAACTGTTGGGAAGACAAGCTTCGTTGAACGTTATGTACACGGGCATGTAAGGAGGGAGTATAAACCAACTATTGGAGGTAAATTTGTAAATAGTTCCGACATGATTTTACACTATCATAACAACATAAGTGGAATTTTTGGTACGACGAAGTTAAAAAAACGAGGTATTTTTAATGGGCTTCGAGGCAAACACATCTCTGGGAGCTCAGAAACTTCTGTGAACAATGTTTTGTTTGCAAAAGTAATAGAAATATTATGGAGAAACCGATTTACAAGAGTTTGATCGCACGACTCGGATTGTCGGAGGGGGTATAAAATCTCATGAATGAAAGAGACTCGAAAACTAGTATTTGTACTTTGTACTTTCTGATGAGTGGCTGGATTGAAGATAATTGAAAGAGTTTGTAGCAGCCTTAGACATTAGCTGGCAAGATTTCCGCACAGGTCCCTACTTCATTATGCATCAGCAGATGAATTGTTTAGGGTAATGCACATGTAAACATTTCTTGTTATTGCAGAATGAAACAGTATGGCTACAGCATGCATAATGAAGTAGGGACCTGTGTGAAAATCATTCACCCCAGTAAGATTTCCTCACAGGTCCCTACTTCATTATGCATGCTGTAGCTGTACGGTTTCGTTCTCAGGAATGTCTGCACGCACACTTCCCTAGACAATTCAACTACAGCATGCATAATGAAGTAGGGACCTGTGAGGAAATCTTACCGGGTGCTATTAAATCAAGCCACATAGCTTGTGTTCAACTTTTTCTTAGTAACAGCATTCTAAATGGTTAAATTACTGTTGTACTGTGTATAATAATTTTAAATCATTTTAAGCCGTTATTGTCATTATCATGTTTCATTTTCTTGTACATACAAATTTGATATACCTGTATATATTTTAGATTTTTATAACTAGTTTTTGAATTAAATTTATCTAGGTATGAATTAACCTCAGGGCTCCAGTTGATAGCAGGGTGGCATTTATAGCTCTCTGATTGGACCACACTGAGTAATGTATTTCTTTTGTACATTTTTAAATAAAGGCGTCTATCTATCTATCTATCTACTCACTGAGTCTCACTGCCAGAGCAAGAAAGTAGATTGTGTGCCAGAGGGGAGGAGCTGTAACAGGGGGGATCAATTAAATCATTAAGCCATATATCAAATTATCCTGGTTTCTGTAGGATGAGGCATCCAAGGGTATTGTTGTTCTTCCCTGGATGGGATGCTAGTCCATCCCACAGTTATCACCAGTGTTTTATCACTGATGCCCATTTATACACCTGAGTGGAGAAAGACAGTGTCGAGTTAACTCTTCTAAGGAAACAACGCAGTGCTTTCACCAGGGCTTGAACTCAGTACCTCATGTGCACTGGTCAGACATGCTAGCCATTACAATGACATTATCTCCAGCTAAGCAAGCTAATAGTAGTAAACAATTCCTAACTGCCTCCTGATCTAGTGTCCAATTCTCCCTTTAATTTCCAAGATATTTTGGAAGGAGAATTGACCAGTTGATCAGTAGTCACTTGTGGCTTTAGTCCTGGCACCCTAAATAAGCTTTTTTCCTCTTTGTTTTCAGTGGATTTTGCACTGAAGGTGATCAGATTATCAGAAAATGTCACGGTGCGACTTCAGGTAGGCTTAATATTTATCCCTTATTAAATCTGCATCTTCCAATAACATAGTTCATTAAATGTTTAAAGTTGCCTTGGGTGGCTAAACGACAGAATACAGGGCCACTTCATTTACTTCATTTGAATAACAATGGAATCTATATAGCCTGTTCACTCATGTGATCAGCAGCCATGTTTTTAATGGAAGCAAAAGAAGATGTTTGCATGAGAATAGAATTTAATTCCTGGAGGATCAATTTGGGTCACCAATATGGCCACCTTTTCTTTTGTTTGGGGACACCAACATGGCGGCCGTGACGTCATGTTCATACCCTCTACTGTAATATTCATTGTTCATCAAAAGCCTCCAACACATGTAAATAAAGTGGCCCTGTACTGTAATTGCTCCACTAATAAGGTCAATGGACAATTTTCTGTGTCCTGAGTCACAGTCTCTTATATATGTCATCAACCCCACTGTTAGGACAATGGTTACTTGGTTTAGCTTCTGCTGCATTTATTGCTCCTTGCCTTTTTCCTCTTTGATTTCCTCTGCTTGCTGCAAATACAGCCAGCATCATCCTTCCCACATGTTGCTTAAGTAAATTCGTGTGTTTCTGAGGACCATTAGTTAATATGGACACCTGGATAAATTATACAGACACTATGGCATGTACCTTTGATGTTGTATTAACCAGGTTCCACTCTGATACATTCCATAATAACAACCATTATTGTTTTCCAGTTGGAAAGCCTGCAACCATTTCTATTTTGACAGGATTTGATGCCTTTCATATAAAGTATATATGCTATTTGGTAACATTTGCTTACGACTGTACATGTACAGTATATTGTTTATATCTAGACAGTCGTGAAATAAATAATTTATTATGTTATTAGCCTTTTATAATTTTTGATCCCTTTGTCTTTGTGACTAATTGAGTATGTTTGTTCTTGAATAATGGAATAAATTATATGGAGCAAGCTGTGGGATATTGCAGGTATGGAGCTCTGTTGAAAGTGAAATAATTAAAATTACTTTTTATAATTCTGATTTACCTCACTTAATTCTTGTTAGTTTAGTTCACTATGTTTCTCTTTACGATTTTGATTTTGGTTATGAAGGTACATGCAACTATATTACAGAAAAAGAAATTGGGTAAATCAAACGAATTGATAAAGTGAGTTATACCACCGTCGCTCTGACATTAAGGGCTAACGCTCGAAACGTCAGTACCTCCCTTTTACCTTACGGTGGCATAACTTACTTTATAGTTATTTGATTACCCAATTTCTTGTGTTTCAATTCCCCACAGACACAGCACCAGTTTCTTGAGAAACTATCCTTATATATATTATTATTTTATATATATTATTATATTATCATATAATATTATATATTATTATATATATCCTTTTAGAAAACAGTCCTAAGAAAGTACGTGCGCTGATTGGTTAGAAATCGTGTTTCTATAACTCGATAGAAACACAGAACAGAGCTGTTGACGTAATGATGACGCGAGCAAAGAGAATTTACATTTTGATAATCAAAGCTAACAAGTTGCTTTTCTTTTTTTCGTCGCGGTGTTTTCTAAAAGAAATAGAAAACATGTTCTTCGTGTTTCTATTGAGTTATAGAAACACTCGTGAAAGTTTGGGAGAACTCGAAAAAGCTGTGGAAACACTCGCCTGCGGCTCGTGTTCCCACAGCATTTCTCGTTCTCCCAAACTTTCACTCGTGTTTCTATAACTCGATAGAAACACGGTACATGTTTTCTATTTCTTAAATAACAATACATGTTGACATTTGACTTGAACCAATGACCTGTAAAATAAGGCTCTATACCAGTCTGAGGTATTAGAGAATTCATGGAGCAAGGCCACAAAGCTGTTGTCTATTAGGAGAACTCAGATTTCTTCTTTTTTTTTCTGAGTTTGCCTGCCTTAACCATTTAAGCCCCATTATTATTATTCATTTTCTCGTAACTGTTCTCATATATTTGTTATGGTACCAGTAAGGAGAATTTGTTTAAATATCAATACAACTCTTTTTTGATGATCATTTTCGTTATTCTCATAACCTGAATGGTTGATGAACAATGAATATTGTAATGAGAAATTGGATGCTGGTCCCTACTGGGACTTGAATTGTTAATTTATTATGGTAAAAATTATTTCTGATCAATTCTTTATTATTTTCAGAAAATTTGTTGTTAGCCATTTTAATTCTTTCTTTATTAGGCCAAGAAAGATTCACATCTATGACGAGAGTATACTACAAAGGTGCAAGTGCCTGTGTTATTATGTTCGACCTAACTAGTCAACAGACATTTAATAGTACAATCAAATGGAAAAAGGATCTTGATAGCAAATGTACTCTCCCTAACGGAAAGACAATTCCCTGCATTCTTGTAGGAAATAAGGTGAGATTCATTTAATGTGGAGCTTTCCAAAGAATGGTCACACTGCATGGTTTGATCCACAGATGAAAAAGATAGAACCACACTGTATAGTAAAACAAACAGTACCACAGTACAGTACTGTTCAGTAGCTTTACAAAGAATGGTCACACTGCATGGTTTGATCCACAGATGAAAAAGATAGAACCACACTGCATAGTAAAACAAACAGTACCACAGTACAGTACTGTTCAGTAGCTTTACAAAGAATGGTCACACTGCAATTGGTTTGATCCACAGATGAAAAAGTTAGAACCACACTGTATAGCTTTATAATGAATGGTCACACTGTCTGGTGTGATGCATTGATGAAATAGTTAGAGAATCACAGTGTATTTGTGCTTCTCACTAGCTTTTTAAAGAAGCCAGGTCTTGAAATAATGTTCTAAACAGTAATCCAGATCATTTTGAATATTGATATTTTATTATTTGCTTCAGAGTGATTTGACAGCAAGACCAGTTGATAAGGAGGCCATTGATGGCATCTGCCGTGAGAGCTCTTTCTTAGGTTGGACAGAAATGTCTGTCAGAGAAGATATCAATGTTACTGAAACAATGGAGTAAGTTGGAATCTGCACCTACATTTTAACCCTTTCACTCCCAAGGGGTCTCCATTTGACGAGTAAAATCGTCTGGCGTTAGACAGAGTAAAATCTGTAAAGTCACTCTTGGGAGTGAAAGGGTTAAGGGAGATAGTTTTTAACCCTTTCACTCCCAAGGGGTCTCCATTTGACGAGTAAAATCGTCTGGCGTTAGACAGAGTAAAATCTGTAAAGTCACTCTTGGGAGTGAAAGGGTTAAGGGAGATAGTTTTTAACCCTTTCACTCCCAAGGGGTCTCCATTTGACGAGTAAAATCGTCTGGCGTTAGACAGAGTAAAATCTGTAAAGTCACTCTTGGGAGTGAAAGGGTTAAATACCAGATAGATTATATAGCAGAGCTTAAATTAGCAGGGGAATGTACATCAAGCAATGTTCTTCTATGAAATTGTTCATTGACTACTTTTTCCAGTGAATGCTCTTTTGGTTTTCTACTGTTACATGAGGTCATCTATATATGTAGCAACATAAAATATACCACACAGGACCAAAGTAAGTTTACTTTTTAGTTTTTTCTTAAGTTTGATTTTATTGAAAAAGATTCAATTTCCTTTGACAAAAGAAAAACCGTTTGACTTTCAATACAAACCCTTTCAAATTAGGAGTTTGGGATGCCTGTGTTGCAAAGAGCAAAGAAAAAAGGCATCTATTCATGATCTACATGTATCATGATCTATCTGTAGAAAATCTTGACAGCAAACTAATGGTCCCAATTTTCTTTTTATTTTCGAAAACAGTATTACAGTATTCAGTCTACTGAGTTTGTTTACTGTTTGAAATCTTGCCTCCATTTCCTCTCCTTGCAAAACAATTTATATACCAGGATTTTATTATCCACTACGTTAGGATGACAGATTAATTCAGTGTGATATGACCATATCTTGAAATTGCTACCATACATTGAATGATAATTTTTTGTTTAGCTATTTGTTGCAAGAACTAATGGAGAGCCAGAAAGAAAATGAAAACAAAGAAGCACCTCAAGATAAACCAGTGGGCGATCAAGGTGGCTTCATTGAACTAAGCAGCCATCGCAAACCCAAAGAGAAGGAGCAGCGATCTTTGTGTTGTTCTAGTTCATAGCAATTTTGATAACAATGGCATCTATATCATCAAATGCATGAAACACACTGTAAAAGTCCTAAATAGCCCAGGAGGTTCATTAAAGTTTAACAGGAGGGCACCTGGATTTTGTAATCGAGCATATATCTTACTCAGTGTTAATTTTGATGAAAACTTGTGATTTGTTAAGAAATGTGTTGTTGTTCATCATGGAAAATGTGATGATAATAAATTCTTCTTTTGTCACACGATGTAGTCACTGGATGTCGATCAACATCCAGTGACTATTTCGTGTGACAAAATAAGAATTTATTATCATCAACAACTTATGATTTGATGATTTCTTCTTTTGGTTGAGATGTTGAAAGCAGCAGGTCATAGTTGTTTTCACAGCCTGTCAGTTTGCCTGGTGCCCAATCCTTAAGGAGATAGTTATTAACCCTTTAAGCCCCGAGGGTCTCCCTGCGACGAGTAAAATAGTCTGGCGTTAGCTAGGGTTAAGTCTGTTAAGACACTATTGGGGCTTAAAGGGTTAAGGAGATGGTTTTTAAGGAGATAGTTTTTAACCCTTTAAGCCCTGAGGGGTCTCCCTGTGATGAGTAAAATCGTCTGGCATTAGCCAGAGTAAAATCTGTTAAGACATTATTGGGGCTTAAAGGGTTAAGGAGATAGTTTTTAATGAAACTGCAGAATAGGCCAAGGGACGGGTGTATCATTAGTAGGCAGATGTTTACCACAGAAGGGGGTCTCGGCCTTAATTCCCTAGGATTAAACAGATAGATAGATAGATGAATTACCGTAGCCAAATCACTTCGCAGCCTCACGGCTGAATTATGTAATTTTACAATGGAACTATAATTATACATGTAACATACAGTAAAGGGTAATAATCGATGAATATTTACAACTATAACTATTTACAAATACTTAATAGATATTAAAATTTACAAAAATTTAAAAGTTCTCACAGATATGTCTATAATTAGACTGTCGCAGCCATGCAGTATATGAAGGAGTTCCTTGCCCGAATAGTTTTCAAATTGGGCAAATAAAAGTGCGCTGTTTTCATAAGTTGTAACTATTGTGGCTATGGAATGGAGGTAACAGGTTTCTAATCTTATGATTTGGGTCCGAAAGGATGCTATTAAAAAGGGTTTTAGGAAGCTGATTATGGTGGTTGCCCAAAGGTAAAATCCCCAAAACTTCCAACCCAGCATTGTAGCTCACAGTGGCGCTTATAGTGTTTAATGACTGATATGGTCCATTTCTCAAACATTGGCTATAACTTAGACTTAGTTTGATGCTACACTGGTTTGAAACTATGAATGTAACTTTATAAAAAGTTACAATTCATCAACCCAATGTTTTGACACTCCTGTCTAGTGTCTTCTTCAGGGATGATTGGACAAGGCTGTGAAGCTGGTTTTATGCCCATGATGAATGGTGTTGCTTAATTACAAGGACGGTGTAAATAAGCATTGGGTATAATAACCCACTTATCGTCCCAGTTCAATGGAGCATGGGTGCCATTGATATGCCAAGCTTCCAAGCAACATAAGTTATTAATACTGCGCAGTCACTTCAATGGCAGGTTATTAACCATGCAGTGCTTGAATTCACACCTTGTAATTAAGCAACACCATTCATCATGGGTATAAAAGGAGCTTCACAGCCTTGCCCAATCACCACTAAAGAAGACACTAGACAGGAGTGTCAAAATGTTGGGTCAGAGAGTTGTAACTTTTTAAGTTATGTTCATTATTTCAAAGCACTTGGTTGCAGTATGTGCACTTTTCCTTTAATTGGCTATAACTTATCTGTTCTTGGGAAAGATTGAGCAGAATTATGAAGTTCTGTAAGGAAAGTAACATTTTAGGAAGAGTTCAGTGAAAGACAAGAAGACTTCCACAATAGAACAGAAATTTAAATTAAATGCCTCCTATATTTATATATTTTGCTCCATTCAAATTTACGTAGGCTGGGAAAGAAAGACTGGCTGATTAAAAGTTAGATTGATTCAGCCTTGGTACTAATGGATCAAATGTACTTACTTATACCAGACCTGCTATGAAACTGTGCCATTTATATCAACCCTTTCAATATTTTTGTATTTATGTGGGATTAAATTCAACTTGGAAGTGTTAATTTATCAATGAGTATTGTAAAATGATATTCTTTACATTTATTTGGTAGAACGTATGGTGTGTGTGTTGACTGAATCGTATGCAAAAATTTCAATGTGCTGATTGACTGAAAAGTCATATGTCAGTTAAATCCAAACAGTGGAGAAAGTTGAAATAGAATGCAGAAAGTTAAAATTGAGGGCAGAAATTTGAAATCAATTTTTTGCATATATATAAACATTAGTAATGAAATTTTTTCAAATGGAGTTTGGGATAAATAAGCACTCTCAAATTTTTCAAAGAAAACAGACAACAAAGTTACTATGTGCTCACCTAGCTATTCCAAATTGCAATTGAAATCATTTGATTACCTGTGGAAATTAAAGATTTAACATGTAAATTATTATTTTTTTAAATTTTTTTTTTCTTGAACATCTGTTTAGTGTACTTTTTTCTCTTTTTTTATTTTCACCATTTTTAATCTTACATAATACCTGTGCAATACTTAATGGTGATTCACTTCAAAGCAAAAACCTGTTAAATATTGAGATTTTAGCCCATGACCTTGCAAATGCCACTGTTTTGAGTGTCATAATAATTTGCAGTTTAGAATTCAAAATTTTTCTCCAAAAGATCTCATTTATTTTGATTCAGACTGAAAGGAACCCCACCCCAATTAGATATTGGTCAAATTTTTACTCCTGCAAAATATTGGAAGACTGAACTCAAACTATTTACCATCACTCAAACCTGGTGTGAAAAATCACCACACAGGAAATGATGTAAATGAATATATGAAAGACCGTATATTTGAACTGCGGAGTAATATGTAATGATATTAATTGATCATCACAGTTATGTACACAACTTAAGCAGCTGTGAAATTAAAGCCTGAAAAAAAAAAACTCGGGCCTGATCGGGATTCGAACCCATGACCTCTGCGACACTGGTCATGGGTTTTTTTTCAGGCTTTAATTTCACAACTGCTTAAGTTGTGTACATAACTGTGATGATCAATTAAAATTATGTCATTACACAGTAAATGAGTTACCTTCCCGATAACAAATTTCCTCGGTTATTGCAGTTTGAGTTTTCTGGATAATTCTCGTAAATTAAAGAGGTTGTTCAGTCACAAAGTAGTTGTATTATGGGCATTCTGGCGCAATTTGATTTTCGATCGATTTTTTTGCGAATTCGTGGTTTTGGGTGTGGTCGATTTTTTGGTGTTACGATTTTTTTGCGAAATCGTGGTTTTGGGTGTGGTCGATTTTTGCCTATCGACTTGTTTGATTTTCGATCGATGACTTTTTCTGTCGAGTGTCGATTTTTTCGTTTGGATCGTCGATGTCCTTTGGGGGGTGGGGTGGTGGTCGATTTGTTAAAGTGGGATTTTGGGTCGAGGGTTGCACCGATTGGCATACGCGAACGAAATGGCGAACACACGAATTCAGTTTGAGAGTTACGATCGTGATGAAATTGGTTACTACCCATCAATGGAGGTAATGATTTTTCAACCTAAAGAAGAGTTGAATGTTCATGATTTGATTAAGAGAGATGAATGGGAGGTGCGTAGATGGATTTGTAGAAATTATAGGCACGAAGGTTCAATTTGGTTTTATATTTGTTGCTCTGAAAATCCATATCTAAGGCCTTGTACACAAGCGTGTTTTTTGAAGTCTGATGAGACCGAGAGTTTAATGACGATGGATGACATGGCTAATTATGTGTATATTGAAAGATTTGTTGATTTCGATTTGGACTACATTATTAAAAGACTACACGAGATCATTATTGAAGACAATGGAGGCGAAGAGGATGTGTATGCCATGAGAGTTGTATTGGAAGACGATGAAGCCTGGAGATCTCACAAGAAAACCTTTTACAAGGACTTGGACGATGAATTGCTTCGTGTTGCTTGGCATCCAAGTCGGGCAATTGATTGGTGTTTTGATGAAGACGAGAAAAGCCTTTTGAATGAATTTCTTGAGTAGTTATGTTAAGGGCATACATTTGTGACATGGACCGTGTCACAAAAGTTGAAACATGGTTGTCTTAGAGATTACAAATGCCAGTATACAATTCGTGCCATGGAGAACCTGACAGTCAAAGACCTGAGGTCAATAGCCAAAAGAGCTGGTGTGAGTGTTCGAGGGTTCAGAAAGGCTGAAATGCTCACAGCGTTGTCTGACATACAACCTGAGAACTTGACAGTGAAGATACTACGAACCATGGCCAAGAAGTCTGGTGTTCGAGGTTCTGGTAGCATGCGTAAAGAGGCTCTCATTAATGCTGTTGGAGCTCCACAGGTGGTTGAAGCGAATGTTCCAGTTTCTGGTCCAGTCAGACCTATAAGAACAAGACCTGCCCGGGCTTCGTATGGAAGGGCCGTTGCTGCTGCCAGGCGTGAAATCATTCAGACTACAGAGTGGATAAGATCCAATGTTAGAGACCCAAACAGGAGGGCCATTACCAGGAGATTAAGAAGGGCAGCTGCTGCGGTTAGAAGGGAACCCGAGGTTTTCGTACCTGAAAGACACGAAACGGCTCTGAGAGGCTTTTTGAGGACGTACATAGTAAAGGGCAGAGCTGGCTACGATCCAATTACATTTCTTGGCAAGGTTAGAACACCGTTTCGTAGTTTGTTGTATAAACTTAGGAAGCCATTCAAGTTGAAGTGTATCCTTTCATGTGGATTCGCGAGGAGGAACGGGCAGGATAATCGTGTTATCGAGCGGAGTCAGGGCCATTTTCATTCACTGATGGAGACAGTGACAGCTTCAACAGACACACTCACTTTGTTTGATAGCATCAAAGCTAAACTTGGTGAATTAGTGCAGAAATACGAGAATGAGCACTCTGGATGGGTGTTTGAAAGTGTGATTGACTTTCGTATCCATTTGAACCCGTTTCAACCGTTTTCTGGAACTTCGTATATTAAACTACCACCCAAATTGGCTGCCAAGAAGGCAATCATCAACGTTAAGAATGAGGATCAGGAGTGCTTCAAATGGGCAGTGACGTCCGCTGTCTTTCCAAGGGAGAAGGATGCTGGAAGGCTAAACAGAGAGATGATAGAGAACTCAGAGAAGCTAGACTGGTCAGGGATAGAGTTTCCAGTGGCAGCACTCAGTACAACCCAGATAGATAGATTTGAAAGGCAGAACCCATATGGGATCAACATCCTTGGTTATGAGAATGGCGAGCCAACCCTAATCAGACGTAGTAAAAAGTCAGGGGTTACAAAGATAAACCTACTCTTGATATCAGATGAAGAGACAAATCATTACTGCTGGATCAAAAACATGTCAAGATTTGTCGAGTATAATAAACATCATGGCACTCGTTTCTATTGTGACAACTGCCTAAACTCGTTCAATTGTCAAAAGTCACTGGACGACCATATGGAGTACTGCCTAAACAACGAATCAGTCAAAGTCCAGATGCCCATGGAGGAGGATGGCAGCTCAAAGTACATTACCTTCACGAACCACAGACGAAAGATGCAAGTGCCATTTGTGATCTATGCTGATTTCGAGTGTTTCACCGAGAAGTTGGACACTTGTTTACCGGATGACAGGGACAGCTTCACAAATCAGTATCAGAAGCACAAACCATCAGGTTTCTGTTACCTTATCAAGTGTTTCGACGATGGCATCTTTGAGCCTAAGTTGGTGATGAGAACAGCTAACTCACCAGAGGATGACATACCGCAAATGTTCCAAGAAAGTTTGGAGGAGGATGTCAAGAAGGTCTATGATCAATTCAAGTCTGAAAGGAAGCTCGTAATGAAGAATAGCGATCATAGGAAGCATGGAAAGGCCACACACTGCCATATTTGTGAGGGTGAATTGGGGAACGATAAGGTGGTCGACCACTGTCATTTTACAGGTAGGTACAGAGGAGCAGCCCACAAGAAATGTAACCTGGAATTCAGCACACCCAAGTTCTTCCCAGTCATCTTCCACTACTTGTCTGGGTATGACAGTCACTTGTTTATCAAGAAGATGGGAGTGTCAGAGGGTAAGATTGATTGTATCCCACTCAACGATGAAAAGTACATCTCATTCACAAAGGAGATTGTGGTTGAAAAGTTCATGAAGAAGGATGATGATGGTAAGGAGAAGGAGGTTCAGATTAAACGAACCATTAGATTTGTAGACAGTTTTAGGTTCATGGCAAGTGGGTTGGCTAGACTGGTTGACAACTTACCGAGAGAGTCTTTGGCAAACCTCTCGAGGTACTATGAAGGGGCAAACTTTGACCTTTTGGCTAGGAAGGGAGTGTTCCCCTATGATTGGTTTGATGGCTTTGACAAGTTACAAGTGTCCAGTCTACCACCCAAGGATGAGTACTATTCGATACTATACGACACTGACATATCGGATGACGATTATCAACATGCCGGAAACGTGTGGGAGACCTTTGGTATGAGAAGTTTTAGGGATTACCATGACTTGTATCTCAAAACAGATGTGATCTTGTTGGCTGACGTCTTTGAGAACTTCAGAGGGGTTTGTATGAAGAATTACGGGTTGGATCCAGCATGGCATTATACTGCGCCTGGACTGGCTTGGGATGCTACGTTGAAGATCACCAAGGTTGAGTTGGAGCTTTTGAGGGATCCCGATATGTTGATTATGGTGGAGAATGGTATCAGAGGTGGAATCTCAACGATCTCTACCAGGTATGGGAAGGCCAATAATCGATATATGAAGAATTATAATCCCAGGTTGCCTACAAAGTTCATCACCTATTTGGATGCGAATGGGCTCTATGGCTATGCAATGACCAAGGCGTTACCAACCCACGGTTTTGAGTGGATGAGTGATCAAGAGTTGGTAGAATGGAGGAACCATCCATGCATATTGGAGGTGGACTTGGAGTACCCATTGGAGTTACACGATCTTCACAATGATTACCCATTGGCTCCAGAGAGGGTGGATGTTGATGGGGTTGTTAAGTTGGTTCCCAATTTGAGAACCAAGAAGAAGTACATTCTACACCATGAAGCTCTGAAACAGTACTTGTCGTTGGGGTTGAAGTTAACCAAAGTTTACAGAGGGATCAAGTTCGAGGAGTCGGAATGGATGAGGTCCTACATTGATCTAAACAATAGCCTGAGAGCCAGGGCTGAGAATGATTTCGAAAAGGACTTCTTCAAGTTGATGAACAACTCAGTGTTTGGCAAGACCATGGAGAACATTAGGAAGAGGATGGACATCCAGTTGGTTACTGAGGAGAAGAAAGCGCGTAAGTTGATTGTGAAGCCAAACTTCCATCATAGGAACATCTTTTGCGAGGATCTGACCGCCTTCCACATGAAGAGAACGAAATTGCTCTTTGATAAGCCCATTTACTTGGGGCTGTCCATTTTGGATCTGAGCAAGACAGTTATGTACGATTTCCATTACAGGTACATAAAGCCCAAGTACGGAGATAAGGCCAAGTTGCTGTTTACAGACACGGATTCTTTAGCTTATGTGATAGAGACTGAGGACTTTTACAGGGACATCAGTCCAGATGTTAGGGCTAAATTTGACACCAGCAATTACCCCACGGAGCATCCGTCCGGGATTGAGACCGGAGTGAACAAAAAGGTCGGAGGGATGTTCAAAGACGAGGCTGGTGGTGAACAGATCACGGAATTTGTGGGTCTGAGGGCTAAACTGTATGCTTTCAAGACGGACAAGGAGAAGGAAGTCAAGAAGTGTAAGGGTGTAAACAAGGCAGTGGTCAGCAAAAGCATAAGTTTCCAGGATTACAAGACTTGCCTTTTCAGTGGTGAGTCTCAGAGGCGAAAGATGAACACCATAAGGAGTCATAACCATGACATCTATACTGAAACCATTAACAAGATAGCATTATCACGCGAGGACGATAAACGTGTGATAATGGAAGACGGGATAAATACGTATGCACATGGTCACTTCAGGACGCTGGAAGGGGGTGATTCAGTGTCTTGAGGTACAAATTGAAGCTCTTCGCGAACAAATCCTCGTTTTGGACCTCTACTCAAATAATACAAGACTGGTTGACCTGGTTCGATTATGGTTCGAGCCAAATTATAGACTTCAAGACTCCATATGGGATCAGTAGCCCTTCGTTTGTCTCCACCTTCATCTTCACCCGGGGCATAAAGATACCTGACTTGAACATCTGGAGGTAATCTCTTCTCATTCAATCCCACAGGTCGCTTGTAATCTGGGGTTTTGGTGTCAATCGAGTTCATTTTCAAAGCTTCGTCGGGCTCTTTACCAGTAATACGGGTGGTCTCACTGTTGAGGGTCTTCATGATGGCGGGCAATCTGTTTACCCAAACTGTGGATCGGGTATCACTAATCATCTCTTGGGCGTATTGATGGCTGAATAGCTTCTCACCGAGAGTCCTGTTGGCCCTCTCCACAAAAGCTTGAGCTCTATGATTCCCAGCTTCACTACGCTGGATTGTGACTTGATGCTTTTTCATAAGAGTTGTTACATCACCCTTGAATTCTGTTCCTGGATCCACCATCAATGTTTGTGGCCACTTCAACTTACGGGAATAAATCCGTTGAAAGGCATTGGCAACTTCACCACTCTCCTTTGAGGTCAATGGTTCGGCATCCTTGTATCTTGACGCGATATCAATCACGACTAAGGCATAGCGGTATGTTTTTCTTCTCACTGTATCGTGAGGAAGAAACAACAAGTCCGCCTGATGAATCTGGTTAGGCTTATTCACACTCCAATGTGGCCTGGGTATATACTTAGGGGCTGGGAGGTAAATTTGCCACAAGGCTTGCTTTTCCAACCACCCTTTGGCGACCTTTTCACTAACTTTGGCTGCTTTGGCCAATTTGGGTATGGCTGAGTATCCTTTCCAGTATCCATCAGTGGAGTAGTACAATCGATTTAAAACGTTGGAATCAGTCATTTACAAACAAGATTATAAGCATTTAAATGGCTTCTATACCAAGCATTCTTGACACCAATCGTGTTCCAAGGACTCGAGAAGGGTTGAAGGCTATGACGTCATTAAACAGGGTCACACTAAACCCATCGTCAGCCGAACCTGGTGAGACGCTGTACATTGAAATACCAAGATTGAGTGAAAATCTTGTGATTGTGCCCGGTAGCGTCTACATAACCTTTGACATGGTTGTGACCGGGCACAAAGACAACACTCTTGTCAATAATTTGGGAAGGAACCTAATTTCACAGTATAAGGTTCTATTTGGTGGTGAAGTCGTAGAGGATCTTGGTAGATTTGATTTGTTCAAGACTTACCACGACTTGTTTCTGACCACCGAAGACCGCGAGAATAGATTGAGACAGGGCATATCTGATGTTAACATAAGGAGGATTAGGACCAATGCGGGGAACAAAGATACATCAAAAGCAAGGGACAATACGTTAGCTGTGATTCACAACACTAGGTACGCCATTCCATTAGATCACACAATCCTCAAAGATCATGGCGTATTTTACCCAATAGGATTACCCCATCCACTTAGGTTTGAATTGACGTTGGCCAAAGTGTCGGATGTTGTGGTTTATTCAAACCGTGAAGCACCGCCTGATTACAAATTAATAAACATGGAGATGGAGTACCAGTGCATATCAAGCAATTCTTTGGCAAGTCAGGCTGTTGCGTCCTACAGTAATGGGAAAGGGTTCACGTATGAAAAGGTACTTCTTCACAAAACCTTCACAATCTCTGAGGCTAATGATTCTGTGATAAATCAGCATGTCAATGTGCCGAGGAGATCCATGACTGGTATTCTATGTCTTTTCACCGCTCCTCATGCAGAAGGCCTCAGGGACTCTGAGATGTTTGCAAACCCGAAGATTACGTCCGTCAAGATTGACATAGATGGAGTGCCCAACCAAGTTTATTTGAAAGGTATGATGGCGACTGATTTGTGGCAATCCATCATTAAGCGAGTTGGGCTTAGTGATTCAATCGATGAAGCTGATTTCTATACAGATAAGTTCGCTTTGTGGATTGACCTGAGGACTTATCCAGACAACGATATCCATGGAAGTGGTTTGTACATTCACGCTACTCGTGATGGTGTGACTTTGGAAATTAAGAGAGAAAAGGTAGGTACTAGAGTTCTTACATGTCACATGTTTGTTATTGCTGACGCCATTATGAGCATTGTTGGCGGTGGTCTAAAGGAGATTAAATATTAGGTCGCTGTATGGTTTTCTTCTCACGGTTTCATGAGAAGAAACATCAATCTAAAGGGGTTCATGTAGTGAGTAATGATGAACGAACTCAGAGATTTGATTCCATTCAATTGCATCATCACTGGTCCCACGAATTGCGGGAAGACTCAATACATAGTGGAGCAGCTTCGAGGTCACTATAGGCAAGTGTTTGATTATATTGTGTTGATTTGTCCAACATATGCCCATAACAAGACGTATAGAGGCTTTGCCAAGGGGGACAAACGATTCTTTGTACTGTCGCCAGATGCGAGTGACCATGACGAAATCAACAATTTGTTGATGGACTGCGAATCGTTCTTCTCGGGTACCAATACACTCCTAATATTGGACGACTGTGCCGTTTCCAAGGATCTGAAGAATAGGTCTAACAAATTCATCGGTTTGGCTTTCTCTGGGAGACATGTAGGGATATCAGTGTGGGTTCTCACTCAGCAACTGACATCCATAGCCAAACCATTCCGTGAAAATGTAGCTTGTGTGGTCTCCTTCCACAATCCATCTCAAACGGCGATGAAGATGCTTTTCGAGGAGTACGGCGGGGACCTGGATGCTGAAACGTGCAAGAAACTCAAGAAGCATCTTATGAATGAAAAGTATGCCAGGCTATGCTTCTCCCTCAGACATCCATTCCAAAACTATTTAGAAATACCAGCTCTAACGGCACAATCATGACAACGCCTGAAGAAATCATGAATGGTCAAACTGCAGTGGCGGAACAATCATCGCCAACCATGAACGTTGATGATGTGAAAGCTAAAAGAGAAGAGCTGGCAATACTAGTTTCCCTAGGCTCTAGCAGGGAGTATCTTGGTACTCAGATGGCTCTAGGTGATGTCCACAGATTGTCGGATAGGGACGTAGAGAAGTACTACAAGAGGTACAAGATGGTGTCGGGTAAGAATGTGGCTGAAGGACTAGTTGATCCTCCTTTACATCTATTGGCCAGACTAGTCAACTGGTCTCTTAGTAGTTACGGTGGAATAGATGATCCAGATGCTTTGGTAAAGGATTGGAAGAACAATCAGTTGATCAAACAGTCGCTGTCAGAATATTCTGGTTTAATAGTAGTACATGGTGGTGTGATTGTTACGTTATTGATAATAGCCCTTACCACTCTCAAGCATTTCAGACTAAAAGAGCCTAGCCCCCCAGCTACATTGTATGAAATGGCCAACACGGATGAAGATTGGGGTGAAGGCGTCGACACTGTTCGGTGAAAAAATTGAAAACGATCGTGGAAGGGGTCGGTGTGAAGGCATACTCGAAAGAGATTGAAAACATGTCTCAGAGAACAAACTCAACTTCCTCAAATGGTTCAATGACGTCACTGAAAACTCTTTTTGTACCCATTGACGCGGATGACTTCGATTGGGGCAGTATTGAGATAGAAGCTCCAGTGAAGAAAGGCAACTACTCATCTTCGAGACTTATTGTTCGGGATGACGATGGTGAAGCCTGCAATCTAGCTTTCCAATTGGCTGACCAAAACATATTTGGCCTCAAATGGAACAATGGTCCTGAGAACAAAAAGCCCCAGTCTGGTATCAAATTCACCTATTTGCTGCGTGACGATGATACTCGAGACAGGTTTGACGTCATCATAGACAAAGTAGCTAAAGCCATTGAGAGATTCTACGCTGATGAGACCATTTGCAAGAACATGCCCAAATTGAGTAAAATTCAGCTCGACACTATGAAGAAAGGGGGCACAATTGATTTGGTCAAACCATCGTATACCACAAATGAAAACGGTAATACGTGTGTATACCCTGAATTCAAGAAGAGTGACAGATGGAGTGATTACATCCAGACGGATGCAGACGATGATCGTACCAAGGCATGCGCAACAGTTTCATTGAGAATCAGAGGGATAACATTTGGCGCCTGTGGAACTGGGATGAGTTGCATTGCCAATGTAAAATATGTGGTTCAAGCAATCAAACTAAGCAAACCCATGGAAGAAGAAAGGGTTCAAGAAGACAATGTTTTTGCACACATGGGTTTTGAAAAAGACTCGGAGGAAGAAGAGGAGGAAGTTGTAGAAGAACAGCCAACTCCACCAAGAATGTTGAAGGGTAAGAAGAAGAAATAAGCAGCTATCCAAATAGGGGGTTGGGTGGGTTCTGGTAGTTTCCTAGTATGCAACTTACTAGGAGACTTAAAGCTTACAGTAGATTACCTTACAACGACAATATGTCTGAAGAAACAAGTCAGGTTGAGCAAATCACTAGAGAGCCTTCTGTCAAAACCAAGGTCAAAGACCCCAAGAGAGTTCAGGCTGGTAAAACGTTATCGGAAAAGAACAAGAGGGCCAGAGAGGCTTTGAAACGTGAAGAGGAAAGGGAGAAGAAAGAGAGTGAAAAGGAAGAGGATAAGGGTAGCTCTGGTGGTGGGAGAGGTGGTTGGATGCCGTCCCAAACTATCCCTTTAGCCATAGGTGCAATTGGCCTCACCGCCTATGGACTGTGGACCAACTATCGAGACAGGATACCTGACTTGCATTTTCCATCGAAACCCAAAGTCACAGAAAGTCAGCCCGTGGCCAGCAAAGCAAAGGAAACCGATTTAAAAGATGATGTGTTATGATTCAAAATGACGGAGAATAAGCTCGTGAAGACAGTTACTGGCTCTGTAGTGCTCGTTGGATTGTCAACTGGGATGGGCTGGCTTGGCAAAAAGGCTCTTCGGGAGTCGTTCATCGGTGACCCATCGACCAGTATCATGAACTATGGCAAATGGGTGCTTGTGCTGTCTATAGCCATGTATGTCAAAACCTATTTAGAGGATCAGAAGATACTACCCACAAGTGATTGAACATGCCTTTGAGTTTCACTGAAGCAATTAAAGATGCTCAAACTGATTACGTCATCGATCTTATGAGACACATAAGACAATCATACGTTAATGCTTTACATGAAGCTGAGTATCTCTCTGCTGAGAGAAATTTAGAGGTTGAAATCGACCCCATGCCTAGTAACAGAGAGCTTATCAACTGGTACTTCAAACTTGGAAATAGGCAATTCCATTATGCCAAGGAGCCTAGACTGGTAAGCTATCTTTTGAGAGATATGGATAAGGAACTTGATGAGACCAACAAAAAGTCAGAACAACCACAACGAGACTCACACCCATTAGTACCCTTCGTGTTTGGGATGTTGACAGCGACCGCATTACACGCAGGCTCGAAATTGTTTAAGAAGTAGGACAACAAATGGATAAATGGCGACTATAGCAATCATGCTTGGAGGGGCAGTCCTCAACGCAACAGCCTTCATCGGTGGAAATTATTTAGCAAAAGTCATTAGCGGCTCGTCTTCGGCCGATCTCCAACTTGAAAGGGAAAGGCATGACAAAGCCATGGAGAAGTACCAGAAAGATTATGCTGCTTATCAAGAGAAACGAATGGCTTATATTGACTTTGAAAATCGTAGGAAGGGTGATGAAAATCAAGCCTCTGAGAACATATCAAAGACGGACGAAGCGCTAAGATTGTACAACCAAATGGGCAATCCCCCCAAATTCTCAGACTATTACCGACCCAATTCAGATCAAAAGACTGGAGAAATGGTTTATGTTTCTGGTGGGATGTTAGCCTTGGGATACATTGCCAGCAAGTGGATATGATGACTCCCCATGAGTATGTCAAGTTGGTGGGGACCAGAGCTGAACAATTGCAGATGGGCAGTAAACCAGTGATAGACTGGCCATTTGATTTCAATCCTATAGCCATTGCCAAGAGTGAACTCAGACAACGAGTCTTACCACTCAACATAATCAGGAAAATACCAGACTGCAATTCAAAGACTGGTTTCCGCGATGAAGTATGGGACCCAAACGACATGCATATACGAGACTTTTGAAATCAGTTTAGAAGTTTCCATATTCAACTTCAAATATGGCAACTGCTTATGATGATCCTGATTTGGATCCGACTACACTAAATGAGGCAGGTGATGGCGGTGATGGGGATGATACACTTTACTTGAGCCCAATCACAAAGACATCCACCACTCGTCCAATTGAACCTGATTATGAAGAGGAAGAAACCTCGTTTGGTGGTGTTGATGAAACTCGGCCCTTAATGATAGAAGAGATGGAAATAGAACAAGATGAAGCCTGGGCCAAGATTAGATCAAGATTCCCCAAAGTTGATACGTCCAAGTTTACAGCCAAACTGAATGAATTCAAACAAGTAGTCGTCAAATTGCTTAGGAAAGGATCAAAACCTTATGTGTTGTTCAAAGGTGATGATGAATTGAATGATGGATTGCCAGACACCATCAAAAACAATCTAGGCCCAAGAGCAGAAGAAGTTGTGGAAGCTAATGATGGTGTGATCGCTGAGAAAAAGGGATTACTCACCAAAATGAAGGAGACGCTAAGATTCCAAAGAGATAAGCCGCTGAAGACCCCAGAGGAAGAAAGTAACATAGAGACTCTGGAGAGGGAAATTGGTGAGCGAGAGGAGGAGATAGCCAATTTGGAGGGTGAGAATGAGGAGATACAGGAACGAATGTCATTGCGGGATCGTGTAAAGGCCGTCTTCAAGAAATACGGATTCACAGTCTTTGCTGTCATGAGTGCCGTTGGAGTGGTCATTGGTGTCATAGTCTCCAACCTCTCCAAAGGGCTCTCAAGATTGGGCAAGGGTGTTGGTGATGGGCTAAAAAACCTTGGGAAGAAACTTGGCGAATTGCTGCCTGGGATGGTGGGCGCTATTGTAAGCTTTCTGTTCAAGACTGCTGGGGAGGTCGTCTCATTCCTGGGGAAACATGCCTGGCTGTTAATAATGGCGGTTGTGCTTTACTTCATAGAAGAGTTAAAAAGGAAACGTACATGAATCAAATGAAGAGCTATTGTGTCAAAGAGAAAAAGCTGACTGATTGTGTGCCTGGTAGTGAAACCTTTGCTAAAACAGCCAAAGGAAGGCCGATGATGAAGTGTAAATGTTCCAGCTGTGGCATCATCAAAACTCGATTCATCTCAGATGCTGACTATAGAAGTTTAAAGATGGCGAAGAAGTAATCAAACAACATGTTGAGCATTACTATGTACGAGTCTGAAACCAGAGTGTATTTGGATCCCCCATTGGAAGAGGTTCGGGAAATCCAACTCCTCGACTGCATTGTACCCAAACGATTGGTCAACTTCAAAGATCGACAAAGCATTCTCAAGGAGGATCGACCCATCTTAATAATTCAACCCGGTACATACTCTCTACGTGATATACACGCAATCTTTCTGAACGACACGGATAACGCCAAGCTGTCGATCGTTGAGACTGACACTGTTGATTACCTGTACTCCAACAAGACGTTCAACATTAAACTCACAAGAGGTCTCCAAGTTGCTCTTGGGGTGCCTGAAATCGTAACCCCTGGAAAGCTGTACCCCATAAACATACAGATTAAGGAGCCGCTGAGACTTTTGTGCAGTCTAGTGGACAATAAGTCGTCATATTCGAATGAGACTAAGTATGGCGACCTCGTGAAACTCTCACCTTCCCACCTCCTTGCCAACATACCATCACAGGATTACCCAACCGTTCCAGTCCAAAACCATGAGAGTCTCCTAACCCACTTCGACTTAAGCATCCTCGACATTGGATGGAAGAAACTTGATCTGAAGGGTTCTCCCGTCACATTCAGTTTACGGTTCAGATAACATCTTAAAAGTAAGTGATCCTCAGTCCAAAATGGGAGAATATAAGGCGATTTACCCTAACTTGGAACCCACTGCGCCTCCTCCCACTGATGGACCATCATTCAGGCTTCAACAATGTTGTGATGCCTTGAACAAGCTAAAGTCTGAATTAAACCACTACGAGACAGTACTCAAAAAATACAACCGATCCAAGGGCACACTCATGAATGTAAGCTCGACCTGTGGTATAATGTCTTGCGTCTTGGCGGCTAGCGGTCTGGGCACGTCGCTTAGTGGTGTCGGAATCGTCGCATCTGTACCGTTGGGTGTGGTGAGTGGTGTGTTTGTGTGTGCATCCATAGCGTGTCAACAAATATCCAAGAGACTGTCCCAGAAAGCCGTGAAGCATCAAAACACCATCACACTGGCCAGATCCAAGATAAACACCATTGAAGACCTGGTGTCCAAAGCCCTTCGTGACAATACGATCTCTGACTCAGAATTCTCGTTGATCATGGACGAACTCAAGAAATTCGAAAAGCTCAAGGCTGAGATACGGGCTAAGGCCCAAAAAAATGTGAGTGGAGAGGACCCATTGGTACTGAGGCAGAGCGTACGCGAAGAAATCCTCAAAGAACTAAAAGGAGGACCATAACTATCATATACGAGCAAAACAGATACTAGTCCAAAAATACTTAAAAGGTTGAACTCTTCTACCCAAATTACTTGACCATGCCGACAATACCGGTGGACTTAATATGTGATTTCAGAAACAAGTATCCAAAGGCTAAACGTTATAAATTCAGACTTTATAATGTCCGATCTGGAAGTTGCATTACGTGGGGCTATAACGGAAAAACAATCATGTCTGAGAACCCCACTGACAAAACATGTATTGATGATTTACCACCCTCTTTGAAAAGACTATTATGGATAGATTTAGGATTGATTGATGAGTCTACACCTAGTGGCTTAAAAGTAATACATACTAATGACATAACCATGGAAAACAGTCAAACTAAAAATCAATTGGAGTGTGACTTGGCAAAAGCAAAAGAAAATGTTGAAAGACTGGAAGAAAGTGTTGAAAGAGCAGAAGAAGACGTTGAAAACGTAAAATACACATTAAATTTTGGAATAAAAGTTTTGACGGTGTGTGCTGTGCTTGAAGTTTTTCGTGTCATGTCGTCATTCCTTCTTGATTAATCACATGCCTCTAATGGCTTAAACGTTTGAACCCTTCTACCCAAATTCTGGATAGAAGATGGGCTTACTCGATGACTTCAGAAATAGGTATCCAAAGGCTGACCTTGACCAGTTCAACTTTGTGAACGATCAATATGGGGGGTACGTTAGATGGAAAGATAACGGTACGACAGTCATGTCCTATGATGACCCCACTGGCAAGACATGGACTGATGGGATGCAGCCAAGTTTGAAATCGCGACTCTGGACTGATCTTGGACTGGCCGCACTGAACTCCTTCCCGCCAAGCCTAACCATGACCAAACGATACTACCCGATACCCGCCGTTGACTTTGACGAACCCACAAGTAACACCACAAACATGCTGACCTCCCTGGACATATACGTGTCCAATACGAAGAAATTCACCGCCAAGATGCGTAATATTTTCGCCTCCCAAGTTGTAACTTTCAAGTTTGGGAAACAAAGTCGAAAGTGGTTGAACGCCCCCGACATGAACTACTGGCCACAACAGCTTAACTTTGCAGTGTGGTGTGCGACCTCTGGCTGTGGGATTAGCCCCTTCGAGAGCCTCAACTACCCCAAAGTCGTGAGTAGCTTCATCAAGTTTCATGTATACTTCACCATAAGACGAATATTGTATGAACTGAGTCTTCCACTGCCTGATGAGCAACCCTTTGTAATCAACAACAACCCTTACAGCAAAGTCGCTTATCAACGATTGTGCGCTGAATTTGGCATCTCAAACAACTCTGACTTTAGATGGAAAGGTGGACGAAACGGGGGTTTGGGTGACATATTCATCGATTATGGGGCTGGGTACCATGGAGTTGGTGGGGGATACCAAAACGTCCATATGGTAAGAAATTACGACAAAGATGCTGATCAATGGCCTGGTGAAGGTGGCAAATTCGCTGATGATGGGGGTAAAAAGGAAAAGGGTGACCTCATCTCATTCATCCGTAATGATGACTTTGCCGATTACAAGTATGCTTGGTTCATACCAACGAGTGGTTATGGACTCACTAAAGCTGGACTTGGCAGATTGAATCGGTCTGCTGAAGCCTTTGTTTACTGCGTATTGGGAGCTCAAGTCAACACTAGAAACTCGATTGTGGGCACTGGCGGTGGAGCGATCGAAACTCAACAAGAATTCTTGGCCCTGTTTGAGAGTAGTGTGATCGAGAATGACATTTCGAGTTCGATCCAAAGGTACCAACTGGCCACTCAAGAGGCTAAATTAAGACTTGATTTGGCCATTGCTCCTGGAGTGTGGTTGATGCCCAGTAACATGATCATAAACACAGAGAGTGTGATCGGGTACAACAACAACCTCATGAAGGCCACTGATGGTATGAAATTTGGTGTCAACACAAACATAAACCTGGAAACTAAGACTGTGGGGATCAGCCATAATCTTGGGCCCTCAAAGGTCAAGTTGCCACATGCAATTGTAGAGACTAAACGTTCAACAACAACACCAACGATTCCTCCTCGCCCTGAAATCAAAGAAGAAACAAATACTAATCATGAAACCAACCTGATACTGTTAATCGTTGGAGTTGGAATTGCCGCTTGGATGCTCTTCAGATAAAAATTGAAATTGCCAATCCATAGATCATGACCTCGCAGATCATGACATCATTGGCAATCGTTGGCAGCCGGTACTTCAATGACATGTCCTTCTTGAAAGAGCAAATACGTAAAGCCCTCAAGAAATGGAAACTGGATCTCTCAGACATACAATTGATTGTGTCTGGGGGTGCAGAAGGAGTTGATGAACTGGCCAGAGATTTTGCCACTGAAAAGGAGATCCCATTCAAAGCGTTTGAACCTCAATGGGACTATTATGGTAAGGCGGCTGGGCCAATTCGCAATAGGCAGATCATGGAGTGTGCAACGCATGTATTGGCCTTGCCTTCTTGTATTTACTCGCCAGGTACCAAATCCGCTATTAAGTTGGCTAGGAAATACAAGAGAGAGGTTATAATCGTTTATGTCTAATGATTAAGTGAACTTTTGTAACGTGAAGCGCGTTACAAATGTCTTTAGATACGTCACAAAGGACCGCACTCTTCACAATCCTTTCGTAGTTTAACATGACAACAAACATACTCTCCACTACACACATGGCACATCCGTTTCTTATTATTCGTCTTAATTCTACCATGTTTACAATAACAATGAGGGTTACACACTTTACAATGACGTCTCTGTCTATCATGTTGACATATACCTGCACCACCGCACTCTTTACAATAATATTTATGTCTGCCATGTTGACATATACCTGCACCACCGCACTCTTTACAATTATATTTTGTTCTGCCATGTTGACAAATCCCTACACCACCACCACACTCTTTACAAGTTGATTTTTGTTGACTATGTAGGCAGATACCTGCACCACCGCACTCTTTACAATAATATTTATGTCTGCCATGTTGACATATACCTGCACCACCGCACTCTTTACAGTAATACTTCCGTCTGCCATGTGGACATCGTTTTATTGGTTTCGCTTGATCACAATCCATTGTGTGTATACCACCACAGTATACCCATCGACCATCAGTTACACTTTTGTAACACGATCCATGTTACAAAAATATCATGCATGATTACCAATGAGTCCCCCAACGCTCCTTCACCTCTTGAAACTCTTCCAAATCAAGACACCAATATACAAATCTACTTGGATGCCATGCTACAGACATTAGTTCTTCCCAAATTTCATTTCGAAAAGTACGTTTGTGTATGCCCTTCCAAGCCTCATGCAACAACTCGTCTTTGAAACTTATGTACACCGCAACTGAAAGATCCCCGATAAGAAGTTCGTCGACAGAATATGGCCGTTCGAGGTCAGCGCCCATCATAGCAAACAGAGCTAACTCTTCAGCACCCTTACATAATTTCTCAGCGATGTCTTTGGCACACAACTTGTCAAAGTCTTTCGAATATTCATAAACAATCTCGTTGTCGTCAATAGGAAAATGAGCCATGGTAAACACAAGACGAACCTTCTCAACAAAACACTGGTTAAAACTAGAAACTATATTATAATATGCTTAATTTGTGTTCTTCCAGAAAATCATTAACTCCTAACCGACCCACGTTGCCACATAAGAAGTCAAATGATGTTGGCATTCTCATCGCGTATGTGTAGGGAATTTGAGGAATCATATACCAATCCCTACCAACGTCAGCCCTACGTATCAATCCCACAAATTCACTCGTCGTCTCGTCCATTCTGTAAGCCATTTCGTTTGCGTATGCCAATCGCTACACACACCGACCTAAAATATCAATCTTATACTTTTTGTAACACGATCCATGTTACAAAAATGATCACTTAAAACTTGACTACCCCTATTAAGTCTGGACACACAACTTGCCTTTCAACGCATCGTCGATTACATAACGTTGAAATTTGCCATAATCATCACTAGCAACCAAGTCATCACTAACATTCAAACGGATATTAACCGTGATGATTTCGTACTCGTCAGATCCATAATTAGCTACACAACGTTCATGAAAATCGCTACAAAGACCTTCAATGTTCAAAACGTCCTCCAACCTTCGTTTGGTTAATACTCTAAACTTGTAGCCCAAATAGTCAAACGAAACGACCTCTTTGAAAAGTTCACAAATGTCGTTGGACGCAAAATGTTGAAAGAACCCAACCATTTCGTTCCTCATCTTGGTAATGAAATCATCATTACGTAACTTGTTGCAATTGTAAAGAGCCAACTCCATATAATTGAAAACCGTGTTGAATTCAATTTGCAGGTTTCTTTGCATTTCGTTCGCGTATGCCAATCGGTGCAACCCTCGACCCAAAATCCCACTTTAACAAATCGACCACCACCCCACCCCCCAAAGGACATCGACGATCCAAACGAAAAAATCGACACTCGACAGAAAAAGTCATCGATCGAAAATCAAACAAGTCGATAGGCAAAAATCGACCACACCCAAAACCACGATTTCGCAAAAAAATCGTAACACCAAAAAATCGACCACACCCAAAACCACGAATTCGCAAAAAAATCGATCGAAAATCAAATTGCGCCAGAATGCCCATAATACAACTACTCACAATTTTGTAATACTTTACCCAAGGGTCAAAAAGCATGATAGATGGAGAGTGTAAAGAGTTTCCTGAGCCCTCCCTCCCTGGCGGATGATCGCTGTGATTGACTGAAAAGATCCTGGGACCTAGCGCGTGCCCAGTCCCTAAATTCAGTGAGGACCTTGTTTTCCTAAGGGACTACAATTTCACGTAATCTCAACGTTGTCGGTCTTTGCGATAATTTGTCATGGCCAGCCCAAAATACAGTACCACTATTCAAGGAAGCAGTGCAAACGTTGTTATAGGTGACAATAGTAACGTTACTATACAACCAAGGGCCGCTTCAGGTATTTATAACACTGTTCACGGTGTTTTCATTTTACTTCCGGCTTCAAAATTTCCAAAAGATCGTGCAGTTCTTTCCTCTGGTATTTTTTTGTTTTATTGAGCTAGCGACAATAATGTTTTCGGCTAAGTTCCCGTATCACCCCATAATTCATTGTGCATGGTATGGTTAAATTGTGTGGGGGAAAGCACGTGCAAACATTTCTTGTTTTCGAACAACGAAATAGTATGGCTATAGCAAGCATTAATCAGATGAAGTATGGGGTGATATGGACATCCAGCCACGTTTTCTGCACTTACGCATCAAACCATGCACTATGATGACCCATTCGATTTGTTTTACTCTACATTGTAGCTCTAAATTGTGTGCCTAGTGCCACAAATATAGTTGTTTACTGTCGAAGTAGGCTTCACATGCACTATAATTTAATTTACCCTTACATTTCCTATAGTATTTTAGCGTGGGGTAGTGTACACAAGACACATATAAAGAAAATCCAAGTAAAACAAAACCATATAGTAAGGTTAATATTTTATGCTAAAACGTTTGGTAGAGAAACGGAAAGTGCCAAACCTCTGCTAAATTTACTAGACATTCTGACAGTAGATAACATCTATCGTCTCACAGTGTCTTGAAGTTTTGAAATTCTCACATCTGTGGCATAATGGCCTTCTCCCTGAAATATTTCATGATATATTTCAATATGCTAGAAATATGCATAGATACAACACAAGATATACAGCCAAACAGAATTTTTATAAGTATAAAGTTAGAACTAATACAGGAAAACAATCAATTTCTTTCATGGCAATTGATATTTGGAAAGACATTCCATCTTCTTTAAAAGATTTAAGTGTGTTCGCATTTCCGAAGCAAATAAAACGTTACCTCCTGTCAGAACAAAAACGTACCTAATTTTCCACTAAGCTGAGTTTGTAAAGTCGTGAGTCCTTTATCCATTTTATTCATTGTTGTGCTTTCTATTGTTTGTTATTAATTACCTGCTTCTACTTCATAACTTAAATCGTACTGGGAGCTAACTAGAAAACCTAACGGTTCATTTAGCTCCCCAGCTCGCATTCATTCTAAACCGCATATGTAATATCTTTGACTGCCTTAACAAGAGTGTAAAAAATCCAGTGTCAGTACATTTATATGAGCTAAATAAAACATTATTATTATTATTATTATTATTCACAAGCCATCTTAAGGTTACTGTAGACCTTCAAAGGCTGAATTTTGCAAATTTTTTTTTCTGTGCTCCTGACATAACTAAAACATCGATTTAAAGTTTGGTGAAAAAAGTTGTTTGAAATCATTTAATAATTGCGAGATTTCGGGGAAAAACTATTTTGGAGAAGACTTAATAAATAACTAAAGGCGTTCTAATCCCATTAAGCACATCTTCACATTTTCGAAGTGTCTGTGAAGAATATTTAGACAGTTTACTGGTCAAGGCTGTTCCAGAAAAGACAAAGTTTTGAACGACTAGTAGATTTATACTAAAACAATTAGATTATGAGCTTGAGATTTCTATACGTGATAGTTGACTTGGGCTGTGCCCTCGTCAACTATCACGCGATAGAAATCTCAAGCTCATAATCTAATTTTTTAATAGAAAAACGATTTTTAACCAATCAGGGCGTGTATTTTCCTTGGGATATTTTCTAATTTGCTTTAAGTGTGGCACATAGCCTCTACAATTATAACTATTTTGGTTGCTTCGTTTATTTTCTTCATGATTCATTTATTTACAGGGCCACAAGAAAGGGCACCTCAACAATCAGCCACTGAATCATCACAAAGTAAGTGCATTGTTTGCTCTTGATGTGTTTGTGTCAGTCTGGTGTTTAGCAAAACCTCACTGCAACATAAGCTGGGCTTTTATTTGGCTGTCTGTGCATCTGCAAAACCAGACAATCTCTTTAGCAAGGAAAAATTTGGGGAACAGCTGCAAAGCAAGTATTTATGCCAGCCATTTTTTTTCTTCAATTAAAACTCAGTATTTCCTTGACTCCCAAGCACTATTGACCTCCTAGGAGGTGAATGGTGTGGAATATATAGAGGATACTACATGATGGCATAAAGATATGAATTTTATTTTTGAGTGGTGAAAACAATATTTTACGAGGAAGAGCAGCGAGCAAAATGTTGTTTTAAAAACGAGAAAATTAAAATTCATATCTTCAAGCTATTGTGTAATGTTCTTTTTATTATATGGACAAAAAACTAGCAGGAAAATTTTGTTAGGACATGCACATACATCTGGGACATTTGGTACATAACTTTTTCATATCTTCGCTAAGTGAAAATATGGAAAATACGAGTGCTTTAGTTTCCAGTAAAACACTACTATCCATATAATAAACCCTGAGATTTTGAGCCAGTCAGGTTACTCAAGGTTCCAAGGTTGTTGAGGCGGTATACACTAATTCCTGGCATTTTTATTCTTCTCATAGCAAAGATGCCCTGTCAAGAGACTGCAGGTCAGAAAGATGACGTCACCTTAAAAGTTAAGACTGGTTATGTAGTCATGATACATAACTGGCGTTTTCCACACAGGGCTGATAGTGAACGTACAGGCTCTGAAGAAGATTTGAAGAATCTGAAGGATCTCTTTGACAACTTCAACTTCAGGTGCATTGTGAAAGAAAATCTGAATGCTGATGACATGATGAAGGAATTAAAGGAGACTGCTGAGAAAGACTATTCAAAGTATGACTGTTTTTTCTGTATAATTATGAGCCATGGCTCCAAGGATGGTATCTATGGCGTGGATGATAAACCGATACAGGTAGATGCTATTACTTCGTTGTTTCGTCGTGATGAATGCCGCTCTCTTGAAGGTAAACCCAAGGTGTTTCTTATCCAAGCCTGCCGTGGCTCTGGACGAGATATGCTACCAGTGGAGAGCGACAGTGATGCAGTCTCTCTACCTTACCCGAGGTTGCCATCTGATGCAGACTTTCTCATCTGTTTTGCCTCAGCTCCTGGCTACCAAAGCTACAGGCAGCCGGACATGGGGTCGTGGTTTCTATCCACAGTCGTGGAAGTTTTTAGAGAATATGCACAGCATGAACATCTGATGGATATGATGTTAAGGGTCAACAGTAGGGTAGCACAGTGTTGTAGTAAGTATGGCCACAAACAAATGCCTTGTCAGGTGTGTATGCTGACCAAAAAGGTGTTTTTTGAGACAAAATTCTAAGCTTACTGTTAATTGCTGCAGCCACTATGTATTGTTCAGTAAATATCTCAACCCTCTTACAGAAATATTTGAGAATGCCAATATTAGCTACACTGCAGATGTAATCTAACCCTGGTTAGTCACAGACTTAATGTCCTGTTAAGTTATGTCTGTGGCACATGCTACATGTAGCTAAGAACAGTTCAGGCAGTTGTAAGTTGGTAAGTTTGAGCAGCACTCTATTCAACAATAGTAGTGATGAACAACATATTGAAAGTGCATGCACATAATAGGTATTTTTTGCAGTTGTCTTCATAGAGTACTGCTTGTGATGTTTTCCCAAGGTCAAGGATATACAACCATGGAGAATTGGCTGTCAGAAATGATTGCCATATATATTTAGTAAATATTTAATAAATCAACATATCTCAAGCAACAGGATAAAATGTATAAACAAATGAAAATAGAGAAAGCTAGCTGCTGATGGTTTAACTTACAGGAAAATGCATTTTCACCCAGTGTTAATACGTTGTTGTGCATGTTGCTTTAACTTCCCGTATGGACAAGGTACACAGGGGTGTAGCTAGGAGTTTTCAAAGGGGGAGGTCACCTTCATAAGAACAAGAACATGGCCTACTGCAGATGCTCGGTCCTGCAAATTAAGTAAACTATCTAGTGCTGGAAAAGATTTATTGCATGTTGGTTCTTCGGATTTGCGTGTTTTCCCCACCTGAATTCTAGCGACATAAAATAAAGGAGGGGCCACAGGCACCCCAGGAACCCTACCCTAGCTATGCTCTTGTACAGTACAGTGAATGCTAGCAATAACACCAATTCAGTTAGGTATTTTTTTGTAGGCTTGTAAGGTAAAATGTCTGAATTACCATCCACAGTTAAGTAAACTTGCAAATTCTGAAATGTGCAATTTCATTGCTTTTTAGTCCAGCTGAAAACACTGCATACCAAGGGTATTTATTGAAATTTTTAACCAAGTTAACAATTTCATTAAATGATCAAATCACAGGTTTTTCACACCGTACAACCATACAACCAAGGCAGAAACAAAAGGAAATGTGATTGAAATAAATACTTTATTGTATAAAACCTTTAACATATGCTTTGGGAGTCTCTAAAATTACTCTTAAAACTGCACCATACTATAACAATGAAACCAATAAACAATTATTTGACAATGTACAATGTATAACATAGTTGAGAGTTTTATTTTTAAGTGGGAATGCTGTTGAAAGTATAGCTTTAAGTACAGTCCTTTAACCTTCTCATTCCCAGAAATGATCAAATGCTCAAAAAAAAAAAAAAAACAATTTCTCAAGCAATTAAATTGAGAAGTGTGTGACACTATCAACTCTGAATAAGGTTGCAGGAAGCAACTTAACTTCAGTTTTTTGACAGATTTTTAAAATTTTCAGCATGCAATCACCTTTTTACTAGATCAGCTTCTGCATAACTATTTTATAATGATCATTAAATTATTAATTGAATTATTAATCGAGTGACACTCTGATTCAATATGAAGAATTACTTCCAAGATTTGTTGCAATTTTAAAAAGGGTAACACCTTTAAGGGTCAATATCTTGCCCACCATCAAATCTCATCATCCAGGTCTTCTCTTCCATCCCTGTATAATACAGTTGGATGGTTCGGATTCCATTGTGACAAAAAACCCAGCTATTGCCAACTCTTCAATGGGCTGCTGGAGTCACATAAAACGTTGACTGTTGAAGATTTGTAAGTGGACTGCCAGAGAATGAAGGTTTATAACTCACCCAGGATCACGTTGTGTTGTCTAAATTAATTAAACTGCCTATAACACTTGACCTGAAAAGAGTAATCAAGTATTTCTCGACTACTGCTATGGGAATGACCCCAAGAGATTTGACTTTGAAATTCTTCCCTCAGGCATATTAGCCAAGAAGATTTTGATTGGATTTAAATCGCAAGTGGGAATCACCGTGGGAGGAACATATAAGATTTGGCTTATTACACACTAGAGTTAAAGTATCTCAAAAATAAACCTTGCACATACACCACTGATCATCAGGGGCCGGTTGTTCGAAGACCAATTAGTGCTAACGTAGAGTTAAATTTTAACCCGGGTTTCTTTTCCTCTTGTGAAAAAGCATTTTCTCAAATAACTTTCTCTATTTTTTTCAGAGCATACCATCATCAAATTGTATTAAAAAAGAATTATACTGAATGCGCCTTTTAATCTCTCATGTCTGCATTGAAATTTTGTGCCAACCCTGGGTTACCTTAACCCTGCTTCGAACAACCCGACCCGGGGGGGGGGGGTAGGTCTACTTGTGAGCTGATGACAAGATTCATGGTTCCAGGATGACATGTTTCTTTAGCTCTTCAACACATCTATCCCCCATTTGTCTAAGACTGCGTGTTACTGCTACTGGCAACAGGCTCTCTAACCTTGGGTCATTACTGATGAAGAAAACAAAACAGCGGCAGGGTTATTTTGTCACTTTAATTGAATAGGATAATGAATGTTTCATCAAAATTTAAAAACAAGTCGATATAACGCTTGCTCGGATTGGTTTAACCCTGTTCTTGCATCATGCTGTTGAAAACGCATGAGACATTTCCTGTGAACTCCCTTTAATTGTCGTCAAAGTATATACATCACCGATATAGAGACTGCAAATTCACTCACGTACTTTAACGCGACAGATATCTCGGATATCTCGGCGTATTTTTAGCCACAGCCCTAATGTGACGTTACATTCCTGCGCTGCTATTTGCACGTGACGGTAATGACATACAGTCAAACCTAGCCATCTCGAACTCGGTTATCTCGAACCCCAGTTATCTACTAACTATGCTCGAACTATTTTTTGTTTCTCTTAGGAGTTTGAGTTGGCGGTGTTCAACTGTAGTTAATTAACACCTCTTTTCAATTGCTGTTTCCAACACACGCTATCTGAACATGGCTGTGGTGACAACTCCAGCTCAATAAACTCCTTGTTTTTATACTAGGTTGTTGGAACAGCAACTTTTCATATACTTGCATCCAGGGAGAACGCAAGAAACGAAAAACTACGAACTCTACGTGGTTTAGTATTGTGGGCGTAGTTTCTAATGCTGCGTCAATGCACTTAACAGACGTGTTAGTCGTCTCAGACGACTAAGCCGTCAAGTATAAAGACGAGACGAAGGGATAAGACGAAGGGCACATGCAATTAAGACTCTTTTTAGAAACAAAATTGCGGCTGCAAGGATAGGTAAGAAGCCGCCTAAGGTTAGACTACGGTGAGAAAGTTGATTGACGAATAGTTGAAGTTAAGTACGTCCCGTATTTATATTTGTCGCAATTACGGCCAGACGTTTAATGCGTCTGAGGTCTTGGACGTCCTCTAGTATAAGGACGGCCATTAATAGTGCCACGGTCAAATCTTATTACAGAACGAATTCTTTGTAGTTACCTGATCATGACTTACCTAACCAACATCTTCACTACATTGATAACCGTGTTGCAATCTCTTCTATATGCCTGACAGAAAACAACAAAAGAACTCCAATTGAATTACTGATTTTAAAACCTACCAAGACTAATCTGTGTGGAGCATCGCAGTACGCGAGGTCGAGGGTTCGAATCCCATTTCAGTGTAATTAATTACATTGTCTGGAATAAGTAGATGTTTTCAACGGAACAATGAGTTCTTTTTTACTGCAGTAATGAACATCCGAATATTCCTTCCCCCCCTCCCCTCCCCGAGCGAGGATCAAATCTTCTAATACGTTCTTTGGTAAGGTTTCCGCACAGGTCCCTACTTCATTATGCATTCTGTAACTATACTATTTCGTTCTTCGAACACAAGAAATATTTGCACGTGCATTACACCAGACAAGACAGCTTCAGCATGCATAATGAAGTAGGGACCTGTGCGGAAATCATTCCCGTTCTTTTGAATTACAAGTTTGTAACCTGCACTAATGCATTCCAGAAATCATAAGAATGACAATCACCTGTTCAATTTCTTCCTTCTTCTTCCGAAGGCGTTGCATCCTGAACTCGTTTTCATCTCGAAATGAACTACTGTTGTCGCTGAAGATTGCCTCGTTCTGTACTCGACCGGTAACCGCATCAGACAGAGAAACGATTTTGGTGTCACTGGTAGTTGATGCCGGTCGATAAACTACCGATTCTCCTGACGACAAATTCCGATCGTCTCTAGGTTCTCCTGCCGAAAATTTCTGACCTTCTATCGACTCTCTAGCAGAAGAATTGAACTGGCCTGCTGACTGGGCGTTTACGTTTGTATCATTAATTATTGCCCATGGAATATTGTTCCCTATTTTAGGTTCCCCAGCAATGGACACCTCTGTAGAATAGCTGTGCTTTCTGCCATCACTGCAAGGTCCATTACGCGGGGAGGAGGTCTGTAGAAGCACGCCATGTATCGTTGGTTTTGGTGACTGATTAGTTGGGTGAAAGAACGTCGTTCCTGGTCCTGTAGAATTCTCGTTACCTATCACTTTCCCGAAGCTAATTGGCCTTTTGCCGTTGTCGCCAAGTAATCTTCTCTCAAAAGGAAATGGTCCCCAAGAGGCACTTTCGTGTGCAGCTCTTTTTACAAATAACGATTCGTTCGACGTAACAGATAAAGGCCTCTTGGAGGCATCCTCTTCTGCACCTCTCTTCACAGATAAGGATATATCCGAGGTAACAGATAATGGCCCCTTAGAGGCACCTTCGTCTGAAGCTCTTTTCGCAGATACCAATTCATTCGAAATAGCAGATGAAGGCCTCTTAGAGACATCCTCCTCTGCACCTCTCTTCACAGATACGGATGTATTTGAGGTAACAGATAATGGCCCCTTAGAGGCACCTTCGTTGGCAACTCTATTCGCAGGTAACGATCCATTCGAGGTATCTGATAATGGGCTGTTAAGGGCATCTTCGTTTGTAGCTCTTTTCACAGATACCGATTTATTAAAGGTAACAGATGAAGGCCTCTTTGTAGCATCTCTTTTCGTATCTCTCTTAACAAATAACGATTCGTCCAAGGAAACAGATAATGGCCTTTTGCAGGCATCGTCCTCTGTGGTTTTTATCATGGATAGGGATTTGTTCGATGTATCATCATCGATAATCATTTTAACTGAGCGATCTGACGCCTGACGAGTTGGTATTTTAAGCTTCAAAGTCCCTGGCGCCGGACGTGAATTTTTGTAAGGAAAACGAGAGTTTGAATTAAACGGTGCTTCCTCCACTTCTGAGGGGGTGAGATGACCTTTAACATCCGGGCCACCAGAAGGTTCGACAGTTGAATCTTGACTTGAACTGTGTGATCTCAAAATGAAGGCATCCCCTGTACAGTTCGACTCTGAATCACCACATGTTGTCTCAGAATTCTTGAACGTATTATCAAGTGCCTTTGTTCTCGGAGCTTCGTCGCTGCAGCAATTAGTAGACAACGCTTTAAGACTATTACCCACATTATCAGAGATATTTTCAAGTAATAATGTGGTTTTCACTGGATTGCCAGCTTGAGGGCCGGTAGGCACTTCTTTACATGGAATGCCTTCGTGGAAAGAAGCAACATTAGCTTCGAAGTGATCACCTTCTATATTTCTGACGTTTTCTACCGAACTTGCTATTTTTTCTGCACAATAGTCTGCCAATGCCACCTGTGGTTTCGGTTTAGTTTCATCGTCATCGCTGAGGGGATCACGCATCGAGCTTTGGCATGACCATTCATGAGCCGATAAAACGGCCTTGGATTCGGGCTTGTGTTTTTCTGGCGACTTCACGTACTGTGGTGTCAGCTCAGTCGATGTAACACTTTTGTTAGAGGCCGCTGTGCCTTCGTGCTCATCAGGGAGACGGTGGACATTTCCTATAGGAGAATGAGTAGGCATGTTCTCTGAAAATGAAAGACACATGCCATCAGTCGTTGGGCTCTCCAAAACAGATATTGGTGGGTTTTTACCTCCAATAGGTCTAGCACCAACACTATGTAACTCTCCTATACATTTGTCTGTAACCGTGTCTTCGCCCAATTTACCAGAAGCACCTGACCAAGTAACAAATTCACTTGTAGCATTATCGCCACAGTTACTGTTGTTGCGTGTACAGCTAATGTCTTCGACCAAGTACTGTGTCTCTTTGTTTGCTGGAATATGGATATCATCATCCCTGCGTATCGCTTCGGCCTTCTCAGTGAGTTCTTCCTTTGCACACGAGTTGTGTGAAGAAATTTCCATATCAGCCTCGTAACACTTGTTTGACGTCAAAATGCCCTCACGAACGTCTTTATCGAAGACCGTCAGATTAATTGTACTCAAAGTGGCTGAACTTCCTTGTGAATCAGCTTCCAAAGTATCACCGGAAAGTGGGGTCGTTTCCTTCTCGTTTTTCGAATCATCACTAGTTGACATGCTGAGAGAATGCAGTTTGCAGTCCTGCCTGGTCTTACTTTGATTAGATTTTACAACTTCAGTTGGAGGAGAACAAGAACACGTTGAGCTGCAAACGTTACTGTTTTCGTGTTTAATAGGAGTTGCGTTTTCTCTTTGGACAAAAGAGCTAGCGTTTACACTTCTTTTATCTGTGTCCCTTGAAGAATACTGCCCAATATTTTTACGTTCGGTAGGTACTAAATCACCATTTCCATCAGGCGAAAGATGCTCTCTTTTCTTTAGAGGACTATTCGGTGAATATGGCTTACTACGGTCACTGTGTTCATTTTGATGAGGTGTTATACTGTCCCTTTTATCAGGGGACAGACACTCTTCAACACTAACCGTCGGTTGACCCATAGAATATGCTCCACTGCTTGTGCAATGATGAGACACCAAGCTATCAAGGGAAGGATGCTCCCCAGTTTGACTAGTCGTACTGCTGGGAGAACATGGTTTGTTGTCACTGTCTTCGTGCTTATCACGTGTTAAGTTGTCCGTTTTAGTTGATGATCCACACTCTTCACATTCCAAACTTGGACGACTGGGCGAATCTGGCCTCCCGCCTCCAGCGTTTTCGCATTGACTAAGAGCCAACGCATTATGCTCTTCAGGAAAATCAACTTCCTCACTCTTCCAGGATGTGCCATCAGGTGAAAATGATTTGGTAGAGTTGCTATTTTCATGCTGAGTATCCTTTGTTGTACGGAACCCACATACATCAATTCTTGAAGTCAAATAAGTTGACGAAAGAGATCTGCAGTCTTTGGTGTTCTCATTAACACTACCATGTATCGAACTGCTAAACGGGACAGTATCACAATTTTCCCTTTCTTTCGAAGAAGGAATATCCATATCAGCGCAAAGAATATTAAGTTCTGTTCTTTTGTTATAGGGTGTTTGTTCTATAGAAGTATAATCAAATCCCACGTCGAGATTGACATTATCGCAACATCGTTCTTCTGCAGTGTGAGAATCTCGAGACATCTCAGTGTTATACACTTTCGAGATATCAACGTCACAAGGAGGATCCGCGGGGTGAGACTTAATCTGTTCAAACCTGCGATCATCGTTTACATGAACTACATACTTCCGTATCGTGGACTTTGGGTCTCCATCTTCTGAATGCGAGTTGGTTTTATTGCATTCTGTATTCTGTGGGTTTTCCTGCTCAAGACTAACTGTATCGCCGTCTTCCACCTCGGCGTTACAAACTTCCTCCGTAGTATCACTCTTAAAACCAAAATCACTCGCAAAATTAAGAGCTGCGCTATCCCTGTTACCCACTTCCTTCTCCGTGTTAGGTCCATTGTGATGTACTGCACCATTTCCTTCGACCATTTTGGGCGAGGAATCGTGTTCTGCTTCATCGGATGAAAACTCCATGTCGCAAGGTTGACAATTATCCATCGTACTTCCCGTCCTTGTTGTTCTTCCTTTTCGAAAACAGTCACTTGCAGACGTATCACCCACGTGTGATTTAAAATACCCTGGAAAACAAGATCTACCAATCATACCCAACTCTTGAGGGTGGGTCGCAGAGCCATCAAGGTTAGAATCCTTGACCGGGGAATCTTCATTTGAAGAGATTTCCATGTCAATCGGATGACAATCTGCTGGAGTATCTATGCCAAATGAATTTTGACCTGACATTTTCAAGTGATTTTGGCCAAAGTAAAGCTCATCAATATTCGGGGGTTGCTCCCCGGCGGTGTGGTCTGAGGGCGTTGTCTCCTCGTCCACATCAAAACTCCCATGCAGGTGGGCTGCGTTTTCCCTCTCCTCTTCCGAACAGCCCGATGAACAGTTTTTCCCATAGAATGTTTTATTTTCCTCCGTGCCTTTAAAACGATCCGACGCAAAGCTGGAATTCCTGACCGTATCCGCGAAAGAATCGTTATCGAAAAAGGAAGCATTCTCATAAAAAACACAAGATTCATCACTAATGCTCAGAGTTTTTCCTGTAGCACCACATACATCTTCGACAAGAACAACGTTTGGGGAAAAGTTGCCTTTTGTGTTTGTTGTTTCGTGATTGGTCTCAGATAGACTATGGTCATCTTCTAAGACTGTTGGGGTTATACCACATTGAACTGTGCTTACCAATTTGTCTTTGAAGGGTTGGTCACTGTTTTCCACTTCAAGGCCATCGGTGGATGCCACAGAATGGTCCAACTGCGTAGGGTCATCGATAAGCACAGAATCTTCGTCTGAGGTTCTAACGTCGCATTTATGCATGACTTCAGAACAAGGACTGTTGCTATTATACATTATAGTTTCTTCCTGGGGCGTCTCACCCATTGCCTGCCACTCTTCCTCCCGTGTATGAGTAACGCCATCGCATTCTTCTAAAGGTTCTTGCTTTTCGTCGTCTTCATCCAAAACTAAACTCGAATCTAAGATGCAATCCTCCTCGGAACAGGAGTCCTCAAATTCTGAATACAATTCAGGCTCTCTGACTTGATCTTGAAAGCTCTCTGTATTCGCACTTTCAAGAGAACTGTCCAGCGGTGCTTCTTTGGAATCACTTTCACGACTCTCCCTTCTCCCTTCAGGTATTTTACCCAGGGAAAACGACACTGCCAACTCGCTTAAAAAACGATCAGCTCGCTTCGTATCCGCCACCTCTTCTTTGTCCAGTGTCGCCTGCCAAACAGATAATAAGGAAATGCACGTTATTACGGGTTTCGGACAATTGAAGAAAATATTTAACAGTTAGATTATTCGCTCTCGATTTCTATGGGGTGTTAGTTGATGAGGCCGAAGCCCGGATCAACTATCACCTCATAGAAATCGAGAGCGAATAGTCTAATTGTTTAAGTAAATAACATATTAAACGAATCATGTGTCGGTGAAAAAAATACCAAAATACTAAATCTTCCTGCGAAACTTCGTTAAAGCGCGAAAACGCCGCCAGTTTGAAAACGATCTTCAACCAAGTGCTGTCTAATTAAACAATAGAGAGTTTCTGTCGAGGAACTATCGGCTAATAGTTGCCCTGCGGAAATTTGATGTTGTTAAAAGAAATATTCGCTTCTCTGGCAAATATGCTAGTTTTAAAAACATTAAACTTCCAAGGGCTTACTATCAGTACGACAGTTCCGAAACATAAACACTCTAACTCTTTCATCTGCCTCCATTCATGTTCAGTGCACCCGAATTAAAACGAATATGAACAGAGAGCATTTTTACTTAGGGACTAGGTCTAAAAGCCTCCCACCTCTATCGAGTTCACTTCCTTTGTCTCTTGAGTTACACTGCATTCCCCTTGCTTTGTTTTGGATGGGCCCTTATCAGTGTTAGGCAATTTTCCTTCCTTTTGCAATCCACTTGAAGCAGCTGGATCTACCTTTGATGCCTGGCTTTTCTTTGCTCTCTCCTTAGTGGAGGGCTTGGTAACTTTGTTGCTTTTAGTTGCTACAATCAAACTGGACGGGACACTTTCAGAATCGCGGTCCAATTTTCCCTTTGCTGCTCAAATTAAAAACGAAAAGAGAGTTCGAGTGAGCTTTCTATGGCCTACGTTACTTTTTCACAGACTTTGCGGCCACTTCTCGGAAGTCCCGAAAAATTCTAGCCTGCGAACGCAGATGTTCTTCCAGTACGAGATTCTCTTCCTTTCTGGGCCAAGAGAATGGACCACCGGAAGAACGCCTGCCGTTCGCTGGCTAGAAAATTTCGCGAGACGGATCAGGAAATCGTCAAAAACTCGAACACAAACTCAACAAACCTTTTCCTTTACAGTACCAAATACAATGCATCTCAAATAGAAGAAATAATTGCATTCTTGTTTATAACTTAAATTTTTGCTGGCGCCCGACAACGGGCCATGTACGTTTGAGCATGATAATGCAGGATATTATATATATATATATATATATATATATATATATATATATATATATATATATATATATATATATATATATATATATATATATATATATATATATTTATATATATATATAAAGACAAGAAATTGGGTAAATCAAACGAGTTGATTAAGTAAGTTATACCACCGTAAGGTAAAAGGGAGGTGCTGATGTTCGAGCGTTAGCCCTTCGTCGGAATTTCCCAATCAACTATCAATTTCCCACCGACGCAGCACCAGTTTCTTTAGAAACTATCCCCACAATACATATATACAAAGAGGTAGCTAAGTTAAGTTATGATAACGTGACCATTATACAACCGTTCGAAGACGGCTGATGTTTCGAGCGTTAACCCTTCGTGAGAGCCCTCTGCTAAAGGGATAACGCTCGTCTTGTTAACCCTTTAAGTCCCAGTAGTGACCAGCATCCAATTTCTCATTACAATATTTACTGTTCATCAACCATTCAGTTTATGAGAATAACGAAAATGATCACCAAAGAAGAGTTGTATTGATATTTAAACAAATTCTTCTCACTAGTACCATAACAAATATATGAGGACAGTTAGGGGAAAATGAATATTGACATTGGGCCTAAAAGGGTTAAGGCCTTCTCCACTTTCTCTTTTTTGAAGGATTCTTAACGATTACACCCAATTATAAGCAACCACTTTTATTCACCAGTAAGTACAATCATCAACAAAATAAGTGTCTTACGTTTCTTGCTTGTCTTAGGCGCGTGACTGCTGTCTTTGATGAACTTACGCCTCTTTCGGTTCCTTGTCTTTGAGGGCGAGCCAGAATCTTGCGAGATTTGTGAACCAGGCGAAGTGAGAAGCGATTGGCTCACCCTTTTTAATGTGCGAGGTACCTTGGGTTTGTTCTTGCGTTCGTTAGTGACCGTTCTAACAATAGAGGGCAACTGCTTTGCTTGCTTACGAGAGATCAAGAGATTTCGTAAGTCATACTTCTGTCTTGCTCTAGATGATACAGTTTCCTGAGTCCTTAAATTCCTATTGTCTAAGTCTCTATAGTTTTCACTTGCTGTTGGCGTCGTCCGATTGTTTGCCGAATAAACACGATTGTTTGGCGATTGAGTCCGAGTTGCCCTATCCCCGTGCTTCTCGCCGACCCAGTGGTCAGATGCAGACAACGCATTGGCTAAGATACCTCGATGTTTAGCACTTCTTGTAAACCTTCTCCCCCTGTGGCTTGACGAGGTGACATGTAGTCTTTTGACCGGGATACGAGCTTCTCTTTCTGGGGACACAGCGTGCGGTCTCTTCCTTGGTGAGGACGATCCCTTGGCAATGTCATCAATATTCGATTCGAAAAACGTCGGGCTACGATGACGTCTGTCTTTGGTCAAACGTTCTAAACTTCCTGGTGATCTACTCTCGCGACTGTTATCTTTAAACGTATTTCCGCGCGTTCTTTCCATTTTTGTGGGAGGGGTCCCTCGGGCTGCACGCCCCCTTCTGGCCCACTGCTTTCTACGGACCACGGGAGGGCGACTGTCTCGAGGATCGTCTGCGAGAGAAAACAAAAAAAACAAAAAAAAAACATAAGAAATCTCTTATCTCTTTGGTTTATTTTCAGTGCGGTAAAGTCCTAGTTTTCCAGACAACAATTGAGATTCACAAACTTCACCCTCTAACTTCTCCCTATAACTTCTCCCTATAATTGTAATACAATACCAGGCAAACAGATTATGAGAATTGAGAAAACGATAGATCCGAGGATGTTGGATTCATCAAATACTAAATACTTAAAACTGACATCTAAGGGATTATATGGTAGTCACTATGTAGAATTACGCCTTAAAACTTGGAAGGGAAAGAGCTCATTGGATAAAGATGGTCTGAAATACAGGGAACATTTTTGTGGGGTAGAGTAATTTTTTTCTTTTTCTTTCTTTCTTTATTTTTTTTTTAGGGGTGGGGGGTGGGGGGGTGGGGGGGTGGGGTCATTAAATATAAATAAAACTATTAAATTTTCTTACATTCAGGTTCCTCCTTTTTATCAAGGATATGCAGTTGGTCAAATTTTGGTCTCGGTTTCCTTGTTCCATCATCAACAGACATGTTAAATTGCCTCTCACTGAAATTCTCTTCGTCCCTCTCAATATCAGGGTGATGAAGACTGCTTCTGCCAGCAAAAGATGGATTCCATATAGCTGCATCTGACACAAACATTGGCCTCACATTACTTCCTGAATTACCCATTTCAAATCGCTCCTGTCTGAACTGTTCATCATGGTAACCTCTTTCGAGTCCAAATTCACTCAAGTTCCTTTTAAAATCCAGAAAGTTCTGGTTTTCGACAAAATCTAAGGGAAATTCATGTTCCTTCCAAGCATCTTCTCCATGGTAAAACAACCTCTGCTGATGTCAAAGAGAAACCCATTAGTAAATGTAGTTTATCACGCATAGAAATCGAGAGTGAATAATCTAATTGTCGTAGTATAAATCTACTAGTCGTTCAAAACGTTGTCTTTTCTGGAACAGCCTCGGCCAGTAAACTGTCTAAATCTTCCTCACGGACTCTTCGAAAACACGAAGAAGCGGCCGCCATTACGCTACTCACTATCTATCACAGAATAGATAGTGGGTAGCGTAACCAATCAGAGCGTGGCACTTGTGATAGAACGCTAGTAGATTTATACTAATAGCTGATATATTATATTATGATATATTATATTATGATATATTAGCTTTTGAGTATGTACGCATTGCATGCCTGCATGTCATTCAACCATGATACTTTGTGGTCGTAGTCGACCATGTGCTCGTTTGTAAAATGGTTCATGTTTTTCATTAAACCGTTCGTTTGAGTTCTTTTCTTCGCCTCTTGATCCTCCGTTTTCGAAGTAATCAACACTGGGCAACATTGCAAAAACTATGATGTGAAACAGAAAGCAGTTCACTGCTACCTGCGAAAAGTTGCACCACATCAGAGCGTTTCGTTTTGCTATATCACAAATCAGTAATGAGACTGGTCCTTTGGAGAACAGTTAATTTTGTTTCCCTCAAATCTCAATGTTTCCTGAGATGAAGTTGAGGGAAACATCGAGATTCTCGAGAAACAAAATTCACTGTTCCCCTTGGGACCAGTCATAATGTTAACAATTATTATTTTTTATCAATAATCATCATTGATATTTAACAATTATTCGCCGAAGGCAAAGTGATTCTTGGTGAATATTCACCGAGAATCACTGAGCCTGAGGCGAATAATTGTTTTAGTATAAATAAACAGGTGATCATTTCAAAAAAAGAAAAGAAAAGCATTGTACAACATGATAAAAATCTATTTCATCAAAAGCACATGAGCGACTGGCAGCCACTTTGTTCGTCCAGGTGATTATTGGCTGATAATCCGAGACAGGGAACCAATCAGAGCACGCGGTTTTGTATAATCACCTGAGTATTTATACTAATGATAATTATTGTGATTATGGTTTGACCATGAATTACCTCTTCAGTACTGCCTGGTAGCCCTACTTGTTTCTCATACTGCACTGCATTATCCCTTGACATGCCATGACCACTCCATGAGTGCAGCAGTGATTTTGACAGACCTACATCTTCCCTAGAATACATATGTACATCATTCCTTTCAACATTGCTTCTACTGCTGCCTATCCTTGCTGTACGTACATCATGCCTGTTCATTCTCGGCTGTCTACTCTTTGGAGCCATTCCCCCTCGAATTCTCCAATAGCTCAACGATACTCTGTGACCAAGAATATCTTTTCCTTGATACCTGAATAGGAAAGAAAAACAACAAGTAAACCATGCATGACTTTGATCTACTGAACATGAACAGAAAAGTCAGAACATAAGCATTAATTATCACCAAACGTGAAGTCAAAATGGCTGCATATTGGCCAAGTTCTTTCTTGGCAATTTTATTAACAGAGATATCAAGCTAGGTCACAGGGTGTTCATTAGGCATCAGAACTTAACATTTGTCTATTATCTTGCCGACCTGGAGGAAACCAGCCATATAATAAATGGATGATATTGCAGTATGCATGATGGCCTGAAGATTAGAGTTTTATTTAACATGGTAAAAGCATTATTTTACAAAAAAGTGCTGTGTATTAGTAAGGCATTGTTTTCAAGTTGAGACACTAACATGCACATCTTCAAGCTACTAAGTAATGCTCATTTTGTTATATATTAAACAGACTGATTGTCTGCAGAGATATCCATTTAACTGTGGGAATGACATCATCAATGTCCCCAACCCTATCAATCCCAAAGATCTGTTAAGGCGCACACGAGCCTTAAGGTCCTCAAGGCTGGAGCTTATCCCACTTTCAATAGCATGAAGCACCTGGGAGTATTATTACTCCCCACTGAATGGGATACTAGTCCATCGCAGGGTCACCCCCAGCATAGTATCGCTGGTACCCATTTATACACCTGAGTGGAGAGAGACAGTGTACATGTGGAGTAAAGTTTCTTGTCTAAGGAAACAACACAAGTTACCCCCAGCAGTGTATCGCTGGTACCCATTTATACACCTGGGTGGAGAGAAACAGTGTGGAGTTTCTTGTCTAAGGAAACAACACAGTGCCAGCACCAGGGCTCGAACTCCAAACCTTCTGCTCGGAAGTCCGACACACTAACCACTACACTACTGTGCCTCCACAAAGAGGAGTGCCATACAGTCTTTTATATTTTAGGCTGGAGACTTTGTAGCTTTTTCAACAAAATGGCATTGACATGATCTTAATATCAATTCTCCTCATCTGATTGCTTGATAATGGTTAATAACACTTCCTGTCTGGTTGAAGCATAATCAACCAACAATGTGAGAATGCATCAAGTTACATATCATAATTGTAATATTCTTTCGATAGGTATTTACTACTAAATGTGCATTCATGAATGGAATGAGGCTGGATTAGTTAATTGTTTGTTTATTTGTAGGTTGTTTATATGTTTGATTAATCCGAGATAATCGTTTCGATTTTGAAAGCCTTATAGATAAGCGAAAGCAAATATATTGCGCTTCCAGAGCAATAAATATAGAGTTGTGCCCGTTTAGCGGGAAGTTGAACACCACGTCGGAGAAAATACTTCGTTTTAACCAATATTAATGCTTTGTACCTGTTTGTAACTTACTGTCAACATTTTAGACAACGAAGATGGTATATTTTGGGCCTGCAAAACTTGTGAAAGTTGTATTTTTCAGTGGTGTCACAAACAAACTCCGAAAAGCAAATCCGAGTTCTCTCAATAGGAGTCGAAGCTAAGACCCTCCTATCAATAAATAAATTTCTGTCATTCTGACCACAGGCCGTATAAGCCCCCGGCTTTGGCTTTACTGAGTTTGTACCATATGAGCGATAGAATAATAAAGTAAGTAAGTATCACTATCGACATATTTAGCAAGGGAGAGAAAGGAGCCACTCTGTAATAGAATAATGGTTTGGTTTATGGACAGCGAGCACTTTTTAGCGAATATCATCTATTGACATTCGATCCCTACAACAGAAGTGCTTATACCACAAACTTTAATCATTAACTAAGGCAATTAAACTTTCGCAGATTTCTTTTTTGACAAAACAAAGGCATTGTGGCTTTTTAAAATTACCAACTTACCTTTCCAAGACATCCGCCGCTATAGAAGTCGACTCGAACCCAACCACAATGAAGAACCATCGTTTGTCCTTCGACTTTGCAGTGAACTCTATTGAACATTTTCCTACTTTTTCTTGAAAATACGCCCTAAATATGCAGAAAAATGAAACAAAGAGCGTTTGAACAATAAAGAAATAGTTAAGGATTAGGTGCTTATAAACAGATAATAACTGTTGAAAAGAGCTTTACCTGACTAGCTCGGGAAAATCAATGGACTCTGCGGGAAATCCTTTTATGAAAAGGCAAGTTCTGTCGTCTATAAATTCATCGGACATAATGACACATAAATGAAAGTTGTAAAAGGGGGAATAACAACCACATGAACTGGTTAGAAACACGAAACTTGGAGTGACTGAATTTTTACATAGCTCTCTGATTTCGCTTCCTGACTTCTGCGTATTCCTGTTGCACGTCACGCAACCACACACGGTCACGTCAAACGGAAATGACAAGAATGTCCTCTTTTACTTTGAGTGCAGTGTGGCGTGGGAGAGCTGCGTAATTTTAGAAAATAAAGTTATGTAAACACCGGGGATTTGAAAATAGAAAGCTTGGGTAAGATTTCCGCACAGGTCCCTACTTCATTATGCATACAGCAGATGAATTGTTTACGGTAATGCACATGTAAATATTTCTTGTTATTGCAGAATGAAAAAGTGTGGCTCGTAGATACTAAAACGAGGAACCACCCAAAACGACCCAAAATGACCCAAAACGACCCACAACGACCCACAACGAACCCAAAACGACCCACAACGACCCACAACGACCCACAACGAACCAAAATGGGCGTCGATAAAAGCCGGAACATGCCGGAACATTCCGGAACATCCCGGAACATGAAAAAATTTTAAAAATTTAAAAAAAAATAATAGCAAGGAATAAATAAGACAATAAATATAAACCTAACTAAAGAGCCCAAAAAATAAAACTAAAGAAAGAAAGAAATTGGCTTGTAATATGAATGAAAAAAGCGAGCGATGGGCAATTGGGTTCATGTAACTGACCGCATATGAGTGAAGGCTCCAATACTTTCCCGCCAACTCAGCTCAGGATCACATGGAAAGCAAACAAATAAGAAAACTTACCCATACCTGTCAGAGTCCCATATTTTCCTGCCGATCGCCGCCATCGTAGTTTTGTACAGCGAACGAAACGAGTAAATTAGAAGGATGAGTATGTCTCATATTTAATTTATTATTATGTTATAAAATGTCGAGGGCCTGCTTGCAGTCAGGATCGTCAACGTCAGACCCTTTAAAAAGAACTCCTTCAGCACCAAGATATGAAGTCTTTAAATTTCATATCTCCAAGTAACCATGTAATATTCTGTTTATTATAACAAAAAAATACTAATTACGATGTTTTTGAAGATTTTCCGAAGATTTCAAAAGATTTGCAAAATGTTGTCCGAAGGTCGTACGAATGTCTCCGAAGATTTTCCGACTTTTTTCGAAAATTTTCGAAGATTGACGAGGAAGATCCGATTATGTTTCGACTTAATATCGATTTACTTTCGCTCATTCATGGCAAACTTGTCACAAAATGTTTCCAAATCGATATCTTAACATAGGGGAGCCCTGAGGACGAGTTTAGTCAACAAGTCAGTGTTTATAAAAAAACTATCAAAGGCGTTTTTGGTCGTTTTGGAATATTTTAGTTCGTTGTGGGTCGTTGTGGATCGTTTTGGGTTCGTTGTGGATCGTTGTGGATCGTTGTGGATGGTTGTGGGTCGTTTTGGGTCATTTTGGGTCGTTTTGGGTGGTTCCTCGTTTTAGTAACTACGAAGTACGGCTACAGCATGCATAATGAGTAGGGACCTTTGCGGAAATCATTCCAAAGCTTGCACAAAGTTTAAACATTATATATAAATAAAGCAAATAAAACAGACTTCTACACTTGACATTATAGACATCGTCATCCTTTTAATAAAAAGATAAATTTAAAGTTGAAGTTTAAGTATAGAATAACTATGGTTAAAACATACCTATCTGATTTGGGTATAGAATGGTTAAAATATACCCATAATTTGGGTATAGAATTACTATGGTTAAAATACACTCATAATTTGGGTACAGAATAACCATGGATGCAACAAAGATATTTTGACAAGTGTTTTATATTGCTACTTTTCACTCCAAACTAGCTATCGTTTAAACTTGTATACATTATGCTTACATTCATAAGCTAAGCATAGACGAGCCAAGTCCCATCACTTATGCACTTCCCCCTCCTCCCAGAGGGCCACCGGTGACACTGCCACGCTTTGATCGAGAGGAAACTGGCACTCGATCCGCACGTGGTAAGGAATAAACAGAGAATACGGTTAGATTTTATAGACCGGCATTATCGGAGGAGTTGTAGTTCAGTGCAAAGTTTACACGAAATCCTGCGCGCCACAAACGTGATCTTCTTTTAACGAGCAAAACGCAATGGGTTCTGTATCAATACAGCGTTTGTGCCCAAGAGAATCGGCCAAACTTATTTCGTCATCGAGTCGAGATGTTGCTGTGTGTGAGCACGGTGTCTCGAAAACCTCGGAGATTGTTTTCGAGTGTCTAAAATCGCGCAAATACAGCTTCAAGATCTGGAAAGAGCATGAACTGCATCCTAAAAGTATGACCAAGGAAACAGTTGATTGGATTTTCGTGCTGGATACCTTGAACTTTTCATTTTGGACTGACGAGAATAAAGAACCGTGGATTGTAAGATTTGAAGGAAAGAATTATTCAGGTTATTGGGGTCTTTGTGCTGGAATCAACAGAGCTTTGAAGGTGAGAAAAAGTTTCTTATTTCAAGTTTGTGGGAAAGTCTGTGAAGTGTATACTCCCTTTGTAAGGTAGCAAGGAAAGTCTTCTGAATTTTGATTGGCCAATAAGGACAATAAGGTCCTTGATAGGTTACATGCAGTAAAAAAGCGGAAAAGATCTCATGTGTATACCCACCACGAGTACCCAACTATTTAACACATGTTAAATTATTCAATGCACCATTCAATTACGTCAACATACATTTCAATTACATCTAGGGGACTCTTGGTGGGTATATACAGGAGATCTCTGCCTGTAAAGGGAAACAGTTACTTACAATGGAACTCATGGTGGGTATATACATGAGATCTCTGCCAAAAAAGCTAACAGATCATGTGCACAGTTTTGGTTGGACTGTACACTAACCAAGCAGTACAGTTGAACCTCGATTATCTGGACTTTCGACTCTCTTGTTTCTCTGGTCCTGCTTTTTTTCATCAATATTAATAAGAGGTGGTGTATGGTGGCCCAGCATTATCATAGTAAAATATGTAAGTTTTTGAGGAGAAAGGAATAAAAAATGGAAAGAAACTAAAAATATAAGCAATCAAAATGGAAAAAAGGGAGAAAAAATAATATTGTAATAAGAATTAATATAGAAAGTAAAAAATATTTGTTGACTAATTAAAAAGTAAAAAAAAATAAGAAAAATAATTTAAGCACTAAAAATATTTTGAAAAACAATATAATCGAACAAAAAAAAAGAGAAAAAGTAAAAACATTGAAAATAATTATTAAAAAACAACATTGAAAATCAACATCGAAAATCAACATTTAAAATAAACATTGAAAATCAACATTGGAAATCAACATTGGAAATCAACATTGGAAATCGACATAGGAAAAAAAAAACAAACGTTATTCCACGTGGCCTGTCGTTATCATAGACCAAGATGCTTTGCACGCATATTCAATACAAGAGAGGTGATTAGAAGCTCCTGATCCATCAAGGTACTTGATATCTGCAGTATATGATAACTTAAGTGTAAATATTGTGAGCAAGAGAGAGGAAAACACAAAGGGAACCATTTATTGTTCATAAGCCTGATAAGCCACATAGTGCAGTGGCCCATCGTTCTCGTAGCCCGTGAAGGCTTTAATCAGCGGACTTCAGCCGAGCTTGAGACCCGGATGACCCATATCGAAGAGGAATCGCTCGAGAAATCCAAACAGAAACGTCCCACGTCCAAAATGAGTAGAATTCGGAATACTGACTGGGAAAACGACGAGAACCTGAAAGCTGACATACAGAAATACGTGCTCCAAAACTTGACTCGTAAAGAAGTTCTTGACTTTCTGGGTCGAGACTATCCGCAATATGTGTGGAGTCTTCCAACACTGATGGCTCACTTTGGGGTGAAATATGTAGACTACGGAACAGACCTGAAAGTCGTAGAGAAGACAGTCAAAGAAGAAACTAGTGGACCAGGGCAACTCTTGGGGTACCGATCAATGCACAAAAAGTTACGAGAGCACCACCATTTGGCAATACCACGAGGCTTCGTGTACGATGTCATGACGCAGATTGACCCTGAAGGTCTTGAGAGCCGAGGAAAAGTTGGACAAAAGAAGCGACACAGAGGGGCGACTGGCACATTTACATCACTGGTAAGATATCTGTTAGTGCTATTTTTCACAGGTTCACGAAAAACACCTGATCATGTTTCGCGAGTGTAAGCTTTGCATACAAAAAACTGATACAATATGTGAGCCAGCGCGTGTGCATGCGAGGCATGCAAGTCAAACCGAACAAATACGAGGCAAAATATATATCGTTTTCTGTTAAGACTTTTAACAAAGTCTAAAAAGGCTATGTAAGACCGTCTTTTACCATTTCTGATTTCTCACTGCCATGTTGAATGCCAATAAGGTCCTGTAGACGAGCCTCCAACAACAACACTGTCACGCAATTGTCACGTATTACCTTATTATAGGGAATTAACAATGCATGTACATGTTACTGGGGAGTTAAAAGTTAAATGAATGAATGTTAAAAGTCTAAACAGAAAACGATATATAATTTGCCTCGTATGTGTTTGGTTTGACTTGCATGCCTCACATGCACACGCGCTGGCTCACATATTGTATCAGTTTTTTGTATGCAAAGCTTACACTCGCGAAACATGATCAGGTGTTTTTCGTGAACCTGTGAAAAATAGCACTAACAGATATCTTACCAGTGATGTAAATGTGCCAGTCGCCCCTCTGTGTCGCTTCTTTTGTCCAACTTTTCCTCGGCTCTCAAGACCTTCAGGGTCAATCTGCGTCATGACATCGTACACGAAGCCTCGTGGTATTGCCAAATGGTGGTGCTCTCGTAACTTTTTGTGCATTGATCGGTACCCCAAGAGTTGCCCTGGTCCACTAGTTTCTTCTTTGACTGTCTTCTCTACGACTTTCAGGTCTGTTCCGTAGTCTACATATTTCACCCCAAAGTGAGCCATCAGTGTTGGAAGACTCCACACATATTGCGGATAGTCTCGACCCAGAAAGTCAAGAACTTCTTTACGAGTCAAGTTTTGGAGCACGTATTTCTGTATGTCAGCTTTCAGGTTCTCGTCGTTTTCCCAGTCAGTATTCCGAATTCTACTCATTTTGGACGTGGGACGTTTCTGTTTGGATTTCTCGAGCGATTCCTCTTCAATATGGGTCATCCGGGTCTCAAGCTCGGCTGAAGTCCGCTGATTAAAGCCTTCACGGGCTACGAGAACGATGGGCCACTGCACTATGTGGCTTATCAGGCTTATGAACAATAAATGGTTCCCTTTGTGTTTTCCTCTCTCTTGCTCACAATATTTACACTTAAGTTATCATATACTGCAGATATCAAGTACCTTGATGGATCAGGAGCTTCTAATCACCTCTCTTGTATTGAATATGCGTGCAAAGCATCTTGGTCTACGATAACGACAGGCCACGTGGAATAACGTTTGTTTTTTTTTTCCTATGTCGATTTCCAATGTTGATTTCCAATGTTGATTTCCAATGTTGATTTTCAATGTTTATTTTAAATGTTGATTTTCGATGTTGATTTTCAATGTTGTTTTTTAATAATTATTTTCAATGTTTTTACTTTTTCTCTTTTTTTTTGTTCGATTATATTGTTTTTCAAAATATTTTTAGTGCTTAAATTATTTTTCTTATTTTTTTTACTTTTTAATTAGTCAACAAATATTTTTTACTTTCTATATTAATTCTTATTACAATATTATTTTTTCTCCCTTTTTTCCATTTTGATTGCTTATATTTTTAGTTTCTTTCCATTTTTTATTCCTTTCTCCTCAAAAACTTACATATTTTACTATGATAATGCTGGGCCACCATAGTGATGTTGGAATAGAAAACTGGAAATACATGAATCATTTGTCAAAACAACCCAGGGTCAATACAAAAGGTTTACTTCATCATACAGAATCTTTAATTTGAAGTCGATTTCGTAATGATAGTATTATCAGACCAATAAAAGCACCCTTTAACCCTTGAAGTCCTAGTACTGACCAGCATTCCATTTCTCATTACATTTATTCACTGTTCATCAACCTTTCAGGTTATGAGAATAAAGAAAATGATGACCAAAAGAGAGTTGTATTCTTGATGTTTAAACAAATTCTCCTCACTAGTACCACAACAAATTTTAGCAAAGTGTTACAAGCGTGACTTATCATGAAATAGCGTGATAACAACACTTGCGTATTAACAATGTAATCGGCATAACCTCACATAAAATCTGCTGTGTGTTAGATTGCTCAACATGCTGAGCAGTTAGGTGAAAATGAAAATGGATATTTGCTCTTTAGGGGTTAAATGTACCTCCTGATACAATGATTTTATTGACTCTCCATTGAGAAAAGTGAGATTTGCAATAGGCTGACCAGCAGTGACAAATTAATTAACTTTTGTGTTGTGTCACCAGAGAATTAGCATGAAGCAATGTAATATTTATTTTTTACATACAGTAATCATGCAAACACCATAAATATGAACACTTATTTAACACAAGTTTGTATGACATGACAGTTGCTGCCTTTTTGGGTTTCATTGTGGATATGTAGTACAGTAGGTCATTTAGTATGTTTTCTATACATTCCCAATACAGAGATAGAACTGTTTGCAATGTTATTGATCTGTAGTAAGACCTAAATGGTTAGTCATCTAATTTTTACTTACCATTTCAGGAAGGAATCCCCATCACCAATCCTTTGTACTACGCTGAAGTGACTACAGAACAATTACAACACATCTTTCGATCAGAAACACCAACAAAGATGCCGCTGCTTGAAAAAAGAGCTTGGAATTTGAACGAAGTTGGAAGAATACTCTGTCAAAACTATAACCATTCTTTTGTAAATGTGATTGTGGAATGTGGTCAAAGTGCAAAAAAACTTCTTGAGACTGTGACACGTCTATTCAAGAATTTTCAGGATGAAGCAGAGTTTGATGGTAAGCTTGTCTCCTTCTATAAGAGAGCACAGATTTTGGTTGCTGACATTTGGGCCTGTTTTGAAGGTCACTCATGGGGTGCATTTCCTGATATTTCTTACCTCACAATGTTTGCCGACTATAAAGTACCACAATCATTATTGCACTTAAATGTGTTGAAATATTCTGAAGAGCTAATGGACAAGTTAAAAAGGGGAGAGATCATTCCTGCTGGACACAGACTGGAACTAGAAATTCGAGGTAACTCTATGTGGGCAGTAGAGCAAATTTTCGAGAAAGTGAAAAAGAAAGCTGCTTTTGATTTAGAATTCAGCTCTTTGTTACCCGAGGAACTCTCCCAAGTTTTGAACTCAGTGATAATTGATTTTTATCTGTGGGACTTTGCTAAAGAAAAGTTGGAAGGAGTGACTGATTTACCATGCCACAAAACAAGAACAATATTCTACTAAAAATATTTTGACCTTGTCATTTTTATGATCTGACTGGTAATTCTCCTACACTAATTTCTCTTACACTTCGCTATAAAGTTTACAATCTGAATATTAGTTTGTAGAATTTGGTGTAAGATGATTGTTACATATGGTTTGAACCCAGGAGTCTTGGTAGGTGTTTGTTGAGTTTGATTGTGTGGATGTAAGTAATTCTGAGAAAACTGTTCAGTTGTTGACTTTGACGACAATAATTTGATCATCAAGGTGTGGATAGTTCTTTGGTGAATTATTCTTCTTTCTAAGAACTACTGTATTCAATAACAATATCTTGGTGGTACTCAGCACTCACCAGGCCCTTTTAAGAACGCTTGAATTTTTTTTAAAGAAAATATGGTCAAAAGTTGGGGTGCGGCCTATACACGTGCGAATACGGTACCTACATGTACTGTACACTCAAAACGGTCACACTCAACAAACAAATTCATTTTTGGTGCATAAACAAACCTTTCAATCTTTTGCAAGAGATGAGTATATATTCTCATAAGAGTGTTTTGGTTGTAAGGTAAGGTATGTGGACCACACAAAAATAACAATTGCTATTACATAAGTGACCTCAAATCCATCTTTACTTAACACTGATATTCATAACCAAACACTGAAAATGATGCTCTATCAAGTTTAAAACTGATTTACAACTTTGCTCTGAGCTAAAACGAGCTGTAAGATTTCATGGTAACAATAATTTCCGGTACTCTGTTATGTTTAAAGTAATGGAAACTGAAAAAAAAATTAATAGTTTCCAGTGTAAATATTCAGTCATATTGATCAAATTTCACTTGATATGAGTTTCTTCCAGTCTGATTCTCAACTGGTTGAGCAATTTGTTGGTTGACTCTGCTTATATACGAAACAAAAATGTTGTTTATTACAAAACAGTCCTAAGAAAATACGCACGCTGATTGGTTAGAATTCGTGTTTCTATAACTCGATAGAAACACAGAACTAGCACGAGCTGTTGACGTAATGATGACGCAAGCAAAGAGAATTTACATTTTGATAATCAAAGTTAACAAGTTGTTTTTCTTTTTTTCGTTGCGGTGTTTTCTAAAAGAAATAGAAAACATGTTCTTCGTGTTTCTATCGAGTTATAGAAACACGAGTGAAAGTTTGGGAGAACTCGAAAAAGCTGTGGAAACACTCGCCTGCGGCTCATGTTCCCACAGCATTTCTCGTTTTCCCAAACTTCCACTCATGTCTCTATAACTCAATAGAAACACGGAAAATGTTTTCTATTTCTTAAGTAGATGCTAACCACCATCTTGTATCATTTCCAAACTGCATTGCATGGTACTAGTGGCCCACATGTTCCCTTCTCTGTGCAATCACATGACAGATGTTAAACTTATTTTTTAAAAAAAGTATACACTGAAGCTCTGTTTTAAAGTATTTACAAGATGTTTATTATCCCCATGAATTTTAAGGGAACAAGCAACAACAACAACTACTACTTTATTTGCCTTTAAATACAGAAGTTAGAGTAGTTTGCCCCACAAATAGCTGAAAAGCTAGTCCTGGTGTGGCAAAAAGTAGTTACAGATGGGTTCCCACAATGTCTAGGCACGGAACTGAAAAATTGTTTTCCATGGGATTTGAAATCCTAGGGCTTGTAAAGGCTATGTATGTTGCTGTAATGTTCCAGAAAAGTTCCACAAGTTGTACTTTTATGCTACCTCATATTTAACTGCTGTAGGTCCAATCTATTATTTATAAAGTTTATAATGACCATTATATTTTTTTCATACATACCTAAATTATTGCCTAATAAATATTGATGTTGTATTATTGTTAATTAAGAATGTAATCTTTGCTGCACTCAACACAAACTTGCAAACATCTGATATTAATTTTACATGTAAATATTACAAAAAAATCTGAAACTAACAGAAAAGAGATGCATATGTATGGAAGAGAGAAAATCTCTTCCCCTTCTATCATGCTATTTATTATTAAACAGGATAAATAACATTTGAGTTCTCTGATTGCTTCTTTTAACGCACTAGTTTGAAGCCATGCCCAGTGTCATACACTGCTGGGGGAAACCAGCGCATCTTGAACCTACGGCAGCTGTGTGTCAACCAATCAAAAACACACAACACATTTGTGTTGCATGGCAAATGGGTAAAGATTCTTGTTATAGGTTTTATGAACCTTGGAAAATTTTGCTCAACATGTTGAACAATATCTTCTGCAGTTGGTTCATGGAATCGAAAGCAACACCAATCTCTTGATACGCCATACATGGGTTTGACATTCAAACTGTTCTTCTGCCAATAATTCTCAGGTTTAGAGTCACTAGTGTTGAAATCTTCCCACAGTTTGGTTAGCTCACCAAAAGGAAAAGTATTTCCCAACTCTGGATCATGTCTAGCGGTCAGTTTTCCTGTTTGGATGGCCACATAGTCATTCTTAATTTGCCAAATATTCTGCAGCCACTTGTCAGAATGCGATGTATCCAGAAACAGTAGAAGCCGTGCTCCAGTTTCTTTATTTTTGTTTCTCCACCATTTTAATATTGTTTCAAAAGAAAGTGTTTTATTTTCTGTAAGGGCCCAGTCGCCATTATCCAACACATGTCCACTGTAGAATAGGATGTATGTGTCATAGTGTAACCCTGGAATGACACGCTGTTCAAAGAATGAGTTTATTTTGCTTTCAATGTAGTCATATGAAATCCCGCTGGTTGAAAAATCTGTCCCAAAGTTGTGGATCATATGATTGGCAAAAAAACGTGACACAATGTTCACTAATTCCATAGCTTTTGTGTTGATTGTTTGGAACGCATTTTGTGACATGACAACAAAATTTTCAGTGGAACTGTACTGATGAGCTGGTGTGACCACTGCATAACCAATGGCCGTCCCACCCACACACTTACCAAGCTTTGCGAGAATGTCGTACATAACAAGCTCAATTGGAAGAACAATCAACAGCATACTGATATACACTGGATTGGTTTCCTGCCATGCTGACACAATCATCAGGAAAGATGACATCAACGTGTATAGTGTGACAATCTGTGACACTAAACAGAAATGCCGAACACCTTTTGAAGCCATCACCTCAGACATACTGTTGTCATTAAATTCTCCCCTTGTGTTCAGTACAAGGGCACACTCCTCCAGTTTTCCAACAAAACCCCAACACGTTATGATAAACATGACATGGAACCACACCCAAGGAACTGAGCACAGTACAAACAAAGGAAGCCTGTAAACAGGTAAATGAGGCTGTCCAAGAACTTGTGTGCAAAAAGCATAAAAAATCACTTGAGCTGCTAACACAACCATTATTTGAAGCCTGTGCATGCACCTCCCTTGGAAGATAAATTTTTTCCAGGTCTCCAAAAGAGAGAGTTTAGAGAAATACATATTAATTAGAGTTTCGAAACTGAGGTGAGTGATGAAGGCAGATAAAATGTATGGGTTGTAGTTGATGCCTGTAGCTGGAAAGAAGTAAACACTCCCCAGAAAACAAAGGCAGGTTGCGCTCAATAGGGTGGCACTTGATTTTAAATGAAAGGCCATGAGATGAAGCGTTAATGCAATAAGCATTGTAAACATGCTGCTAAAATGCATTGTTCCAGTGGTGCCAGCGAGAAATCCGAGCAAAAGCAAACACTCGTCTGTTTTGAGGAATACAGAGTCAAACGTTGCAGTATGACAAGTCCTTTCAATAAGAACTTTGAAACAGTTGACAGCAGTGCTTCCCATTACTAAAATATCCGTGATGTCCAGGTCATGGAAGGAATCGAGAAAATGGTCGTAGGCGATTTCTGTGAATGACAAGACACTGCACAAAACCCCCATCCACAAATAGCAGAATCCTCTTGCGAAGTCTTTGTAACCGTATATGTACGTTGCCAGTGAAATCAAAACGGCTAACGCGACCACTATAGCAAGCAACTTTATGCTGCCGTCTTCTGTGTGATGTAGCCATCGTTCACGAATACCAGTGGCCGCCCCGGCGAAAAAAAGGATGAAACTGAGGACAGATGAGTACTGAACAACCCTGCTCGCTAGCATCGTGAGCATGGCAGGAAAAAACGTTTCCCCACGTTTCGACGTTACGTACGATGATCGACAAGTTACACCTAATTCAATCTATCGTTGCAAAAAAATTATCCAAAGTGGAGGGAGGAATTCAAAAATTAGCAGCCCTAGAGGCTAAAAATCGACGTCTCCAGTTAATTGCGTGTCAAAGTTCCAACAATAGAGACAATAAATGTGCTAATTTTCCAAAAAGTGACACGCTCTTTCAGCCGCCATTTTTTTCATTGGTCTCCTAGTGCGCACGCCTTACCCGCTGCAACTGCTGTACAAAAACAGGCTCTTGTTTCAAAATGGCGGACCCAGAGCAGTTGAAACTCTCTGATGTCGTAAAGGCATTGCATGGCAGGCTGAGAAGGAAGTTGAGGGAAGGTAAATGTAATATGTACTCTCTTTGCTTTGTTAGCGATTATGGTATCTGATTCCAAGATCGATTGGAATGATTTCCGCACAGGTCCCTACTTCAGTATGCATGCTGTAGCCATACTGTTTCATTCTGCAATAACAAGAAATGTTTACATGAGACAATTCATCCACTGCATGCATAATGAAGTAGGGACCTGTGTGGAAATCTTGCGGATCGATTTCCCTTACAAATAAAACTCTTTAAGTTATCTCCAGCTGAAATTTTTGGGTTCTGTCCTCATATACCGGTACACAAGAGCCGATACAAAAGACCAAACAATACATTTTTACAATAACTGAGCGAATACTCGCGCGCTGATTGGCTAATTTTTATCATCAATAAGAGTACAGACACGTAAAATTTTAATTTAAGTCTTCATTTGACCTTTTTCGCGTTTTGTTATTGTACTATCGGCTCGTGGATCTACAACACTTTGACAATGTTATGACGCAATTTATCATCAATAATAGGACAGACGCATAAAAAACTGACGTCAATTTGTTAAACAGCTAACCAATGACTCCTAAACAAAGGAAATACAATGGGTATTCCCTCATGTACCGGTCTACGAGGACAGAACCAATTTTTGTGTATGATATGATTATTTCCATTGAACACTCCTGCTTAGGGACTTCTGCTCCCAAACAGGGTGTAATTTTGTAGAGTAAAGAGTTCCTGGGGGGGGGACTCTCATATGGAGTGGACGGGGATGCTCGTCGGAAATTTTGAATTTAACCCCTAAAAGAGACCAATCTGGGCGTGGCCGAAGCTAATGCAGACCCCTAAAATCAAAATCAAAATTCTTTCTGTTTTGTTATTTTTTCGCGTGCAACCATTAACGAGACCTTGACGGCTAAAAATAATAACATTTTGCCCAGAACATCCTACGCGAGACCAGAATCCTAAATTTACACCCCTAAGCGAGACGACGAGCATCCCCGTCCATTCCATATGGGAGTTCCCCCCCCCCCCCCCCCCGGGAAAGAGTTTAGGTTCTGAAACAACTGGTGCTGCCACAGGAAAAGATACCAGATTCTCATTAAGGGATTTTTTTAGGATATTAAAGAATACCCACAAAAAAAAAAAACAAATTTGGAAGACTAAGACAAGTCTCAAGACAAAGGAGGAAACTTGGCTGGGAATATTCCCTGGATGAACTTGTCTCGTTTTGCCAAATTTGGGAATTTTGTAGTTGTTTAATAAAAACTCTATAAAATACTATAATAGGAATCTGGTATTTTTTCCTGTGATATGCATGTGTCAGTTGCAAATTGAAACGTACAAAAATGGGTTATCAAACAAGTTGATAAATGCAAGTTGTACAACAGTTAAGTTAAGTTAAGTTACTGGTTGTTTTGAGTTTTAGCCCTTTGTCAGAGCAAATTTATTTTGAAGACTTAGGGCCACACCCCAGCTGAAATCCATTTTGAGGATCCCAACCCTGTAAGCTGTAAAATCATTTTTCTGTTTTCCATCTCCCTTTAAACAGCAAATGGTGACCATGCATTAGTCTGGAAAAACCACTGTACAGATAAGGAGAGCCTGGAACAATATGCTTCAGCAATGCGCATGCTTGCTGTTAATCACTGGACAAAACAAGCCCCTCAAGGGAGAGTTGAGTGGTGTTATAACACAGCATCTGAATTCTTCAGAGGGGGAGGGCTGAAAAGGCAAATGGAAAAGCAGAAAAGAAGACTTCAATTTGCCAGAGAAGCAAAACAGTGTTGCTGCTGTTTTGTTCCAGAAGATGAAAGCAAGTTTAGTTCACAAGCTCAAAGCATCATGTGGGTAAATAATGTTGTGGTATATGTATTTTTATTATATCTCTGAGTTAGTACGCATGCTGTGATTGGTCAATTTAGTGGGCCATACAGTGAAGTACGGCCCGCTAAATTTAAAAGTTTGTTTTGAGATATAATAAATATCTTACAAACCTTGTTTTCTCAGTCCGTAGTGTACGGACCTCAAACTCGGTTAGTAAGAGATATATATTATGCATGTTATCTTGAGACCAAATAAGATCGGGAACAAGGCATTCGCTCTGACAAACGGCTAATGCTTGAAATGTTAGCACCTCCCTTTTACCTTGGTGGTATAACTTACTTAATCAACTCGTTTGATTTACCCTATTTCCTGTCAATCACAGTGCTCATTTTGTAGAGTAAAAGTCTAGGTATATAACAACATAATATCAAGCCATGTTGACCTTGCACTTGGTCAACAATGCATGAGTACTGATACAGATGTAGCCTACTTGGCCTGCATTCAAAGATGAGGGTAGAAGGGGAGTTCATGGGTGAAGCACAGGTGAGGGGCACCCTCCACGCTCAAATTCCACACACCCAAAATCCACACACCCAAAATCCACAGTACCGTACTGTGGTGCTGTTTGTTTTACTATACAGTGTGACCATTCTTTGGAACACTTCTGAACAGTATTGTACTGGGGTATTGACTGTGTTCTTCGCTGTCTTGTAGACAATGGTGGAAAAAAGCCTGGGGAAAAAGTAATCTGGTACTGTTTGCTCTATCATACAGTTTATAAAAAAGAATAATTTACAGTGGTTTTCTTTTGTATTTTAAACCAGATATCCTCCAGTGAACGGCAGACTAGATTTGCTTGACGTTGGAAGCTGTTTTAATCCATTTTCGGTGTACAAAGATATTGATCCCGTTCCAATTGATCTACATCCAGCAGATCCAGTAAGTTGGGATGGGAGGAGGGATCATTCACACTTGGTGTCCAGACATTTTATCTGATATAGTGTGGGTACCACTGGGTGCAAATGTCTTTTCATAAGTGCCTGCACTAATGTTTGGGCATGGTACTTGGGCATGCTCAAGCTCTCAATTTGGCATGGGTTTAAGTCTGCACATAAGATAGACAATGTCTGGTGCCTGAACCCAGTGCGCTTGTAGTGGTTGTGAATGACAGCTTAGTCTCTTTTATTAGTATTTTCTTTGTATCAGGGATTTACTGGATGTAAAATCCCATATAGATAAAATTTGACAATGGATGGAAAAGTATTTACCTGTATGTCAGAGGGAACAGAACAAAAATCAGTGTTCTCTCTGGCTTTTAGATCTGTCAGTCATTACATCATACACCGTTTGCAATTCCCGGTCCCGAGGAAATTTTCCTAGTACCAGAGAATATATTAGAAATCCGACTTTGCTTACATGAACATTAATAACTAAATGGGTCAGAGTTGGTCCCCAAAATTATAAATTGGGGCCCCTAAAATTATAAGTTGCGAGTCCCAGAGACTCCCAAATTTGTCCCTGTTCTGTATGTCATTCATCCAGTACTCTTATCTATTTAGAAATTTCTGCTAGAATCAGGTGTGTCCTTCACTGCATTATTGACTCATTGGAGTGGTGTGAAAGAGTCTTTCTTAAGGTGGGAAGTTACCCAAAGTTCTTATGGGTGACATTTTTTGTTTGTTTTCCTAGGCTGTGTTTAAATGCGACTTTCTCAATGCTGAAGTTATAATAACAGCGCCATTAAGGCGACAAGTATCGTCTGAAACAAGCAGTAGCAGAGTGTCCTCAATCTGCTTGTCAAAAGAAGAAAGCGCTGTCTGTGGAGGGCATTGTGTCTTCAATACTGAAAACCTTTCTCATGAGCCAAGAACATCTATCACTGATCAGTACACACCAATGGATAGTAGAAAAAGTACACTTTCGAACCCAATTTTTACGGAGTTATCAAATGAAGTTTTTAATATGGACAACACTTTTAAAGTAGGCCATGAATTGAAAATGCTCCCAGCAGCGAAATTTCACGTCGTCGTGTTTTCTCTACTTTTGTCTTATTTCCCAGCTCCTATTCAAAGATGGGAGTGTTGTTTGAAGGCTCATCGACTTCTACTCACAAACGGCCTTTTGTTAATCGTCACACCAGATTCCAGTCACCAGAACCGTAACGCGGCCATGGTGAAATCATGGAAGACTGGTATCGAATCGATGGGATTTATACGTTGGAAGTGTGTTAAACAAACGCACCTTCATTGTATGGCATTCCGTAAGGTAGCTCCGTGCCATTTCTGTAACCATAGTAACGGCTCTCCTGAGATGCTGTATATTCCGCAAGATTTTCAAGATGAAGAAGGTCCGATCGAAACAAGGCCGCACATCGAAGTGGACGATGTTGAAATAATGGAGTTATTTAACGAACTTCCGAACATCGATGAGTCTGATGATACGTGACGTAAAGTTTCCAAGATACATTTTGACCAATCGCGCTCTTAAAGTAATTTTGTGATTTCACCATGTTGTGTTGCGTAGTAGGGCATCGCGTAGTCTCCTCCGCAGCCGTTATTAGGGTCGTCACGCAACGCTTCTCCCCCACTAACTAAGCGTTGCGTGACGACCCTAATACCGGCTGCGGAGGAGACTAAGCATCGCGCACCCAAGTATTTTTAACATTTTGATTTGAAATGAAAAATGAAGTGAACTCCTACTGATTTAGACCGAAATTATATATGTGATACTGACCAAGCGTGAGGTCAATATGGCTGCTCATTCGCCAAATTGTTTTTTTGTGTTGTTACTGATCGAGACGTCGCGGCCAGTAAAAACGCATTGAGCCATATTGACCGTACAAGCTTGGTCACTGAAGGATTTCTTTTGTGGCCATTTTGTTTCGTTTGGTTTCGTTGGGAATACCGTGAAATCCCAAGCGGGAAAGATAAGCCCATCTTGACCGCTCTGGCAGCCAATCAGAACTCAGGATTCGCCTTATCTTGCTCCTTCGCGGAACCACCCATATAATAAGCATAGATATTCCCCCAAGAATGTTATCTGTTCTTGTGACCCGACACTTTTCTAAGGGCGAAGCCTGAGAAAAACTGGGAGCTCTAAGGAACAGAAAACGTCAATGATAAATATCCGTGCCTTTTCCGAAGCTAAATAAGCTGGAGTATTTTTACACTCGCATTAAAGACTACATATTCAAAGAGAAAGTATCGACCCAACATAGTAGAGTGTTTTTAAATAAGAACCCATTAAGTCAGTTGGTGAGCGGCTCGCATAGGATAGTATAGTACGCCCCGAGAACCAATCAGAAAGCTTCTTTTACTTCTTGGTCTAGGGAACCGTTTATCGAAAGGCTCGCTAACTTACCGGCCCGGAAAGCTAATAGAGAGCTTAAGCAAGAACAAAGACCACTCCGAGGACGGCACGTTCAAAAAAATAGATTTGTTTTTTTCTGTACCAATGGCGGCAGGCTTGTCTCATTTTCTTTCCATAGCTTTTCAAACCGACGATTTTCCAACTTAACCCGTTCACAGTTCATTACAAATTTTTCTTGGCAATTTTGTCGTTGTGCGCTCGCGTCTTCCAGAACCTGAAAAATGGTCATTCCACGTTGTTTTGGAAAGGACGGCAAAGAAATCTACCAGACCGTTTTTTGCACGTACACTGATTTCATTGTTTCGTTCATCAACGCTATTGTTTGGTGCCGTTGTGGTCGATGTCGTCGTGGTGTTTTGCTTGAGGTTCCTATTTCCTAGACCAGGGAGGGGTCCTAGGGTGCCTCTGAACCCCTCCCCCCCCCCTTTGTGAGATAATTGTTTTATGTCCCAAGAATTCAGGGGCCGGTTGTTCGAAGGCCAATTAGCGCTAACCCAGGGTTAAATTTTAACCTGGGTTTCTTTTCCTCTTGTTAAAAAGCATTTTCTCCGATAACCTTTTTCTCTTTTTTCCAGAGCATACAATCATCAAATTGTATTCAAAAAGAATTATACTAAATGTGCTTTTTAAGCTTTCAAATCTGCATTTAAATTTCGCAGTAACCCTGGGTTCCCTTAAACATGCTTCGAACAACCGGCCCCAGGTGGCGAAAACATGCGAATCCGAAGAATCAACACGCAATAAATCTTTTCCAGTGCCAGATAGTTACATACTCCAGTTGCACGACCGAACATCTGCAGTTGACCATGTTCTTGTTCGTAACTAAAATTATGAAGGTGATCTTGTGATCCCCCTCTTTGAAAAATTCTAGCTTAGCTTCGCCCCTGTAGTCGCAGTGTTTGTCTCGGGGATTACAGTTTTGTTAGTTTTCAATGTTAAGTAATAGTATTTAAGGTTATCTTGTACGTAAGGCTGCTTTATACGTACGCTACGAACTAGAGAAACACACGGTACACCGCGACCTAAAAATTGAGCTCCGGGCCCGTAAAGTTATTAGATCTTTGAAGATACGAACCCCAGGTCACTTCGATAATAACAGAACTACAACATTCGTCGGTCATGTTTAATGTATTTAAAATGTAAACATCGTAATATGGTCATTAACTCTTTCATTAGAACTCATGTTCAAGACCTGAAAGTGTGGCGAACCAGGATTGTCTCTTGCCGGTCAAAAAATTGAATTCCTTATTTCTTCACAACTTCACAAATTGCACAACAAGAAAAAAATTGGCGGGAATTGCATGTAAAAATTTCCATCCTGTGGAAATGTAAAATTCGCAGCGGTGCACATTGCCAGCGTAAACCGGTTTTAATTATGAAGGTTTTCAAAGTCATGACGAATAAACCTTAGATTCAGTTGCATATTTGGATTGCGATGAAGCACAAACTAAGAGATAGCAGGGCTGTAAAAAGGGGAACACCGCAACAAGCTTGACCTTCATTCTCAAACATTGGATGGTGTTCGTGGTGCTCAACCCGCCTTTTTCGCTGTTTTGGAATTGTGGAATCTAGCTGCACGTGGTTGTTTTTTTCGAGAAGAACTGCCGCGGCCACCAATGCTTGAAATGGATCCATGTCATTTCGTTCTGGGGAATTCATAAACTTCACTGCGTTTTTTCCTGCCTCTTCGCATGCTTTCTGATCCGCAGATTTGAGCGGCTTATACACGACCGTGATGTCATTCGTTTCCAACAAATCTGTGGTCAGCTGACACCTGTCTGAACCTACAAACTTGTCAAGCAGGTTTTCCAGGTTGGCTTGGAAAAAATCGAGGCTGTTCAATGGTTGAGGTGGTTTCACTTGGGTTAAACCAATCATGTCGCTTGCTGCTTCGTCCAATCGAATACTCACAGCTGAGCCTAAAATTTTCAGAGGACTGTGTTAAATAAGCCGTAACACGGCACAGAGGCACGTTAAAAAAGGGGGCGAAGGCCACCAGGATTTTACGGATAGGAGTACTTTGATACTGTACCGAGAAGTGACAATAGCCCGAGACGCTTCATGCAATTGAAACCGAGAAAAAGCCTAACAGCGTGACCCTTTGTAGAGAGCGCGCGCATTCTGTGGCAAGTGTAGGCTTCCTGTGGCAAGAGTAGCCCCCTGTGCTTTATCTAGTATAAATACTCACGTGATTATACAAAATCGAGCGCTCTGATTGATTCGCTATCTCGGATTATCAGCCGATAATCACCTCGACTAACAAATGGCTGCCAGTCGTTCGCGCGCTTTTTCGTTTTGTACAACGCCTTTTCTTTCCTTTTTTTGAAACAATCACGTGTGTATTTATACTAAAACAATTATTCGCCTCAGGCTCAGTGATTATCGGTGAATATAGAGCGTTTTCACTCACGTGGCCAGCAGCCATGCAAATGTTTTGGAACAAAAGAAAGTTTTTACATATAAAAAAAGAGTTCAACTCCCAGGGGATTAGTTTGGAACACCAACATGGCTGCCGTTTCATTGTTTTGGAACACCAAAATGGCTGCTGTGACGTCATGTGAAAACGCTCTATTAAGCGATAATCACTTCGCCTTTGGCGAATAATTGTTGAATATTCTTAGATACTCTACTAACCACAAATTGGACAACAGGCCCCCTCGGGGATGACAGGTTTTTCACAATCTGCATCCAGACAACGTAGCATGTCCAAGGCCATTTTACATTGCGGCTTGACAAACCCTTCCGGTACACTGTTGTTTCTGACAAGGTTGTCATTGTAGTCCTCACAATTCCCCATGTAGTCGACGTGACTGTTTCGGAAACTAGCGTGACAGAAACTTTCGAGCGTCAAGCCGTCCACGCCGCACATCTGCAAAGATGAAACTGTTGATACAAATATCCATTTTGTCGGTCTCCAGAATCCATGCCACTAAAAGTTTTTAAAACGTACTGTTCTGTGATATTTTTTCAATTGTTTTAACTATACAGTGGGGTTCTAATGTTTTCGTCTGTGGATCAAACCATGCAGTGTGACCATTCTTTGTAAAGCTACTAAACAGTACTGTACTTTGGTACTGTTTGTTTTACTATAAAGTGTGGTACCAACTTGTTTGTCTGTGGATAAAACCATTCCAGTGTGACTATTCTTTGGAAAGCCACTAAACAATACTTTACAAAGTATCTTAAGTGTGGCTCTCAAACTCATCAATGGTGCATAAAGGAAAGACAAAGGAAATCAGGCACCGTGACGTGTTTGGAAATCTGATGAAACACGGTTCGTTTTTGCCTCGTTTATTTCTCTTTCTAAATAATTTCGTTCGCTAAGGTATACCAAACACTCGATACATGTGTTTCTTCAATTATCAACCACCTCGAATTTTGTCAAAAATACCCCGCTGCACGTCGTATTTTTAACTCTCTTCTCGGTGTTGGATATGTGATGAAACACTGTATCTCGTGTTTGATATATTACTTCTAATATTTTATCCGTTTCTCCCTCTCTTACCGTGCTGTCATATTCTCCGCACACGTCGCTGCAGGGGCCATAATAGGCCAGGGGTACTCCTTTGGCAAACATAGTGCACTCGTTAGGATATGTTTTCTTGTCCGCACCACACACCTCTTCTTTTTCTGCAAAGCTACAGTCTTGCCGCGGGGAGACTGGGAGAAAGAGGGAAGTAAATATTGAGCTTAAAGCTTCGAAAAATGTTCAAAAGGAATTTTACTAGGCATTTTTGTCAATAGAAAAAAACTAAAAAGAGCAATCCACTTTTGTTAATGTTTTAAAACTACACCCAAATTATTTGCTGTTGTATTTAGCAGTGAATGATACACTATGGGCGCTTACCAAAAGTCAGAACTGACCAGCAGGGCTGGTCAAATTGAAAATGAAGTAGGCTTTTTTTGAGAGTTTTCGCTAAAAACCTGTCGTCGCTTTACACGCTGTGTAGAAATAAACTGATCTGGCTGGACAGTTCCGATTGATAGTGGAATTCTCTTTACAAATGGACCGGTCCGACCGACCACTTCTGGCTAATGGTAAGCGTCCCATGTCATCAGCGTTTGTTAAATCCCATTTTCTGAGCCCGCACGAGTATTGAGCTGCTCACAATACGCAGAGATAGTATGCGCAGAGATAGCATGCGCAGAGACTGGGGCATCTAGGAATTTGTAATCACCATGGTAGTTTTCATCGCATTTTGACTTCGTTGGGTTAAGAGCTGATGTTCAATCTTGTGATCTATATTTAAAATGTTTTCACGGAATTCTCGGCTCCGTCAAACTTGTGTTCTACTCTGAGTGGTAAAGTCATCAAGGGATCATATCCTCCTGAGTTCGTGTGGCTAACGCTGCACTCACTCACTCACTCACTCACTCACTCCGGTGTAGACACTGTTCGTAATTAGTCGGATAGAACTCGGGAGCACCGATATGAAGACGACAATTGTCGTCACCGAAGTGTACTAATCAAAGTTCACGCTGAAAGTGTATCGTACCGGAGCCAGAGTTTGTGGTGATTTTGTAGCTTAACAGGACGATTAGCGAGGCCCTGTTAGGGGTAAATTCCGACAAGCGACATGGCCTTGAAACGTACGGCGACATGAAGGAGCTGAAATGACGACGAACGACGAGCCGCTCACGCGAATTTACGACAGCGACCTTCCGAAATTGCGACGTGAAAGGGTTTGAAACTCAGACGGACGACATAAAGAACCCCCCTAACAGGGACTCAGAGAAGGCCTAGGGATAAGGCTTATAGACCAAATAACATAAATCAACTAAAAATAACTTTCTTTACGTTCACCTTACCACACTGATACTGTGGGCACTCAACAACTTGCCCATCAGTTGTTATACTTGCTAGACAAGGACCGCTTCTCAGTGGAAGACAAATCTCATTTTCTTTGCACTTGGCTTCAGCGCATGGGTCCTGAAGCCAACGACATAGAACGTAACATTTCCCGAGTGTTTTTGACTTTGTGGGAATAAACAACATTACTCGCAAGTTGCCTCAAACTTTGTCATGCAGAGTTGCCAATTATAACTCATGGTCAAATTTTTTTCTTCTTTACATGCGACGGTTGCAGTCAATTCTAGAGAGGTACGTAGATCTCAGCTACACTGAGTTTCAACTGAGTGTTGAACTAATGATGCGATATCTATTGAAAAACTTTTCTTCGGTAATTTGGATCAAACCATGCAGTGTGATCATTCTTTGTAAAGCTACTGAACAGTACTGTACTGTGGTACCGTTTGTTTTACTATACAGTGTGGTTCTAACTTTTTCATCTGGGGATCAAACCATGCAGTGTGACCATTCTTTGTAAAGCTACTGAACAGTACTGTACTGTGGTGCTGTTTGTTTTACTATACAGTGTGGTTCTAACTTTTTCATCTGGGGATCAAACCATGCAGTGTGACCATTCTTTGTAAAGCTACTGAACAGTACTGTACTGTGGTGCTGTTTGTTTTACTATACAGTGTGGTTCTAACTCGTTCATCTGTGGATCAAACAATGTAGTGTGACCATTCTTTGTAAACCTGCTTAACAGTACTGTACTGTGGTACTGTTTGTTTTACTATACAATGTGGTTCTAACTTTTTCATCTGGGGATCAAACCATGCAGTGTGACCATTCTTTGTAAAGCTACTGAACAGTACTGTACTGTGGTACCGTTTGTTTTATTATACAGTGTGGTTCTAACTTTTTCCTCTGGGGATCAAACCATGCAGTGTGACCATTCTTTGTAAAGCTACTGAACAGTACTGTACTGTGGTACCGTTTGTTTTACTATACAATGTGGTTCTAACTTTTTCATCTGAGGATCAAACCATACAGTGTGACCATTCTTTGTAAAGCTACTGAACAGTACTGTACTGTGGTACCGTTTGTTTTACTATACAATGTGGTTCTAACTTTTTCATCTGGGGATCAAACCATACAGTGTGACCATTCTTTGTAAAGCTTCTGAACAGTACTGTACTGTGGTACCGTTTGTTTTACTATACAGTGTGGTTCTACCTTTTTCATCTGTGGATCAAGCCATGCAGTGTGACTATTCTTTGTAAAGCTACTGAACAGTACTGTACTGTGGTACTGTTTGTTTTACTACACAGTGTGGTTCTATCTTTTTCATCTATGGATCAAACCATGCAGTGTGACCATTCTTTGTAAAGCTCCTGAACAGTACTGTACTGTGATAATGTTTGTTTTACTACACAGTGTGGTATATAAGTGGGTACGTACCCATTATACACTGTACCAGATCACCTACCAAACGTTCGCATTTCCCTTGTTTTACATCTTCAACATGGAATCCAGCGCACTCTTGGGCGTGGCACATTGTTGAGTACGTCTTCCAGTTTGGTCCGCACACGGGGGACATGGGTTCCTTGTCGCACTTCATGCACGAATCAGTGCTAAGGATTTCGTTTTTAGATTCCACATCCTCATTAGAGTGACATCGGGAGCGGGTGCAGAGGAGTTTTCCTGAAGAGTAAAACAACACGAATGAGCAGGCACTTAAGGGACGGACCATTAGAAAAGTGATGGGGGGGGGGGGGGTGGGGAAAAATTTAAAAAAAATTCATGCAAGGAAAAATGCCAAAAAAAAACATTCATGCAAAGAAGAAGGTAAAAAAAAATTTCATGCAGAAGGAAGGTCCAATTGTGACTTTTTTACACGTAGTAAAAAAGATTCGTGCAGAGGGGTTCACCTGAAAAAAAAATTCCTGCACAAGTAGTGAGCGAAAAAAAAAATTCGTGCAAGCTGAGAATTCCCCACCCCCCCCCCCCATCACTTTTCTAATGGTTCGTCCCTAAGAACAAAGGTATTAGAAAGGTTTATAGCACATTTTCACTGTCTCGTTGGGTTGTTTACCATCACGACACAAACATAGATTGCACCCATGAAAATGCCTGGCTCCATCCAGGACAGCCTCTTCCGTCTCTAGGGTACACGGTCGTGCTTGGTACATGCCACAGGTTTCCGACCTTGGTTCGCACTGAAGTTTGCCCTTGATACACTGACATAACCGGCATTCAGTGCGGACGTACACTATTGCGCCGTCTGCGATTGGTCCGCGGTGTCTGGGATGAATACAAGAGGATGGCGTATCTGTCAAAATAAAGAGGACGTCTGACTTATAGCTATAATTAACATAACGCTCTCTGCGACTCAGGAATATTAATAAGTTTTTTAACGAAGTTGCGTATACACTCACAGTTCAAATATGTAAGTTCCCGAATTTCAATAATGCAGAGAAAGTGCTTCAGCCGACGGCACCGGACTCAACTGTGATGCTCATTTTAGCCGTAAAGAAGAAGTAAGGGACTGTATATATATGTTATTTACCGGGCGGGAGGTCCGTATGGGAAAAAACTGTGCCCGAGGTCTTGAGTACAGCCCGAGGCCGAAGGCCGAGGGCCGTACTCAAGACCAAGGGCACGGTTTTTTCCCATACGGACCGACCTAGACCGGTAAATAACTTATTTATTTTTTCTGCTTGTTTGCTTTTTTTTTCGCAACAATTTCAATTTGCCGCGAATAGCGCGGATAAAAATCCGGACCGTGGTCCGTATCGTAAAAAGCTGGACCGGTTACGAGCGCGCGATTAGCCAATCAGATTCGAGGATTTGGGATTCCGGCCCGCTGAGATGCTTGGGAAAAAAATAATAAATGTTATGCTATGTTACACAAACAGTGATCACCGAAAAGCACTACAGCATAGTGGCTGTAGCGCCCCTTTTAGGATCCCTACGATTAAAAGTTGGGTGTCTTTTAACAGTGTCCCTTAAAGGGCCCTGCAATATAGCGTTATATGTGACGTTTAACAGCGCCCCTTGAAGAGCCGTACAATTTAGTGTTACATGTGACCTTTAACAATGCCCCTTAAAGAGCCGTACATGTTAGTGTTACATGTGACCTTTAACAATGCCCATTTAAGAACCGTACAATTTTGTGTTACATGTGACCTTTAACAGCGCCCCTTACAGGGCCCTGCAATTTAGTGTTACATGTGACCTTTAACAGCGCCCCTTAAAGGGCCCTGCAATTAAGTGTTACATGTGACGTTTAACAATGCCCATTTAAGAACCGTACAATTTAGTGTTATGTGACCTTAAACAGCGCCCCTTAAAGGGCTCTGCAATATAGTGTTATGTGACCTACCTGTCTGAACACTCAAGTTGTCCTCCGCTTGGAGCAGGTGCCTGGAAGTGCTTAGGTGATGGTTCTGAGGATCGATCCCGTGGTCCCCATTCGTTTGTGAGGCAGCCTCAATACGCATGTGGTGCATACCTATGGTATCATCAATATCTTCCTCCAGGTCACCATCCCTCACCTCCACTTCATGAAGCTTCTCTCGTGGCTCTGCGCTTTCGTCGATGTACAAATCTTCGTCCGCGACACTAGCAGCATGGTTCGGCTCGCCTTGCCATGGTGCAACGGTGTTGTTCCTCTTACCTTGATGGCTGTGAACCATCGTCTGTTTAGCTACTTTCTTTCCAACGATTTTTTCATCAGGTTTTATTGAAGCGTGCTTTTCCCTCTGATGAACACTGTTGGGATGATGAAATTCCTGGGCACTACTTGCGGACGTTGAGTCCGGACTTTCACCAGACGTGTTCTCATCCTCCCCAGACACATACCCTGGGGCCTTTCCTTGCACATTTTCACCGACCCTCCCTTCCCTTACATATTTTTGTCCGTCATCGCCGGAGATAACTTCTGATTTCCCATCCAAATCGATATGCTCGCTTTCTTCCACCGAAGCTTCCATGTCTCCACCTCGATTCATTTCCTCAGAGATCCGTGCTTCGCGTTGATCAAAACCATTGCCATCATCTCCTCCCGAGTAGTCAGTTAGATCGTCATCCTCTCCACCAATCAACTCGTGTTCGAAACTTTCCACGTGATCAGCATCATGGCCATCACGTGCGTGCTGCGTGTTTGACTTGACAAGCACGCGCCGGTGTAGCTGAAAAGTTTGTAAGTGATTATGGCCGTAATTTTCTTCACCAGAATGTTCCGTTTCATCGGTCTCCGGGCTTCCTGCTTCTTCTTCGTCCGTAATAAAACCGAAATCTTCGTCTTTCTCGCCGCGAGAGTGTAAATGCATCTCAAAATTCTCCCTCTCCTTCTGTCCCTCTTCGTCGTCTCTCGCGTGAAGGTTTTCGGCATCGGCGCCTTTTTCATGGTGAACAAGTGACCCTTCCACTCGTATTCCATCTTTCACGGGTCCGCTGCCTTCCTCCATGATTTTATTGTCAACATCTTCATTATCTGATGTGATATGTCTGCCTTCGTCTTTTTTCCTTACATGGAATTGAACATCCGTAACTTCCTGTTGCTGTTCCTTCCCAGATTCCCCCTCGACATTTTCACCGTCTTCACGTACGTGTCTTTCCGTCGCTTCGGCGTGTATCTGAATTTCTCCTTCAGTCTCTTTGCCGTGATGTGATCGTCTATCCTCGTGTACCTGGTTCGGGTCTTCGGTATGGTCAAAAGTGGCTGTTACTTTATCGCTGAATTTTCGGCTAATCTCGTGTTGGTGTCGGGTTGGTCGTCGGACCATTCCATTCATTAGGTCTCCATCCTTGGCCAAGTCTTTTTTGAAATAAACAAAGTATAGACTTGAGCTATTTTGCCAGAATTGTCCGATACAATAGTAATACTGTTATGCGGTACTCTTTCGTTTTGCACAAGGAACCGCTCATTTTTATGAGGGAGGGAAGGGCTGGTTTGATTTGGGAAGCACCATTTAAAAAATTGCATGACCCCCCTCAGCTTGCCAATTTTTCACATGACCACCCCCCCCCCCAATCAAAAGAAAGAGAAGTCAATTTCGGATTAAAACATTATGACATAAAAGTATTGCTAAATATTTGACGTGACCCCCCCCCTTTCCCTAATTTGTTTTCACATGGCCCCCCAAAACCCACCAGGCCCCCCAAAACCCACCAGCCCCCCCCCTCCATTGTAAAAAAAGGTCCCTAAAAGTTCGAAAGTTTCATCAGTGTGGATCAAAGCATGCAGTTTGACCATTCTTTGGAAAGCTATTGAGCAATACTCTACTGTTAAGGATTTTCTGTTGGCTCTAGGATGCATGACAAGAGAAGGTATTTACTTTTCTTTAAGAGTTTCTGACTAATTTTTTTAAAAACCCTTTATCTAGAAGAGACAGGATAAACCAATGAATAGAGTATCTTAATGTGCATGGCCATAATAATTGTGCTTAAAAAAGATAATATAAATAAAAAAAAAACAGCCTGCAGACAGACAGTTTCTCATCTCAGCTTCTCAAACGTTGTCCTGCTGTGTAAAAGTAGCATAGAAAACATTGCTGTGTTGAATATGCATGCAATTAGAAAACACACATCCACTTTCAGTATTACGAGTGACAAACGTTTGTTTCGCGGTGTCATTAAACCGCTAGATCCAGTCATAGACCACAGAAGTTTCAAATGTAGATAATACAGACTCAATTCTCATACGTTTTGGACGGATTGCAAATACATAATTATCTTAGATCATTCTTGATCTCCAAGCAAAGCTAGGCTTCTTTTCCTTTTTGAATAAACATACCATTCTGCTACGTTAATCTCCTTGGCAATTTTCGTGGTTAAATGCTGAAGATTTGTGGAATGTAATTTGTAAAAAAACTTCTGTGCAGGAACGCATTAAGTTCAGAAAAATTTCGTAGGCCTATTTTGACTAACCTTGTTCACTAAAAAAGAACCCATGTTTTGGCTAACACTGCTTAAGCTTAGCAATAAATAATTTATTATAATTGTCCCTTCCATGAATTCATGTCGAAGTTTACTTGAAAGAAACAAGTAGAAATATTAAATATTAGTGAACTGAAACTATTACTTTCTCCGCCTTCCTTTTATGCGCCATGCAGGTAGTTAAAATATGAGATTCAATAGACTAGCAATTTAGCATCGTACTCTATTCGTCTGTGGTCGAAACCTATGACATTTTTTAAATATATCTAAAAACAACCTTTTTAACCGGGATAGATGGTAACAAGTTTGAAGAGACGATTTAGCAAAATGCAAACCCAGAATTTCTATGAATCTTTTTAAAGAGTAAATTATACATGTCCGCATATTTGATTTGTACGTACTGTTAAGATTTTCGGTACATATGGTAGAAAGCCTTTCTCCTCTCATGTTATTTGATCAAGTTGAGCGATTCTATCTAATCTTTCCTGTTTGATTTACTTTCGATGTACATAAACTTACAGTCCTTGTAAACAAGAGAAATTAGCTGTAAAAATAGTTGGTCTCAATTGAAGCTGAATTTTTTAAAACGTGAGGATAAAAGTATTAATCTGATGATGGGAATGTTTTCATTCACTTTATCACTGAAGTAGATGCACAGTTGTCGCTCTAGAAATGCGAGGAAATGTTTGATTTGTTTTAATCACATGCAACAGCTACAATACTACATTTACTGAATTAGGTATTTTCCTTGATTTTAGTGGGCAAAAAGGAAGTCTAGAACTGCAGAAATATCACAGAAGTTTGTGAAATGTCAACGCGAGTTAACAAAAATGAATTCTTCAGGGCAATTTCGTAACTGAAATGAATCGTTTTAAAATCAAACTTTACCTCGAGTGCCTCGACTTCTTTCGCTGCTGATGCAGAAAGGATTCAAAGCTACAACGATAAGAACCAGTATTGTAACACTTCTCCCGTTTACCATTCTGTTTTTATAGAACGATGCACTAAAAAATGACGTTACACGCGAAGATTCACTGCAACGAAAAATCGACAATATTCGTTGCTTGTCCAACGTGAACATGACGTCACAAACTATCTTCCCGCCTTGTCTATTTTATTCATTAGGATGGAGTAGGTAAGCAGATTAAATGTTGCTTCGAGTTTTTTTTTTGGCGTTATCTTGACTTAAGATTCAATGAAAGGTATATTGAGTATTTCTTCTTATTTGATCAATCATACCATTGTATGTTAAAATTGCTTGCCTTGCCAGCTCGATCTGCTTACTGGCTTCAGGATGGGTTTTAACGGAAAAGTGATGGGAGCGAGATTTCAGCAGTAAATGAGATCACTTTCATTTTTTCTTGAGGGACGGACCATTAGAAAAGTGATGGGGGGGGGGGGTGGGTTCCCACTCAGACAAACGACAATTGTAAGGGACGGACCATTAGAAAAGTGATGGGGTGGGGAAAAAAAACAAAAACAAAATTCATGCAATGGAAAATGCCAAGAAAAAAAATTCATGCAAAAAAGAAGGTAAAAAAAATTCATGCAGAAGGAAGGTCCAATTGTGACATTTTCACACGTAGTAAAAAAAATTCGTGCAGAGGGGTTCACCTGAAAAAAAAAATTCCTGCACAAGCAGTGAGCGAAAAAAAAAAATTCGTGCAAGCTGAAAATGGGGTGGATTGGTTTGCTAGCCGTCCCCCATTTCGGGAAGTCAACTCTTCATATTTGATCAATTATTAGGGAAAAGGCCTAGAAACGATAAAACAAAGTAGATGTCAGTTTGCAAAATATCTTCAACTATATGGAAAAGTGAAGTGGATAATATAAGCACATTAAAAGTCCCTTGTGTAACTCTTTGTTTTAAGCGTATTTAGTGTAAATATTCAGGTGATTATACAAAATCACGCGCTCTGATTGGATCGCTATCTCGGATTATCAGCCAATAATCACCTTATTTCTTTTCTTTCTTGAAATAATCACCTGTGTATTTATACTAAAACAATTATTCGCCTCAGGCTCAGTGATTATCGGTGAATATTCACCGATAATCACTTCGCCATAACCATGTCACAGAACGCATTCACCCCTCCTCACAAAATCGTGGATTCAGACCTGACGGAGCCCGATGACAGGTTTGAGAACAGACAGTACTCGTCTCGTACTCGTCATTGAGGAAGCGACCTTACGTAATGCACCTATCAATGTAAACCCCGTGGGGGGGGGAGTGCGGGCAAGGGGTGGGGATTTGACCAAGGAGCAAAAATTCTGGTCAATTTCCCAAGGGTGGGGCAGCATATGTTCATCAAATGTAGTCAAAATCCCCACCCAGGGGCAAAATAACAAATATTAAAAGACAAGCTATAAACATACCTTTAACAACTTGTGACTTAAACTTGAAGTATGAAGATAAATATCGGTAAAAAACTCACCTTCTCCGAAACCCACGCCATTCCAAAGACAAGAAAGACGATGCCAGGTAGCCACGCTTTGTCTCGGCCTCAGTCTCTCTGCCGAACAAATCAAATGTCCCGACCCCCGAGCAAAGGTACTCGATCAAACCTCCCACTGAGGAGATGGATTCCTTGGTCAAATCCCCACCCTTTGCCCGCATTTCCCCCCCCCCCACGGGGTTTACATTGATAGGTGCATAAGCACGACGGCAACTACCCAACGTCCACGCTTAACCAGTTTTTAAGCCTAAGAGGAGTTTGGAAGCTGGCTTGTCTAAACGTAATTTCAGCTAAATAGCTACTGTTTGCTTAGCTTTTCTGTTCATGATCGTTTTCAAAGCCTTTTCTAGGTCATACAAATTTGGAAAATAATAATTCCATGTTCCTGCGTTGCACTGGGACGGCAAAGAAAACTACCATACTATACCTTGCGCGAGCAGTTTCGTTGACTATTTCATTGGCGTTATAGTTTAGTGGTGTACTATATGACGCTTCTGTCGTGGTTTTCGTTTGGTTCCTATATATCTAAAAGCCGCCGCATATTGACATCGCGGATTCAGTTTTAACAATGGCATCGCACGGACAGGTAGTCGGTTGTTTGTTATTTATGGCACCTGTCCCAGTCTAACCCTAAAAGTACGATAGGAAAACATCGTCAAATCGATTCGTTCAACACTCTGCTTTGTTCGTCGTCAGGAGACGATGTCCTTTTGTCCCCAGAATGAGCAATTAAACAGCCACAAAGGAACAAACGGTTATTATATCACAACTGAACAGTAAAGTATGATTATCGGTTTTGTTGAGGCTATTAAAATTTTATTTCCACCAGCAAACCAAACAAGTAAAACTCATATAAAGTAACATAGCTATTCGTTTCTGTGAAAGGACATGAAATTTTGTCCTCGACGCTAACAGCCCTCCAATTCAATTTTCGTCTGAGTTTTAGCTGAAAAAACCCTGTAAAACTCAAAAACCAAAATAATGTACTACGCGTATCAAACCTATAAGGACATACAACAAACATGTGTCTAAAAAAGGCGGATATGAAACAAAAGAGATTCATATCTATCTTCTGTAAAACTTCAATTACCTTTCAACAGAGAAATACCTCAAAAACAACTATTTACAACGCTAGCTAAAATATACAAATATCCTCAAATGCTCATAGAATCCATTACTAGGAAATTAAAAAAATTGACTGATAATGCTAATTTGTATTCAGGGCGTGGTTTCGCGTAAAACATCTCGTTACATTTGAAGATGAAGACTTGAAATACAGACTAAAAAAACTAGAGCTACTTTAGAAATAAGAGGGGAAGAGTTGTTATATCTGCACCCATTTTTAAAAATTTAAAATGCTCCAAAATGATGATCCAGGACAAAGCTTCCCAAAGTTCAATGCAATCAATTTCATCTTTCGTTTAGTTTTTACTCGTCACTTCTGCGCCCATTCACAAGCGAAACCAGAATTGTTAAATAGCTTCTTGTCAGTGAAACAACAAACTAATAAAATGTCTGTCCTTCCCACTTTGTGTAGTTACATCCTGTGTCAATCAGTTTGGACATTAAATGTCTGTTAAACCAACACGCAACAGCAGCCACCATCTTCTTCTTCATTTGGCGGTTTGGCCGGCGGGCATGTCGCTACTTCGGGTTTCGTATCCACCTTTTCCTTATCTGTTTTTTCTTCGCTTTGTCCTTCTTCACCGCCACCTCCTTTCTCACCTTCTCCTTCCTCTTTAACTACGCCGCCTCCATCCTGTTCCTGTTTTTGTTCCTTTTCTGACGATGTCTCCTCTCCTTCCTTGTTATTGTCTTCGGGGGCAGATTGTTCGGACGGCTTATCTCCATCCTCTGCGGCCTCTGCGACTGCAGCGTCTGCAGGCTTTTCTTCTTCAGACATTATGAAAATTGTTCACTTTAAAACTTCGAACTGTGAGCCGTTACACTTTGCCGTCACACTATGTTGTTTGTAGTCCAAGTGCTGACATCGGGTTTGTTCTTCAAAACGCGCAAATTCGCATAAAATATTTAAAAAGCGTAGAGCCATTTGTTGCCATGGTGTTGATTGTTGGTGCTGGAGAATTGACAAGTCACGCTCACAATCAACCAATCACGTCGCGTTCCGCTGCTTTCTGGATTACAGCTGATTACTAAACTACCTGTCGTTATGTCGCTGCCGCTGGACGTATTGCCGGACTCGTAAAACATACCAAGCTTTGAAGACCCTATGCTGTTAAGAGCTTTTTGAAGCCAATTTTCAAAGCTTTCCCTGCTCGACTCGTAGCAGGTACCAATGTTTATATTTACCCTTGCCACCTGTAAAAAAACAAGATTTTTCCAATGTACCAAAATTAAAATCCCTGCAAAGCTCTCTTCTTAGAGTTTTATTGCCTGTGCGTGAGCCGGCAGAATCCAACAAATCCTGCGCCATAATTGGTTCGAGGACCGGGCTGTAGTTTTTCATTCGGGTCTCTCACGGCGGGCAAAATATCTGCGTGATGAGTCAGGATTTAAAATCTGATTTGAAGTTTGTTTTGAAACCGTTTAAATCTCCTGTGTTGTTGCATAAACAAAAACTTCTCAGTGGCGCATCTTTCTTTAATTTGCATGAACGGTGTTTTTTATATAATTGTAGCTTAGAATGTTACTGTGACAACAGCTGTTGATGGTTCAATTTTTTGGACAGGATTAAGTTCTTTGCGCTATAGAAAGAAAAAAGTAGAACTTTGTTCATCAACCTCGGGGAATAACCGTGTCCTCAGCCTAAGGCCTGGAGCACAGTTTTCTTTTTAACACGGTCGACCTTCCGACTGGTGAATAATATATTCATTTCATGTTTAAGAAAAGAAATGACAAACTTTATTCCTGTATTCTTTGTTGATAGATGACCTCTTTACAACAATATAGAGCCACTTGAGAACACTTGTCTCAAACTACATTAAAAAGTACATAGCTAAGATTCCTAAATATTATATCCATTTTGTTAACACTTTTCTCAACTTGTACTCGATGCCCCGGGGGGGGGGGGGGGGGGCTACCATATGGAGTGGACGGGGATGCTCGTCGGAAATTTTGTATTTAACCCCTATTAAAGAGACCAATCTGGGCGTGGCCGAAGCTTATGCAGACCCCTAAAATCAAAATCAAAATTCTTTCTGTCTTGTTATTTCTTCGCGTGCAACCCTTAACGAGACCTTGACGGCTAAAAATAATATCATTTTTCCCAGAACACCCTAAGCGAGACCAAAATCCGAAATTTACACCCCTAAGCGAGACGACGAGCATCCCCGTCCATTCCATATGAGAGTCCCCCCCCCCCCGGGCTCAATGCAAGACTTAAGACATATTTACTGCTTTAGATTCTTAAAGGAGTGGTGTGAATCAGGTCCCGTTCAATGCCATTCTTGCTTTAGAAAACTATCCAGTTACAAATACTGTCGCGCTTTCTTTTTAGAGGCTGGTTTTCACTAGCGACGGAGTCGGAGTCGTAGTCAGAAGCGTAGAGCGATACGATCTAGTAATAAAAAAATCGATGGAATCGGAAGAAAAATATCGATTCTGCTTACCACTCCGTCGCTTACGATCAAGTGAAAACTAGATTGTTGGAGTCGGCAGCAGAAGCGGAAGAATAAACCAATCACAATGCTACAATCCAGGCCTTACGCTTCTGCTTACGACTCCAACAATCTAGTTTTCACTTCATCATAAGCGTCGGAGTCATAAGCGAAATCCGAAGAAAATGGAACCGTTCTGATTCTTCCGACTCCGATTCCGCAGAGCTTATGACTCCGCTTACGACTCCTATTTTTAATTTTCACTAGGTCCTAAGCGCTCTTACGACTCCCGACTCCGTCGCTAGTTAAAAGCAGCCTTAAGACAACATTCAAGTTTTGGAACAGAAGTTTACGAGTGGATTATCTGTGAGGAATGAGGCATTTATTTTCACTTTTGAAGACTGTTGACTTTAATGCTATGATATCCAACTGACATGAAAGCTAAAAATTAACTTGAATTATTTGAAGCTTGAGCATTTTAGTTTTTTTTTAATTGGAATGCACGCAATAATCAATCAATCAATACTTTATTTATACACGTAACGGCTAGGAGCTATATAAGCTCTTTCATAATACGTACGTGTGTGAAATTACATTCACAAAGGCCATACCACAACACCGGGAATTACGTCCCCTACTCTTTGCGAACAGCCTGAGCGTGTGGGTTCTTTAACGTCCCACGGGGTTGTGAGACGAGACCTACGGTTTATCGTCCTTATCCGTGAAGACTAGAAAGTCTAACCATTTGCAGATGTCATTACAAAGGCAGCACATTCTCCTCAAATAATTTAAAGACCCTGAGTGATGGTCCGGCCGAGGTTCGAACCCACGACCTCCCGCACTATAGTCCAGTGCTCAACCAACTGAGCTAACCGGTAACGCGGGCTTAACTTTCCACTAAATCATTAAAATAAGCAAGATTTTCGGTCACTTTGCATCCAAGTCACACGACATTCATATGCTCTTATCATACGTTTTGACTGGAACAAGTTCAGCAATCATAAATATATGTTTTTGCCAAGTAAATTATTAAAGCATAAGTTGTCTATAAATTGGTTTTGTTTGACAGCGTCAGTCTAAATGAAGACGAATTAAGGCACGCCAGCCAGTTTAAACTCTTGCTACGAGGAGGGTCTCTTTTTATCTAAGACATTTGAGTTCGAAACGGAAAAAGGAGTAAAATGGACGTGAGAAACCAGAGAACTGAATTTTGCTTCTCACACCAGAAACAAACTAAAGTAGCATTTGGATTTATTGTTACAGTCCTTAAGCTAAATGTAATGCATGGCCTAGCTAAACGTAAGGCCGTATAAAACAACAACAAAAAAATATTCTCCTAGCCATTGCGTTTTCATGTGAAAAATTTTATCAGTCGTCTTCCACTGAGTTTTGGTGGTGAAAAATTGCAAAGGTTTTTTCGAGGTCCCGCCAAAATTGTGTGGTGTCTATGCTGTAGTTCAATTTTTTCCTTGGTTCAAATTTTATTTTCCTTTGTTTTCTGGTATAGTAATGTATGATAGTGAATGATTTGAAATAAAGGAAAATAAAATTTAAACCAAGGATAAAATTGAACTACAACATCTATATTGTCATGTAAAATACCATAATTATTTGCAAAATAAAGGCCCTCCAAACATGTGGGCGCATTGTGAACCACAAATATTCACGACAATAGGAAGTTAAAGGTTTTTAGTTTGTTATTGCAAAACAAATACTTTATCGATTAGTGCCGTTTTGATTGAAGGACAAGTAGTTTGCAATAAACTCTTCAACAGATGGCACTCCTCGCGTTAATTACTTAATATTAACAACAACAACAACAACAATAATAATAATAATAATGATAATAATAATAATAATAATAATAATAATAATAATAATAGTCAGGAGCCCATCAAGGGTGATGGGCTCCTGTAATAGTAAAGTTTGTCAAATGCGTGGTATTTCCGAAAATGTCTCCGCAACTTCGGAAAGTTGTCGAAAATGTCCGAAGATGTTCCAACGCCCTTTAAAAGTTCGAATGCTATTTGATATGAGGGATGATCACCGCCAAAATTAGATACTGCATTATGTCATTCTAACTTGACTCTTTACACTTCTTAAGTGACGTTATGCGCTTTTCATTTGGCATTGTAAAATCCATCCAACGGTTTTATATTTTATATTCTGTTGTACATTTTTGTATTCCATTATGCACGTCGACATGTTATAATCCAAAACTGGGTGACTCTCATGTGTTACGCATTGCAACCTTCGAAATTCTGGTAATTCTATTTACTTGAATTACATTCTGTCTGTGCCTATTACATACGAAGCAAGATGGGTGAGACCTCCGTGATAGTTGTGATCCTGTCACATTATAGAACGATAAGGCCAATAGCAAGAGAGGTTCTATTTCAGCCCATAGGCTTCGATGAAATACCAAGCTATGCTATGATGCAAATGAAAGTATGAAAGACCATATATTTGAACTGCGGATTAATATGTAATAACATTAATTGATCATCGTAGTTATGTACACAACTTAAGCAGCTGTGAATTTGAAGCCTGAAAAAAAAAATATACTCAGGTATCGCAGAGGTCATGGGTTCGAATCCCGTTCAAGCCTGAGTTTTTTTCAGGCTTCAAATTCACAGCTGCTTAAGTTGTGTGCATAACTGCGATGGCAATTAATGTTATTACAAGCTATGCTATATAACAGCGCCTACTATTGGCCAATGATATTCATGACGTAATAGGTCTTTCTTCTCATAGAGGTCACGCAGTAGGCTGCTAAGTGGCAGATGAGATTCGCACTCTCTAAATGTTTTGTACTCTCTGTGACCTTGCGTACTAACTCATCGCTTTTCAGCTACAGGTTGAGTGATACTGGCCTCGAAGAGGTTAAGTATTACAACAGACCTGCCAACCCCTGGTAAAGGAAAATCTGGAGAACCATGAAAAAAATCTGGAGATTCTATTTTTTTCCCATATCAAACCCCTTTTCACTGTTCCCTGTTGTAAGAAGATGCAGCTTTCTTTGGTGATTCCAATAGGTCATCACTAGGACAAAACTTTTAGCAAGGTGTCAGTTATTCTGGATAAGCCAACTTCATGGCCAAAATGTTAGACAAGGTGCCATCAAGAAAAACGATAAGTTATTAAACACAAGCAAAAATCACAGCTCGGTACAAAAAGTAGTAAGTACAGTGTTTTTCTTTGTAAGTACAGTGTTTTTCTTTATTAGTTTATCACTTTATGCCACTCGTAATCCTCGTAAATATTCCATTCTTATTCAACAACTTAATTTATTTCATTTCAGAAAGATTTTTCCCAAAAACCCGTGAGATTGGGAGCCTTGTCGTGAGACCGTGAGAAATGACAAAAAAACGTGAGACTCACGGCAGAACCATGAGAGTTGGCAGGTCTGTTACAAGTATCTAGGCGTTTACATCACGAGCTCTCTCAGTTGGTCTCTGCTATGCGATGAAGTTAAAACAAAGGCAAATAAAATTCTATGTGTTCTCCAGCGGAACCTTTTATCTTGCGACAGGGCGATCAAGTCGCGAGGCGGAGCCTATGCTAGTCTAGCGGAGTACGCAGGCGTTGCTTTGTCACCACACACCGCCAAAGATATTTCTGCCATTGAGTCTATCCAACGGCGAGTTGCCCGCTTTGTCGTTAATGACTACTCCCGCAACAGTAGCGTCTCTGCTATGCTAGCAGACCTGAACTGGCAATCGCATGAGGAACGCCGTATTATCAATGATCTGACGATGTTTTATAAGATCAATTTCAATTTTGTGAACATCTCTTTCCCAGCCGAAATAAACCTAGCTTTTCAGGGGACTAGGAGGGGAGGGGAGGGGACTAGGAACTCGCGCGATTATAAATCTATGCCCCTGTCATCTTCAGTAAATCATTTTACCGGGTACGGGTTTTTTACCGGGTCCGGTAATAATAAGTCGGGTCCGGATGCCCAAAAACCAAAATTGATCCCAAATATCGTTCTTCCCTAGAACAATCCCGGTCCGGGACCCGTTTCTCGAAGGTCCCGTTAACTTAACGGGCCCGAAGCCGTATACTTTTAAGTGGGAGTCTATCGAATGCTTTTGTAGTTCATGACGTACTAACCAGCCCAACATGCGAGTTAACTTAGCATTGCTCGACTTAAACTTAAAAACCAACCAATTTGTAATTTTCGTTGTAAATATTGTTATCATAAAATAGCTTGCCGGGCACGCTAAGTTACCGGGCCTTTCGAGAAGCGGGCCCCTGGAACAGTCTTCCTTTTCAGTGATACATGCGTCACGTGCCTTTATCCTTAATTGAGCTAATTGCAAATAGTACACAGTTTACTAATCATGCAATGGGGGGGGGGGGGTGGGGTGAGGGAGGGGTTGGTGCTTCGATCTTATTTGCAAGCGCTTATTTTATTTTTGAATGTCACTAAAGAGTCAGCTTCGACGGCATCTGCGGGAAGCGCGTTCCACTTTGGGACGGTTCTTAGGGACGGACCATTAGAAAAGTGATGGGGGGGGGGGGGTGGGGAAAAAAACAAAAAAAAAAAGTCATGCAAGGGAAAATGCCAAGAAAAAAAACATCATGCAAAGAAGAAGGTAAAAAAAAATTCCTGCAGAAGGAAGATCCAATTGTGACTTTTTCACACGTAGTAAAAAAAAATTCGTGCAGAGGGGTTCACCTGAAAAAAAAATTCCTGCACAAGCAGTGAGCGAAAAAAAAATTCCTGCAAGCTGAAAATTCCCCACCCCCCCCATCACTTTTCTAATGGTCCGTCCCAGATCCTTGTCCTTGCCCCCGGGAGGGGGGGGGTACTCCCATATATGGGCTATATAGGTACGTGCCGCGGAATAGGGTATGGTTTTTGAGGTTCTCGGTCCTTAAGTAGGGTATCTTTTTTGACCCTTTTGTTTCTGTGTCCCTGGTGTGGTCCTTAGATAGGGTAGCTTAATTGTATTATCTAATACTGGAGTGTGAAAGCGCCCGCCTAAACGAACGGTTTTTTTAAATCTTGACGTATCCGTTTAAGTATTAACAAAGTGATTTTGCAACAGAGGTTTAATAGCCGTTAAGCGGTTTTTTCCTTGAACAGGGTGTCATTTTTCGGCTTTGGGCCTTAAAAAGGGTATCAGTTTTCGCATTCTTAGTTAAATAGGGTTAGGGTTCACGAACCTTCGCGGCACACCCCTATCCAAAATTCGCGGGAGTACCCTCCCCGGGGTCCGTCTGGAAAACTCAGACCTAGAAAACACAGACCTCAGACCTCAGACCTAGAAAACTCAGACCCCCCAAATCTGGAAAACTCAGACCTAGAAAACTCAGACCCCCCAGATCTGGAAAACTCAGACCCCTAAAGAAAAACGAATAAAATGAATCGTAAAATACATTTTTATCATTGCGGTATAAAACGGTAGGGGTAAAAGTTCAAAAATTCAATAAAGTTCAAAAATAAAAGGTAGACATTGTACAAATATAGGGTATAGCATTAGTAGTGGGAAATTGGGGATTCTGGCTCAATGAATTTTTTCATTAATTTTCTGGCTCAAAATGGTTTTTGGGTGTGGTCATTAATTTTCTGGCTCAAAATGGTTTTTGGGTGTGGTCAAATTTGTATATTTTGTGTGGGGGTGTTGTATAAAAATTGAAACTTTGGTTTGGGGTGTGGTAGGTGTGTGTATATTTTGAGCAAAAGAGAGAATGAATGTTGAAATTGATAAATTTCGTATAGTTGATATGAGTTATTATAATAAAAATAATTTAGGTATTGAAGATTTTTTTGAGTTAATAAGGCCAGATTTATTATGTTTTATTTCTGCCTATCGAGAGTTTACTGAGTACTTAGAATATTGTTTTGAATGGAAAGAAGGTGGAAGTTCTAATGTTTCACTAGATCATATTGATTTGAATGGATTATCAACTGATGAGTTTTTACAGAAGTTAAAAGAATTTATAGTTGAAGATCTTTATTATTATAAATGGGATTCTACTTTTGATTTTGATGATTATACTTATGAATATACATATCATGATGAATCTAAAATGTTTGATTTTCTAACTTTAAGGTTTAAAATTCATACTAATCCATTTAAGCGAATATATAAGCTTAATTTTTAGAATGATTTGTGGGAAGAGCTAATGCCTATAGCATGGCATCCAACTAGGATACTAGAATGGTGTATTGATGTGGAGGAGTTGAAGTATTTGAAAGAGCGTTGGGGTATAGATTGGTAATAGTAGAACATATACATTTATAACGCGACTCACGTTATAAATGTTAAAAATTTAAACTTGGGTTTGGGTGAGCTAGTGATTGATTTAAGGTTTAGCCAATATTAAAATAATTTCAATATGGAGAACTTACCAGTGAAAGAGTTGAGAGCAATCGCTAAAAAAGCTGGAGTACAGGGTTATGGTAAATTCAGAAAGGCTGAATTACTCGAGGTTCTAGCTGATGTTCAGCCCGAGAACTTAACAGTTAGTGGTACAAAAGGCTATGCAAAGATGCGTAAAACAGAACTCATTAATGTTCTTGGATCCCCACGAGTATCTGAAGCTAATGTTCCAATTTCTGGTCCAATTAGACCCACAAGAACAAAGCCCGCTCGCGCCTCATATAGAAGGGCCATTGATTTAGCTAAGAATGAAATCAATAAGACCATAGATTGGATAGGATCTAATGTTAGAGAACCAAATAAGAGGGCCCTTACTAAGAGATTAAGAAAGGTAGCTAATATTCTCAAAGAGAAACCTGCATGACTACTTTATCCCTGAAAGACATGAAACCGCTCTGAGAGGCTTTTTGAAGATTTATATAGTAAAGGGTAGAAGTGGCTATGATCCAACTTCATTCCTGAAGAAGGTTAGGTCACAGTTTTATGTATTAATGCGTAAACAGAGGTAGCCACTTAAATCAAAGTGTATATTAACATGTGCATTTACAAGGAGGGATAATCAGAATGGTGTTGTTGAGAGTAGTGAAGGGCACTTTCATTCATTGATGGAGATAGTAACAGCTTCAACAAACACATTTAATATGTTTGATAAAATTTCAGCTAGATTGATTGAATTGGTACAAAAATATGAGAATGAGCGCTCTGGATGGGTATTTGATCATGTTGTGGACCTTCGTATTCATATAAATCCATTTCAACCGTTTTCTGGAAGTTCATATATACCATTACCATCCAAATTGGCTGCCAAGAAGGCAATCATAAATGTTAAGAACGAGAAAGACCAGGAGTGCTTCAAATGGGCAATAACATCTGCTGTGTTCCCAAGGGAGAAGAACGGTGAGAGATTGAATAAGGAGATGAGGGAGAACTCAGAGAAGCTAGACTGGTCGGGAATAGAGTTTCCAGTTTCAGCGCTTGTTACGAATCAGGTGGACAGGTTTGAAAGGCAGAACTCATATGGAGTTAATATTCTTGGATATGAGAATGGTAAGCCAACTTTAACCCTTTCACTCCCAAGAGTGACTTTACAGATTTTACTCTGTCTAACGCCAGACGATTTTACTCGTCAAGTGGAGACCCCTTGAGAGTGAAAGGGTTAAAAACTATCTCCCTTAACCCTTTCACTCCCAAGAGTGACTTTATAGATTTTACTCTGTCTAACGCCAGACGATTTTACTCGTCAAGTGGAGACCCCTTGAGAGTGAAAGGGTTAAAAACTATCTCCCTTAACCCTTTCACTCCCAAGAGTGACTTTATAGATTTTACTCTGTCTAACGCCAGACGATTTTACTCGTCAAGTGGAGACCCCTTGGGAGTGAAAGGGTTAATAAGGCGTAGTAGTAAATCGGGCGTACGAAAGATAAACTTGTTATTCATATCAAATGATAAAACTAATCATTATTGTTGGATTAAAAACATGTCAAGATTTGATCCTAGTAAACATAAGGAGGGTAGTTTTCACTGTGATAATTGCTTAAATTCATTCTGGTCAGAGAAATCATTAGAAACACATATGGAGTATTGCTTGAATAATGAAGCAGTGAAAGTAGAGATGCCCATGGACGAGGATGGAAACCCAAAGTACATATCACTTTCAAAAACCGTAACAGAAAGATGAAAGTACCATTCGCGGTTTATGCGGATTTCGAGTGTTTTACGGAGAAGATGGACACTTGTTCACCAGACGATAAGGAGAGTTTCACCAATCAATACCAAAAGCACAAGCCATCAGGTTTTTGTTACCTTATCAAGTGTTTTGATGATGAGGTATTTGAACCCAAGCTTGTGATGTATACAGCCAACTCATCAGAAGATGACATACCTCAAATGTTTCAGGAAAGTTTAGAGGAGGACATTAAGGAGATCTATAACCAATTCAAGTTCGAAAAGAGTATTATAATGAAGATGAGTGATCATAAGAAACATAATAATGCGACTCATTGCCATATTTGTGAGGGTAAATTAGGGAATGACAAGGTGGCTGATCACTGCCATATTACAGGTAGGTATACTGAGGAGCAGCACATAGTAAATGCAATCTAGAATTCAAGGTTCCAAAGTTCTTCCCAGTCATATTCCACAACTTGTCTGGATATGACAGTCATTTGTTCATCAAGAAGTTGGGGGTAACAGAGGGTAAGATAAACTGCATTCCACTCAACGATGAGAAATACATCTCATTTACAAAAAAGGATATTGTGGTGGATACCTTCAAGAAGAAGGATGGGAAGGAGGTGCAGGTTAAACGTCAAATTAGATTCATAGATAGTTTTAGATTTATGTCAAGTGGTCTCGCAAGTTTGGTGGATAACCTACCAAGAGAGTCTTTGAAAAATTATGAGAGCTACTATGAAAACTTTGACTTATTGTCTAGAAAAGGTATATTTCCATACGATTGGTTTGATGGTTTTGACAAGCTACAAGTAACTAGTCTACCCTCAAAGGATGAATTCTACTCGAAGCTTTATGATGTTGATATATCGGAGGAGGATTACCAACATGCTGAAAACGTGTGGGAAACCCTTGGGATGGAAACCTTTAGGGATTACCATGACCTATACCTAGAAACGGATGTACTCTTATTAGCTGATGTATTTGAGAATTTCAGAGGCGTCTGTATGAGCAATTACATGCTGGATCCTGCATGGTACTACACTGCACCTGGATTGGCCTGGGATGCTGCATTGAAAATAACTAAGGTGGAATTGGAACTATTGAGAGATCCAGATATGCTTCTTATGATTGAGAATGGTATACGAGGTGGGATCTCAACGATTTCAACTAGGCATGGGAAAGCCAACAACCCATATATGAAGGAGTATGATTCAGCCTTGCCTACAAAGTACATCACATATTTGGATGCGAATGGACTGCATGGCCACGCAATGACCAAGGCTTTACCAACTCACGGGTTTGAGTGGATGGATGATCAAGAATTATCAAACTGGAGGGATCATCCATGCATATTGAAAGTGGATTTGGAATACCCGCATCAGCTACATGATTTACATAATGATTATCCGTTAGCCCCAGAAAGGAAAGATGTAGAAGGGGTAGACAAGCTAATTCCAAACCTGATGGATAAAACAAAGTATATACTACACCATGAAGCACTGAAACAGTACCTGGTGTGTCGTTGTCTGTGCCGTGCAAGTGACAAAGGACACCGAAGATCTGCTTAACACAACGTTTAATAGTTCCTGTATCTCAGAGCAGATGACAAGTGAAAACACTGGCATACGGGACCTTAGGGCGGCTGGTGCCCAGGACATAGCGGCTATTCTATATTTATATGTATATATAGATATATATTGTAAAGCAACATTGTCACATCTCCCTTCGTTAATGATAACAATAACACTAATGGAACAAAATAAAGAAACAATGCCAACCGAAATGGCATAACATGAAATAACATTGTACGCATTAAGATAAAGGGTCTTGCATTGTTTATAAACAAGTGTCAAGATGTATAGTCATTCAGGTAAGCAGGTCTGCGAAGAACTCTTCCACTGGAACTGCATTTCACTGGAGTAACAGGTGGTACTTCATGTGCATCATTCCAAGTACCGTGTCCTGGGTGGGTGTTATCCACTGCTGATGTTGGTAAATCATGATCGGGTAGTGGCTGTTCAATTTGACGTGGTGGTGATGAGTAGCATTCAGGGGTGTGCAGCTCTGCCTCAGGAGTCTGCGGGGCTGGGCTCTCAGCTGTCAGACGCAGATGTCGACGATTCCTCCGATATACCCTTCCGTCCTCTGTAGTTACCTGGTATGAGCGGATACCAGCTGATCCATGTGATCCAGGCCCACCGTTGGCCTGGGTTGACAGGTTTAATGCGCACCGTGTCTCCTTTAAGCAGTGGTTGAAGTGGTTTAGAGCCATTGTTGTAGTAGGAAGACTGTTTGTCTTTCCTTGCTTGTAGGAGCTGTGTAGTGATCTAGTGTCAGCTTGGTTTAAAAGTCTGCCAGCTGTTGGAAGGAGGGTCTTTGTTCGTCGACCAAATAGTCTCTGTGCTGGGGAGGTGCCTACTCCCTCGGTGGGAGTGTTGCGGAAGTCTAGAAATCCTAAGTGGGGATCAGTCCCAGCCTCTAGGGCTTTCACCATGATCTGCTTTGCAGTTTTCACCGCATTTTCAGCTTTGCCATTAGATTGTGGGTAGGTAGGTGAGCTAGTAACATGATCAAACTCATACAACTGTGTAAACTTCTTAAATTCTTGGGAACTGAACTGTGGGCCGTTGTCACTCCTAAGTTTGTCAGGAATCCCATGTCTCGCCATTTGGCACTTCAGCTTTTCAATTACCTCCTTGGACGTTTGCGTCCCCAGCTTGTCAACTTCGAAGAAATTAGAGTAGTAGTCTGTGGTCACAAGGTATTCTTTGCCTTGAAACTCAAATAGATCGGCAACGATGAATTGCCATGGTCTGGATGGTACAGGATGTGGAATCACTGGCTCTTTCTGCTGAGCCTGTTGGTATGTATTACATACATGGCATTTGGAGATGTACTCGTCAATTTCTTTGTACATACCAGGCCAATAAAACGCTTCACGAGCTCGTCGCTGGCATGCTTGAATTCCTAGGTGACTTGAATGCAGTTTCTTCTTGAGTTCTGCCCTCATTTGGAATGGTATGACAACACGAGTTCCTTTAAAGATGACCCCATCTTGTAACGTAAGCTCTTCTTTGAATGGGAAGTAATCTTGTACTTCAGGTGTCAGATGGAGTTTGCTGTCCGGCCAGCCTAGTTTTATTACATTTGCAAGGGTCTTAAGAACTGCATCTTCGCGTGTGCAATCTTGGATTCTTCGCAGGGTGTCATCTTTCACTGGCAGGTAGTGGAGCATGTTTATCTCCTCAGCTTCTTTTTCGGTAGGAGATCGCGTGTCATAGATCATTAAAACGTCTTCCTGATTCTTGCTGACTTTCTGGTATGGCAAATAGGCACGACTCAGGGTGTCAGCCATGAGCAGCAATTTTCCTTTTCTGTAGTTAACTTCAAACTCGTACCTCTGCAGCCTCAGTAACAGTCGCTGCAGCCTCTTTGGGGCACTAAGAAGATTCTTTTTAAATATTGTTTCGAGAGGCTGGTGATCTGTCTCGACGAACACCATTCTTCCATATAAATAGGTTTCAAATTTCTCCATACCAAAAACTATGGCCAAGAGTTCTTTTTCTATCTGGGCGTACTGAACTTCTGTAGGAGTTAGAGATCTGGATGTATATGCCACTGGTTGTCCGTCCTGCATTAGACACGCGCCAAGACCATGTTTGGAGGCGTCGCATTGTAGGACAGGTACCGTGCTTGGGTCGAAGTATTTCAGGACTGGCATAGTGGAGATGATCCTTTTGACTTTCTCTAAAGCTGGACCGTGGACCTGTTCATCCCAGAGGAACTCTGTGTCGTTCTTAGTGAGCTCGCGCAATGGAGTGGTAACCTCTGACAGCTGGGGAGCAAACTTCTGTAGGTAGTTGGTCATTCCTAACAGGCGCTGTACACCCTGTTTGTCAGTCGGTGCTGGCATCTCACAAATTGCCCGTACCTTCTCAGGGTCGGGTTTGAGCCCATCTGAAGAGAGTACATGTCCCATGTACGAAACTTCCTTACACCTAAGCTGCAACTTTCCACTGTTTAACTTTATGCCTTTCTCTTGGCACCGTTCTAATAGTCCTAAGAGGTTTTTGTCATGATCCCTTATAGCGTCATCATCAGTTGCTCCACAGCCAAAAACAAGAATGTCATCAGCAATCGCTTTACATCCATCTAACCCCATTAATGCCTGGTCAAGTCGTCGCTGGAACTCCTCTGGGGCAGGGGAGATACCAAATGGCATTCTGAGCCACCTGTACCTTCCCCAGGGTGTCCCAAAAGTTGTCGCATAGCTGCTTTCTTCATCAAGGGTCACATGCCAGAATCCATTTTTAGCATCTAACACAGTGAAACATCTTGCATTTGAAAGGTTAGGAAGCACATCTTCAATCGTTGGGAGGGGATAATGATTTCGCTTGAGGGCTTGGTTGAGGGGCTTGGGGTCCACACACAGTCGGATGTTGCCGTTCTTTTTCATTGTGATTACAGTGGCTGATATCCATGCTGTAGGGACGCTGACTGGTGTGATGATGTTACGGGCCTCCAAGCGATCTAGCTCTTCACGGAGTTTTCCTTTGATTGCGATTGGCACCTTTCTAGTTGGAAGCTGAACAGGTGGAACAGTCGGGTCAATTTCTAGGTGGAGATCACCTTCTAACTTTCCTTCGCCACTGAACACGTCAGAAAATACTTCCATTAGGTGTTCCTTTGTTAGGTGAGTGGTGATGTTGGACTTGTCGCGTACAGGCTCCTGCACTTGAACCGCCAAGATGTTTTGTTTTATCACTGAGATGAGCTTCATTTGTTCACTGGCTCTCAGGCCCAGCAGCGGTTTGCTACTGCCCTTTATGACTACAAATTCCACACTGTATTTCTTACTGTTCTTGGGGTTAACAATTCTGACTCGTTTCTTGCCAAGGGGCTTCACTTCTGTCTTGTTGTACATGAGGAGGGTCACTTCCGCTTTGTCTAGGAGAGCTAAACTATCTTCCCCATATATGTGCTTATAGGTTTCCTCTGGGAGGATGTTTACTGTGGCACCACTGTCAAGCTGAAATTGTACTTTGTGGTCATTGAGCAACATGGTTGCGAACAGCTTATCCCTCTGTTGCTGGTCTTCCACAGCACACACTCGTTCCTTTATGTCTATGCTGGCGACATATTCATCCGAATCTGAGTTTTCCACAACATGGACGGACTTTCGCATATGGCTGGGACGGGTTGGCTTAGATGATTGAGCGGTCTGTGCTTTGCAGGCAGCGGCAAAGTGGTTCTGCTTGCCACAAGATTTGCAGGTCTTGCCCCATGCGGGACATTTCAGTTTGTTCCAGACATGTGTTTTCGTACAGAACTTACAACGGATCTCCTTACTGGAGCCAGTCGTTCCTTCCGTAGAGGACTGCAGAGCATGGACTTCCTCTTGGTTAATTTCTTTCAGTTGTAGGCTTGTTGTTTCATACGATCTACATATGTTGATGCAGTCTTTCAAGGTGAGTTTGGATACCTGTAATAGCTTTTTGCGGGCTTGATTGTCTTTCACTCCAATAACAATCCGATCCCTGATTAGACTATCCTCCAGAGCGCCGAAGTTGCATGTCTTGGCCAAGGTCCTAAGTGCGGTGACGTATGCGTCCACGGATTCGTTCAGCTCTTGATCTCTCTTATTAAATCGATATCTTTCATAAATTTCATTTGTCTCTCCAATACAGTAGCTCTGTAGCTTTTGGATAACTATGTCAATGTCCGTCTTTTGTTCTTCACTCTCAAAGTCTAAGCCGTCGTACACATCTAGAGCGTCAGACCCGATGCATGTAAGTAGTGTAGCGGTTCTCAGCGATTTGTTGGCATCCGGGTTGTCATGGTCTTTCAGTCGTGCAGCTATTTCATAGTTACTCCAGGCCCGGTGAAACTTTTTCCAGTTGGTCGACAGATTGCCGGTGAGCTCTAATCTCGATGGTAGTGGAATGTTTATAGGAATCTGAATAAAATTTGGTCGCTCGGGGACCCCTGACGCCTCTGGCGAGGCGCCGGAACCGACTTCTGGTTTCGGTGGCATTTAGTTCTGACGGTACGATATTTTTGCGGAGAAATGTTGTCAAGAAGAGAAAAAAAAAACGTACGAAACGTTTTCCCTTACCGTGTACTTTCTTTAGCCGGTAAGAAGTCGAATAGGGTTCTTCGCAATTCCTTAGCGAGTCAATGAATCACCACGTGGTCACGAGAGCAAACCACACTGAATCGCGTTTGTGTCGATCCGATTCTTGTCAAATTCTCGATAACAGTAGATGGAAGTTGTGGGATCCCACTTCTGACACCATGTGTCGTTGTCTGTGCCGTGCAAGTGACAAAGGACACCGAAGATCTGCTTAACACAACGTTTAATAGTTCCTGTATCTCAGAGCAGATGACAAGTGAAAACACTGGCATACGGGACCTTAGGGCGGCTGGTGCCCAGGACATAGCGGCTATTCTATATTTATATGTATATATAGATATATGTTGTAAAGCAACATTGTCACACCTGGCTCTTGGATTAAAATTAACTAAAGTACACAGAGGGATCAAATTCTTCGAATCAGAGTGGCTAAGGCCCTACATCGATTTGAATACTAATTTGAGGGCTAAAGCAGAGAATGACTTTGAGAAGGATTTCTTCAAACTGATGAACAACTCAGTATTCGGGAAGACCATGGAGAACATCAGGAAGAGAGTGGACATTCAGTTGGTAACTAATGAGAAGCAAGCACGCAAGTTGATTGTAAAGCCAAACTTCCACCATAGGAATATCTTTTGTGAGAAATTGACCGCGTTTCATATGAAGAAAACCAAACTGCTTTTTGATAAACCCATTTACTTAGGATTGTCCATTTTGGATTTGAGTAAGATTACCATGTATGAGTTTCATTACAATTACATAAGGCCTAAGTATGGGGAGAAAGCCAAGTTGCTGTTTACAGATACAGACTCTCTTGCCTATGAGATAGAGACCGAGGATTTCTACAAGGATATAAGCCCGGATGTTAGAGAAAAGTTCGATACAAGCAACTATCCAAAGGACCACTCATCTGGAATTGAAACGGGAGTGAACAAGAAAGTTGGAGGTATGTTCAAAGATGAAGCTGGCGGTGAACAGATTACTGAGTTTGTAGGTCTAAGGGCTAAGCTATATGCCTTCAAAACGGATAAACATAAAGAAGTCAAGAAGTGTAAGGGTGTGAATAAGGCAGTTGTGAGTAAAAGTATAAGTTTTGAGGATTACAAGACTTGCCTTTTCAGTGGTCAATCTCAGAGAAGGAAGATGAACACAATTAGAAGTCACAAGCATGACATATACACTGAAACAGTAAATAAGGTTGCATTATCACACGAGGACGATAAATGTGTGATAATGGAGGATGGAATAAATACCTATGCACATGGTCACTTCAGAACACTATCAGGTGGCAATTCAGTATCCTGAGGCACAAATTGAAGTTCTTCTCTAACAAATCCTCGTTTTGGGCCTCCATCTAAATAGTACAAGACTGGTTGACCAGGTTCAATTATAGTTCTGGCTAAATCATAGACCTCAAGGCTCCATATTGGATCAGTAGCCCTTCGTTTATCTCCACCTTCATCCTCACCAGGAGCATACAAATACCTGACTTCAACGTCTGGAGGTAATCTCTTTTCATCCAATCCCACAGGCCGCTTATACTCTGGAGGTTTAATACCAACCGACTCCATTTCTAAACCTTCCTCAGGATCTTTACCAGTGATACGAGTCGGCTCGCTATTCAGGGTTTTCATGATTGCAGGCAATCTTTTCACCCAAACTGTGGATCGGTTACCACTAACCATTTCTTGAGCGTATTGATGGCTGAATAATTTCTCACCAAGAGTCCTATTGGCTCTTTCAACAAAAGCCTGAGCTCGATGATTTCCAGCTTCACTACGCTGGATTGTAACTTGATGCTTATTCATCAAACTTGTTACATTACCCTTAAATTCTGTGCCAGGATCAACCATTAATGTGTGTGGCCATTTCAATTTACGGGCATAAATCTTCTCAAAGGCATTGGCAACTTCACCACGGTCCTTTGAAGTCAATGCTTTAGCATCCTTATACCTTGAAGCAATATCAATCACAACTAATGCATAGCGGTATGTTTTTCTTTTCACTGTGTCATGAGGAAGAAACAACAAATCCGCCTGATGGAATTGATTTGGCTCATCAACACTCCAATGAGGCCTGGGTATATACTTTGGTGCTGGAAGATATATTTGCCACAATTTGGCTTGTTTCTTCAACCACTCTTTAGCAACCTTTTCACTGACTTTGGCTGATTTGGCCAATTTAGGTATTGCTGAGTATCCTTTCCAGTATCCATCAGTGGAGTAGTATAACTGACTTAAAACATTTGAATCACTCATTTATAAACAAGTCTGTGAATATTTAAAATGGAAATGGTAATAATATATCAGAAATTATTGATCCAGGTCTTGTTCCAAGGATTCGTAGAGGTTTGAAGGCAGGAGCGTCATTAAACCGTATCACGTTAAATCCCTCGTCAGCAAATCCTGGTGAAACATTATTCATTGACATACCAAAACTTGAGAACAATATGGTGATTATACCTGGCAGCGTTTACATTACTTTCGATATTAGTGTAACAGGTCATAAAAACAACACCCTTGTTAATAACTTGGGAAGGAACTTAATTTCACAACAAAGGGTTTTATTCGGTGGTGAAATTATAGAGGACATTAATAGGTTTGATTTATTCAAGACTTATCACGATTTGTTTTTGGATGATGCAGATCGTAATAACAGATTGAGACAGGGCATATCATCTGAGAATGTGAGGAAAATTAGAACAAATGCCGGGGACAAAGCATCAGTTGCAAAGGATAATCTTCTAGCCACTATACATAACACTAGGTATGCAATACCATTGGACCATACAATACTTAAAGATCATGGGCTATTCTATCCAAGAGCCTTATCTCATCAACTAACATTTGAAATAACTCTAGCTCCAGTTTCTAATGTAGTGGTTTACTCAAACACTGAAACACCACCTGATTATAAATTAATAAACATGGAACTGGAGTATCAATGCATATTAAGTCCTTATTTGGCTAATCAAGCTATTACATCATATACAAATGGAAAGGGGTTCACGTATGAGAAGATACTTCTTCACAAAACGTTTAAAATTTCTGAGTCTAATGATGATGTGATTAGTCAGCATATTAACGTACCTAGGAAATCCATGACTGGGATACTATGTATTTTCACAGCTCCTTATACAGCGGGTGCTAGGGATTCTGAGATCTTTGTAAACCCAAATATTACATCAGTTAAAATTAACATAGATGGAGTTCCGAACCGACTTTATTTGAAAGGTATGGTACCAACTGATTTATGGCAATCGATAATTAAACGAGTTGGTGTGAGTGATTCTATCAAAGAGGTTGATTTCTATACTAATAAGTTTGCTTTGTGGATTGACATGAGAACTTACCCAGATAATAATATTCATGGAAGTGGTTTGGAGATTATCACTACTCGTGATGTGTAAATCTAGAGATTAGAAGGGAAAAGACGGGAGGGAGAGTTCTTACCTGCTACATGTTTGTGGTAGCGGATGCAATTATGGGCATTATGCGTGGTACTTTAGATGAGATAGTATATTAGGCATATCATATGATTTCTTCTCAAGTTCTCATGAGAAGAAACATAAAGGAATTAATGTATTAAGTAAGGATGAACGAACTCAAAGATATGATCCCATTCAATTGTATCATTACTGGACCCACGAATTGTGGAAAAACTCAATACCTGGTGGAACAGCTTCGAGGGCATTATAGGGGAGTATTCGATTATATTGTATTGGTTTGCCCAACATATGCCCATAACAAGACTTATAGAGACTTAGCAAAGGGGGACAAACGATTCCTTGTATTATCACCAGATTCGAGTGATCAGGATGAAATCAATGAATTGTTAACTCTTTGCTCATCATTCTTCTCAGGCGAGAATGCGCTCATAATCTTGGACGATTGCGCCGTTTCCAAAGACCTGAAGAAGCGTTCAAACAAATTCATCGATTTAGCTTTCTCTGGCAGGCAATTATAGGTATATCAGTTTGGGTTCTCACTCAGCAGCTCACATCGATATCCAAACCATTTCGAGAAAATGTAGCCTGTGTAGTTTCATTTCACAATCCATCACAAATAGCAATGAAGATGCTTTTCGAGGAGTATGGTGGGGACTTGGATGCTGAAACTTGTAAAAAGTATAAGAAGCATCTCAAGAAGGAAAAGTACGCCAGACTATGTTTCTCCCTTAGGCATCCATTCAAAAATTATTTAGAGATACCAGCGATTATATCATAAACATGGCAACTCTTGAAAATATCTTGAATGATGAAATATCTGTGGGCAATGATCAACCGAAAATTACCACCGATGATTTGGAATTGAAAAGAGAATCTTTTTCAATGTTAGCATGTTTAGGCTCCACTAAGGAGTACACTGGAGTTGATATGGATTTGAAAGATACACATAAATTATCAGAGAAAGATGTTGAAAAATACTACAAAAGGTATCAGGTTGTGTCTGGGAAGAAGATAGCTGATGGATTAGTGGATCCCTCTTTACAACTAATAGCTTACTTGGTTGCCAAGTTTGTTAATATAGATGATTTACAAGCTCTAGTAAATGACTGGAAGAATGATCAATTAATTAGAAAAGAGATATCAGAATTGTCTGGATTACTAGTACTAAGGGGTGGTAGACTTACTGCATTACTAACAGGAGTTATTCACATTGCTAAGCATTTCAAAATCAGAGAACCTAATGCTACTGAACCAATTACTGAAAATGTTGGAGTTGATACAATTGAGTTTGGTAAAAATTGAAAATTTAGCAAGATCTCACATGTGATCAGTATACACTCTCAGAACAAACAAAATGGCAGAATCTAATTCAACAATGACAAATCGTTTTGTACCAATTGAAGAGACTGATTTCGATTGGGATTCTATTATTATAGAGAATCCTGTGAAGAGAGGAGTTAGATCTTACTCAAGGGTTTTTGTAGTTGAAGATGGGGTTAAAAAGAATCTTTCATTTCAGCTGGCAGATCAAAATATATTAGGTCTGTTTTATAATTATAAATATGAACAAGAAAAGAAACCTGAAAACATCAATGGTATCCAAGTGACTTATCCAATGACAACAATTTACACTACGTATGAACCAACCAAGTATGAAGAAGAAACTATAGATAGAATTAATTCAATTATGGTCAAAGTAGCTTATACTATGAAAGAATTCTATGATAATAAAGACACTAAGAAAAATATGCCTGACATAAGCGAAAGTAAAATTAAATTAGGTTTATTGAAACAAGAGCCGTTAGATTTGGTAAAACCACCATACATAAAACCAAAACCAAAAAAATCTAAGAATGGAAAAACATATGACCAGCCGCTAAGAATGTATCTACATTTTAAGACTAGTGGATCAGGTTCAGATTTTAAATCACACACATCATTTATAGGCCGTAAAAGAAATCATGACTATTATGACTACATATATGAAGGAGATAATAATAAGAAGTCATGCGCAAAAATTTCATTAAGATTAGATAGTATATGCTTTGGACCACAGGGTACAACTGATTTCATTGCTGATTTGAAATTTATAGTCAAATCAATTAGATTAACCAAACCTATTATTGAAGAGGCACCACCAAGACTACCATTAGAAGATGAAGAAAGTGACTTCAAAGACGTTACTTTTGAAGATGATGAAGTTGATGATGAAGAAGAAGTTGAATTTACTGAGAATACTGTTGAAGAATTATTAGCTGAAGGACATGAATCTCCAGATGAAGTAGAAGTAGAAGTAACTACTCCTCCTAAACCAAAACAAAGGCCACGTAAAAAGAAACAGTAAACTAAATTCACATATTAGAAATTGAAAGCTTCCTATTATATAACTTAATAGGAGACTTAAAGGTTAGAATAGATTAACTCATAACATGTCTGAAGAAAACATTGTTGAGCAAATCACTAAAGAGCCTGAAGTTAAAACAAAAGTCAAAGACCCCAAAAGAGTAAAGGCTGGTAAGGCGATACAAGCCAAAAGAAATGAGGCTATGGCCTTTTATAAATGTGCTCAGGAAAAAGAGGAGGAGGTCAAATCAAACAAAAAAGATGAAAGTAGGGTTAATGAATGGCTACCCAGTCTAACATTCCAGAATGTGCTAACACTTGGATCAATTGGACTCACCTCCTATGCTATGTTCAAAAGCTATAGGGATAGAATACCTGACTTGCATCTACCAGTTATGAATTTCAATCCCCCTCCAATCATTGATAATAGTGTAAGTCAGCCACCAAAAGAAGAAAATAATTTAAAAGATGAGTGGATGTAATCCAAAATGTCTGACAACAAGCTCGTAAAGACAGTTACTGACTCTGCAGTGCTCATTGGGCTGGCTGCTGCTGTGGGTTATGTGGGTAAAAATTAAGGCCCTGAGGGAATCATTCATTGGAGATCCATCATCAAGTATAATGAATTATGGTAAATGGGTGGCTGTATTGAGTGCAAGCATGTATCTCAAAAACTATTTAGAGGATCAGAAGATACTTCCTAAAAATGGCTGAAGCAAAATATAAGAGAGCTTTATTTGATTATATTAAAGGATGTTTTTATACTTGAAAAGGAAAAAGGTGCTGATGAGTTGAGAAGTGGTTACATAAGTTTGCCTAAAAGGGCTGAAATTTTGAAATGGTATTATGAACAAGATCCAGACCATTATGCCCTCCATGAACCAAAGTTAAGTTATTTCATATTTCAAGAAGAAGAAGAAAAACAAAGAAAACAAATAAAACTAGAAGAAGAAAATAAATCTAGATTTGGCAGAAGATTCCTGACAACCATTTCAGCAACGGTCATCACATTATATATGATATTAAAATTATTTTAAGGGCGAATTGATTAGTATGTAAATGGCAAGTATAGCAATCATGCTTGGAGGAGCAGTCCTCAATGCAACAGACTTCATTGGTGGAAATTATATAGCAAAGGCCCTTAGTGGTTCATCTTCAGCTGATCTCCAACTCGAGAGAGAAAGGCATGACAAAGCAATGGAGAAGTACCAAAAAGATTACGCTGCATACCAACAGAAACGCTTAGCATATATTGACTTTATGAATAAGAGGAAGGGTGATGAAAACCAGGCCTCTGAGAATATATCAAAGACTGATGAAGCGCTGAGATTGTACAATCAAATGGGCAATCCACCAAAATTCTCTGACTACTATAGACCTAATTCAGATCAAAAAATGGGAGAAATGGCTTATGTTTCTGGAGGGATGTTAGCCTTGGGATACATTACTAGTAAATGGCTTTGAAATGATTTAGAAGTTCCCATATTTAGCATCAAATATGGCAACTGCTGATCCTGAGTTAGACCCAACTAAACTAAATGAACCTGGGGCTGCTGATGATGGGGATGAAACGCTCTATCTTAGCCCAATCACAAAGACATCAACCACTTATGAAGATCCTTATGAAGAAACTTCATTTGGTGGTTATGATGAAACCCGGCCCTTAATAGAAGAAATGGAAATTGAACAAGATGAAGCTTGGGAGAAGATTAGATCAAGATTCCCCCACGTTGATACTTCCAAGTTTACAGCTAGACTTAATGAATTCAAGCAAGTATAGTTGTAAAATTGTTTAGGAAAGGATCAAAACCTTATGTATTATTCAAAGCTGATGATGAACTGAATGATAAGTTACCGGATACAATCAAAGAGTTAGGACAAGTAGTTGGTCATCGGGTCGTGGTTAGGTCCTTTTCCGGTGCAACGACAAGGGCAATGAAAGATTATTTAAAACCAAACTTAGAGCACGAGCCAAGCGAAGTGATATTACATGTTGGCACTAATGATCTCATATCTAGAAAACCAGAGGAGGTTGCCGAGTCCATTGTCGATCTCGCTCGACAGATCGAGAGCAGCTGCAATGCCACAGTTACCATATCGGAGCTTGTATGTAGGAAGGGTAAACTCAATCAAGCAGTCAACACAGCGAACAAGCATTTAATGAAGTTCTGTCATCAAAACGAGTGGAAACTAATTCGTCATCAAAATAACTACTATGTAAGCGTGTTTATAAGTTGATTTTTAGGTTATTTTTAAATTTGACTGAAAAATCTCTGTCCTTTTTTAGCTTACGGGTTATTTTTTAAATTTTATCAGAAAAAAGTACGTATTTTTTTAGCTTACAGGTTATTTTAAAATTTGACAGAAAAATCTCTGTCCTTTTTAGCTTACGGGTTATTTTAAATTTGACAGATTATAAAATAAAAATGATATTTAAAAGATTAGAAAAAAATAATTATAGAAAGTAATTATGGATAAATTAAATGTTCATCAATTAAAGAAAATAGCTAAGGAAAATGGTGTTATAAACACCAACTCAATGGTTAGATCTCAACTTATCGAGGCTTTGAATAATATACCGGGTTTAAGAATTAACGTGTCAGAAATACTTACTGATAGACAATTAAAAACGGTAGCAAGAGATTTTGGTATTAAAGATTATAAAAGCATGACCAGAAATCAACTCAATAAAGTTTTAGGTAATAGATCAGAACTTATAATTGAAATCCCGTCAATTAAAACGCATGAAACAGAAGAGGATGAAAAAGAAGGTGCAAAACCTAAAAGGAAAAGAAAACTCGCACCTACTTTTATAAAACCCAAAAAACGATTAAAACAAAATTTTAATTGGGGAAATTATTCATTTAGGGTAATGGATAAAGACGAGTTTTTCAAAAAGCTTGAAGAATTAACAAATGAAAACATTATAAAAATTAATAATAATAGGCAAACTAAAACAAAAAGAAAGGTAATTATATCTGATAGTGTGAGAGATGAATTGAAGGAAAAAACTAAAAAGAAAAGAACAATAGTCCTTAAAATATTTTCAATAATCCAAAATGAAGATGACCCTCCAATTCGTAATACCGAAGAAATAAATGGAAATATCATTAGATTTAGGAGGGATCTAAATAACGATTTGACAGAAATAATTTATAATGAATTGGAACCCCAAATAGAAATGGGGGCAAGAATTGTTTTCAGTTTTACTGCTTTGATTCAAAGAGGAAATGGGGAAATAGCTTATCACGTACACACATTTAGAAGTGGAGGAACTTTTAACTCCCTTTCAGAAATAAAAGATTATATAGAAAGGTGTGAGGGTGAGAGATTGAGTTTAGAAGGAGCTGCTTGGATTAGAGCATATTTACCCCCAGAAAAGAAAATTAATAAACCAGGTGTTAATGAGGGCGGGGTTGAGTTTAGGGAAGTGCAAATAAAAGTTATTCTCACTAGACAACCTTTAATTGGGTGTGGAAGATTACCTGATGAATTACGAAAGAAAAGATGTATTTACTCCGTAGATGATAAAGATGATAATCTATGTGTATGGAGGTGTTTAGCTATTCTCATGAATATTATTGCTGGTAAACAAAACCCTGAAAAATACATAGAGAAACAAGCGCTAAATTTAGCTAAAACTTTTTATGGTAATAAAAAACTAAAAAAAGCAGATGTTAGATCAATAAAATTAGTTGATTTTGAGAAAATTTCAAAAGTTTTTTCCATAAATATCCGGGCTTACGAGCAGAAAGATATAACAAATTTTAAAGTTTGGAAACTGGTGTTTGGAAAAAACAATTTCAAAGACAATTTACCAACTTTAAATTTAGGTCTTTATAATAATCATGGTTTTTTCATTAATAATCTTAACCTTCTTGCTGAAAACTGGGTATGCCAAGGATGTAAACAAAAATTTACCAGACATGAAGATTTAAAAAGGCATTTTACTAATGAAACATGCACAGGAGGAAAGACAAAAATATTATGCACAGGAGAAAAGATAAAACACATCAGGAATGAATCTGACAATGTTTTTTATGGGGGTAAAATCCAATTTAGTTATAAAGCGTGTAGGTGGATAAAAAACCAATCTAAAATTATAGGTAAACATATTCATCATGGGCTTTGTGGTCACGGTGGTGAAAGGTGTGGTAGGGGTGAAGGAGGGAATGAGATTTTGTTTGATGGATACGAACCTGAGACAAATACTGTTTTTGAGTTTTATGGTTGTAAATGGCATGGGTGTCCGTGTTCAACAACCGACAAAATTAAATATAATGAAACTATTGAAAGAGAAAAGATGATAAAAAGCTTGGGTTATAATCTAGTATCAATTTGGGAGTGTGAAAATCCTGAATTGATCAATGTATGGTTTAAAAAGAAATTTTTTCCATATCCATATAATATTATTTTCGATTTTGAGTCAATATTACAAAAAGAAGATAAACATATTACTGATGATTTAATTTTTACAAATATACACACTCCAGTTAGTGTTGCAATAATCGATAATTTAACAAACAAACGCGTTTTTCTTTACAACCAAAACCCTGATGAGCTTATAAAAGAATTCGTTGAAAAATTGGAGGAAATAAGAAAAATCATAGTTGAAAAAGTTAAAGAAGAATACCCGCTACCTGATCAAGATTCTTTACAAAAACATGTTTTAGAAAAATATGAAGAATGGTGTAATCAAGTACCTGTTTTTGGGTTTAATAGTGGAAAATATGATATCAATTTGATTAAAAGACATTTTATAAAACACATGACTGATAAAACTAAGGAGATTTTTATTGCAAAGAAACAGAATAGGTATATGTTTTTATCAACACCGCATTTCAAATTCTTGGATATAATGTCTTACCTTGCACCTGGAATTTCTTTTGATAAGTGGTGTAAAGCAAACAACTGTGAAGCCAAAAAACTTGTACTTCCTTATGAATTTTTGGATAGTTATGATAAGCTTTCTCACGTTGGACCGGTGAAACATGAAGACTTTTACTCTAGTTTGAAAAAGAAAAACATTTCCAAAGAAGAATATGAAGAATATTTGATTGAATTTAAAAAGAGGGGTTGTGTTACAATGTTAGACTGGTTGAAAGAGTATAATTTAAACGATGTTATACCTTTTTTAGAAGCTTTAGAAAAAACAAGGCGTTTATATTATCCAGACGAAATTGATATATTAAAAGATGCTGTTTCCATCCCAGGTGTATCAATGAGGGCTGTTCTAAATAAATACCAAAAAATGAAGAAGAAAGGTGATCCTGAATTGTACGCCCCAGGACAATACTGTATTCATAGTTGTTGTAATAACAAGATTTGCAAAAAATGCCACAAAATAAAGAAAGATTGTAAAATATGCGACAAAAACAAGATTTATAAATTATTGAAAACGGGTATGGTTGGAGGTCCTAGTATTGTATTTATGAGATATGCGGAGGCAGAAAAAACAATGATTCGCCCTCATAAATATAAAAACCCGAAAAAATGTGTGCAAATTAAGGGGTTTGATGCAAATGGTTTATATCTATACTGTGCTGGACAAGAAATGCCATGCGGAAAAGAAGAATGCATTGAGGTTGAAAATCCATCAGATCCTAAATTTATTAAGAAGATTTGTGAAGAGATTCTTGATGGTAATCTTTTCGGATTTTGTCAAGTTGATATCCATACCCCTGATCACCTAAAAGAAAAGTTTGAAGAGTTCTCACCTCTATTTATTGTAGATGTCGTTCCTGAATATTTAATACCAGAGCACATGAAAGAATATCAAAAAGCTACAGGAAGAAAACATCTAAAAGACAATAAAAAATTGCTTGGTGTTACAAAGGCAAAAAAGATATTGTTATATACACCTATGATAAAATGGTATCTTAATCATGGTTTGGAGATTACTGCTATTCATAATATTTTAAAGTATGAATCGGGAAGGCCCTTTGAATGGTTTCCAAAAGAGGTGGCAGACGCAAGAAGAGATGGAGATATTGAGGTTTTGTTGGAAAAACTAAGTAAAGCCTTTGAAGAAAACAAAATTACTGATGTAGTAAAAATTACTAATGAATTAAACCAATTTCCTGATATATTTAAAGTTATTGAAGAAAATAAAGACATTAAAGTATTGATTGAAAAACTAAAACCAAAGTATAAAGGTTGTAAAGAATTAGCGGACACGAATAAACTTAAGGGAAATTCTTTTTATGGGAAAATGATAGAAGATAAAGAAAAACATAATATTACAAGGTATACAAAGGATGAGGAAGAGGTTGAAAAAGCCTTAAGATCTGCGTTCTTTGAAGATCTTAATGAAATAAATGACACATATGAAATAGTAAAAAGAAAAAGATTAATAAAAATAGACAGACCCTATCAATGTGGAATTGCGGTATATCAGCTAGCAAAATTAAGAATGTTGGAATTCTATTACGATTTTCTAGATAAATATGTAGATAGAAAGGATTTTGAGTTGATACAAATGGATACAGATTCTATGTACATGGTAATTTCAGATGAAAATTTGGATGATATTATAAAACAAGAAATGAGAAAAGAATACTTTAATGGTGGAAAAGAAAAATTCCTATCAACATCTAAATATCATGACAAGACTCCGGGTTTGTTCAAAAAAGAGTTTGATGGTATACGAATGATCGCACTTTCTTCAAAATGTTATTACGCGGAGGATGAGAAAGGAAAAGCAAAGTATAGTTGTAAAGGCACAATTCATATACAAAACGAAATAAACTGGAATGGTTACTGGGCGGCTTTAAAAGGGGCAAATGATATGGCACAAAATACAGGATTTAGAGTTAATGATAATCAAATTGTGACATATACACAAAATAAAAAAGCATTTAATGCATATTATGATAAAAGATGGGTTTATGAGGATGGAATTCACACAAAACCATTATATTAGATCATTTCAAAACAGAATTAGGAGGTAACTCTGTATCATACGGAATAACTTGTAACTCTTCCCTTACAAAACCTCGTCTTGGGCCATCTTGTAAAAAGTATAAAACTGGCTGATTAGGAGAAATTCTACTTCCAGAAATATAATAAACTTTTATACTCCAAATAGGATCTGTGGCTCTTCTTCTTTCACCACCTTCAAGTTCGCCCGGAGATAATAAATATCTAACCCTAACTTCAGTTGGTAGTATAACCTCATCAAGGCCAACAGCTCGTTGGTAATTTTTAGGTCTAATATCAATCTCTTTCATTTTTATACCCTCATCAGGCTCTTTACCAGTTATTCTTGTTTTTGTATTATTCAAAGTTTTTAGAATAGCTGGTAATCTTTTCACCCATACCCTTGATCGCTCATCACTAATCATTTCCTGTGAATATTGATGACTAAATATTCTTTCTCCTAATATTTTGTTTGCGTTTTCTACAAATGCTTGGGCTTTATGATTACCAGCTTCACTTCTTTGTATTCTTACATTATGGTAATTCATGAGTTTACCAACTTCACCCATAAATTCTTTTCCAGGATCAACCATTAATGTTTTAGGGTATTTCAATCTTCTAGAATATATTTTTGTAAAAGCTTCTGATATCTCTCGACTTTCTTTTGAAGTTAATGGCTCCGCATCTTTATATCTCGAGGCGATATCAACCACAACTAACGCATATTTATATGTTTTTCTTCCAACTCTATCATGCGGTAAAAATAATAAATCTGCTTGGTGAATCTGATTTGGTTTATTCACAGTCCAGTGTGGTCTAGGTATATACTTTGGAGCTGGAAGATAGATTTGCCATATTGCCTGTTTCTGCAACCATTGTTTTGCCTCATTTTCACTTACTCTAGCCTTTTCGGTTAATTTAGGAATCGCGGAATATCCTTTCCAATACCCCTCAGCCGAATAATATATTTTTGTAAAGGTAGAACTCATTTAAAGGTTAGCCAAAGTATCTTATAAATCAAGTATGACGTCTGAAAAAATTAATCCAAACAGAATTTCAAAAGAACCATTTGGTTTGAAAGCAGAATCAACATTAAATAGAATTACTCTAAACCCATCATCAGCCAGTCCGGGAGAAACATTATACATAAATATACCAAAACTTTCTGAGAATTTAGTGATTGTACCTGGAAGTGTATCTCTTTTGTTTGATTTGGATATTGAGGGTCATGCAAATAATACATTTGTTAATAATGTGGGAAGGAATCTTGTTTCCAGATTAAAAGTTCTTTTTGGGGGTGAAACATTGCAGGATACTCAAAGATATGATCTATTTCAAACATATCATGATTTATTCTTAACAAAAGAAGATAGAAAAGATAGATTAAAACAAGGTATCTCTTCTCCAAATATTAGAAAACTTAGAACAAATGCTGGTGATAAGGATGATTCTGATTTAAAAGAAGTATCTCTTGCTGTAGTTCATAATACAAAGTATAGAATACCAATAAATCATCCTATTTTAAAAGATCATGGGGTTTTTTATCCAAAAGCATTAGAAAATCATTTAATATTTGAGATTACATTGGCCCCTGTTTCTGATATTGTTGTTTATTCTGATACAACTAAAACACCATCATATTCGCTCAAAAATTTAGAGTTAGAATATTCATCAATTTCAAGCGAATATTTAGCTAAAGAAGCTAAATCAACTTATCAAATTGGTAAAGGATTCTTTTATGAAAATGTTACTTTACACAAAACTTTTACATTTTTAACTGGAGCTGATGAAGTTATTAATCAACATGTTAATTTACCTAGAAGATCAATGAGTGGAATATTATTTTTGTTTATTGCTCCATATGCCGGCGGTGCAAGAGATTCAGAAAATTTTTTTTACCCCGGAATAACTTCTGTTAATATTGATGTTGATGGTGTACCAAATAGAATATACTCTAAAGGTATGATTATATCAGATCTTTGGGAATCTGTTAAAAAACGATTCCCCAAAATAGTAGAGTATAATTTAAAAGAAGGGGATTTTTATACAAATAAGTTTGCTCTTTGGGTTGATACTAGAACTCACCCCGATAATGATATTCATGGTGGTGGACTAGCTCTAAATAATACACATGATGGAGTAAAAATAGAAATTAAAAGGAAAAAAAGTGGCTCATCAAGCTCAGTAGTAATAACTTGTCATATGTTTGTTGTAGCCGATGCAATGATGGAAATAATGAATTCAAGTTTGAGATCAATTAAGTACTAAAAACATAATGCTATGATACAAAAATATGGAAGATTTACGAGATAAAATACCATTCCATTGTATTATAACAGGACCAACAAATTGTGGGAAAACAAAGTACCTAATTGAACAGCTCCGCGGTCCATTTCGAAAAGTTTTTGAATATATTGTTTTAATTTGTCCAACTTATTCTAAAAATAAAACATATCATAATTTCGCTCTCGGAGACAAGAGATTCTTTGTATTATCACCAGATGCAAGTAATGTAGATGAGATTAATGAATTGTTAAATGATTGCCAAACTTTATTCTCTGGACTCAATACATTAATAATTTTAGATGATTGCGCTGTATCCACTGATCTGAAGAAAAGATCAAACAAGTTTATAGATTTAGCATTCTCCGGAAGGCATCATGGATTATCAATGTGGGTTCTAACCCAGCAATTAACATCGATAGCAAAACCATTCAGGGAAAATGTAGCCTGCGTTGTTACTTTTCATAATCCATCGCAGAAAGGTATGAAAATGTTTTTTGAAGATTATGGTGGTGATTTGGATTATGAATTAGGTAAAAAGTTTGTACAACTCCTGAAAACAGAAAAATATTCCAGACTATGTTTGAGTTTGCGATATCCATTTAATTGCTATTTAGAGATTCCAGAAGTGATTTAAAAAAAGATGACAAACGTTGAAGATTATATTGAAGAAAAGACAGATCAGCCGAAGGGAAAAGATAATGATGAACTTGAAATAAAACAAGAATCACTTGCTATTCTAGCTGCGCTCGGAACAACAAAGGAATATTTGGGGGTTGAAATGAGTCTGGGTGATATAAAAAAATTATCAGAACGCGATGTAGAAAAATATTTTAATCGTTACCAAGCAGTAATGGGTAAGAAAATCAACGGTGGGTTGGTAGATTCATCCCTACAATTAGTTTCCAAACTTATTTCATATTTAGTTCCGGTTGATGATATAGAATCTCTTTGCGATGATTTGAAGAAGGATGATTTGGTTAATCGTGAATTAACAAATATTGTGGGGCTCTTAGCATTGAAAGCAGGAAGACTGGCAGCACTTGCTAGCGGATTATTTCAAGTAGCTAAACACGTTAAATTCAACAAAAATCAACAACCAGTAAATTCTAACACAACTGATCAGGAAACTAAGCAATCTACTGAAGGTATTGATACTGTATATTAAACAGATCTAAAAACTTATTTTCAGCATCTAAATAACAATGTCTGAACAATCTGAAGTAGAAGTTGAACAAATTACGGCCGATCCCAAACCTGAAAATAAAGATACTAAAAAGAAAGAGAAAGATCCCAAAAAAGTCGCAGCTGGTAAAAAATTAGCTGAATATAATAAAAAAGCAAAAGAAGCATTAGCTAGGGAAATGAAACGCGAAGAAGAGACCCTTCAAGCCGCGGAGCAAAATGAAAATACATATAGTGAATCTAAATCATGGCTACCAGAGTTATCTTTTACTACTGTTTTATCTGTTGTTGGATTAGGGTTTACAGCATTTGATCTTTTTATGAGATATCGGGAAAAAGCTAGAGATGGATACACTGAATATAAAAATAGGATACCTGATTTATCGCAAGTTCCAACACAACCTTTTCAAGCCCCTCCCATAAAGATTCATAATCCACAACCACAACCCACAGATAGACCAAAAATTGGAATGATGTAATTATAAATTATTTTTTACTACATAAAGTTATTTAAAAGTTTCTTAATGATGTAGTAAAAAATGTCAAGCGAAAATAAACTTGTGAAAACTGTAACTGATTCTGCAGTACTTATCGGATTAGGGGCTGGAGTTGGATATGTAGCCAAAAAGGTAATGAAAGAATCATTTTTGAATGACCCATCCTCAAGTATTACAAATTATGCAAAATGGGTGGCTGTATTATCCGGAAGTATGTATCTAAAAACTTATTTAGAGGATCAAAAGATTTTACCAAAGTAATTAAATATGGCAGCAATAGCGATGATGATTGGTGGGGCTATATTGAATGCAACAGCATTTGTTGGCGGAAATTATCTTGCAAAAAGTCTTTCAGGACATAATGTGGATGCGGAAAAAATACGACACGATAAAGCATTAGAAAAGTATCAAAGGGATTACGCTGAATATCAGGAAAAAAGACAAAAAATGCTTGATTGGAAAATGAAGAAAAAAGATGAAAAATATCAAGCATCAAAAAATATTTCAACTACAAACCAAGCTTTTGAATTGTATGGGCAAATGCAAGAGCCAAAATTCTCTGATTATTACAAACCAAGCGATGAACAAAAAACAGGAGAAATGGTATATGTTGGAGCTGGAATGTTAGGTTTAGGTTACGCGGTCAGTAAATTTTTATAAATTATTATTTGTTATGTAACCAGTAATTTGGTTATATAACACAAGTATATTTATTTTGGTTTACATGAGACTCCCAACATCAGAATCTTCTTCTTCTTCATATTCAGGTTTTTCCATTTCTTCAGCAGCAGATTTACTATCTGAGCATCTAAATTTAGTTAATCTTTTCATTTCTTTGTTTGGTTCTATAACTGCTTCATAAAGTTTTACTTGAAGCGCAATACAAGAACCAATAAATATTGATTCAATTTTTATTACACCTTCTTCAACTCGACAACCTTTATTTAATAATTTTAATGGATCAATTAACTTATCATTTTTAGAGTTATAAAATTTGGTTAAAATTTGGTCTTGTTTTTTATCCCAAATTAATTTTGCATATAAAGTTGGACCTCTATCTGGAACTCTAGCCATTGAAGATTTTTCCATCTTCCAATATAGAGGATTTAAACCTCCTTTTTGTTTTTCAAGCTCATTTCTTTCCAACTCAAATTTACCAATTTTTGCTCTATTAATAATCAAATGATCAATGCAATTGTCAACTATTTCATTGAATAAATCAATCCATTTTTCTTCTTCGGGTGTTGGACTGCTTCCACTCCATAAACATAATGGAAACACATATCCTGAAATTGCACCTGTTTGTTGATTTGTGTTTGTAGAAACACCAAAAGAATATAAATTACCGGTTGGAATAACAAGTTCTCCTTCTGTTCCATCATCATTTTTTGTAAAAATTTTAATTCTTTTAAATTCAACCTTGGGTTTTGTTCCAGGAATTTCACCAACAATTGGTTTAGAAAAAATCATGCTTACTTTAGGAATATAACTATTAACATCTATTAATTGTGTAGTTTCGTTCATCATTTTATTTTTATATATATATATATTTTTTAATTTTTAAATCAAATTTTATTTTTGTTTTTCAATCTAAAGATTTCTTACTGATGAGTAAAAATCATGGAAGAAGATATACCATTAGAAGATTTGTCAAAAGGAACTGATAATGATAATGATGATGATGGGGATGGCACATTTTATCAAAGCCCAAACACATCCACTTCCATTCCACCTTACCCCGATGATTATGAAGTGGCAGAAACTGATCCATTGTTGGTTAAGGAAAATGAAAAAGATCGAGTGTGGAGAGATATTTTAAGTAAACTTCCAAATGCTAAACCTACTTTTCTTTTCAAATATAATGAGTGGGGTAAAATTGTTGCCGCAATTCCTAGAAAACCAGGAGTAAAAGAAACGTGGCATGAATTATTCGATGCAAATGAAAATATTAATAAAAAACTCCCTTCCACCATATTGAACGCTCTGGGTAAAAAAGCAGAAGAAGTTGTGCAGGCCAATGATGATCTTTTATCACAATTGAATGAACAAAATGAAAAAATTAGGGATTTACGTAATGCATTAGATGGTTTAAGAGCAGTAGCGGAAACAAGTCAATTCGAAATAGATCGATATGTTTCAATTGAAAAAGAGTTGAGAGGTATGATTGAACGACATCAAACCACAATCGCTGAAAAAGATAGTTATTTAGAAACTGCAGTTAGAGAGAAGGTTGATGCAAAACTATATGCAGAAACTTTACTTAATGATTTGAAAGAATTAAAAGCCGAGGATGATAAGAACAAGAAAGATTTGGTTAGCTTGAAAAAGATTGAACAAAGTCGAGATAGGTTGGCGAAAAGGGTTAAAACGTATGATGAACTATCGAGAAAACAGTTAATATTAAACGAAGATCAAATGTCTGATATTGGGAGAAAAAATGATGAAATACTTAAAAATATGCCTCTTCGAGATCGTGTTAAGTTTATCTTCAAAAAGTATGGTTTTACAGTTTTTGCTGTTATGAGTGCTGTAGGCGTCATCATTGGGGTTATAGTTTCTAATCTTTCAAAGGGTTTATCTGCTTTGGGTAGGGGTGTGGGTAATGGATTGAAAACTATAGGTAAAAAACTTGGTGAAATATTACCCGGAATGGTTGGCGCAATAGTTAGCTTTCTATTCAAAACAGCCGGTCAAGTTATTGGATTTTTAGGTGAGAATGCTTGGCTTTTGATAATGGCGGTGGTTTTATATTTTGTGGAAAGTATAAAAAAGAAGAGAAAGTAGGTCTAAAGATATCATGTTGAGTAGTAAAATACAATATGGATGAATACAATAGAATTTACCCTGTATTACCTAATAATCCAGATCCTATTAATTTCAGACTGCAAAAATCAAGCGAAGTATTACAAAATCTTGAGAAAGAAATTAAACATTACGAAGAAGTAAGGAAAAAATATAATAGGGCGAGAGGAATATGTACAAAAATTAGTGTTTCTGGTGGTTTGATTTCAGTTATCCTATCAGCAAGTGGTTTAGGAACTTCTCTCACGGGTTTTGGTGCTATTATTGGTGTGCCTTTGGGGGTTATAGGTGGTTTTTTTGGTGGGTTGTCGGTTGGATTTGGTTTTGCTTCTAAAAGACTTTCTGGTAAAGTTAGTAAACACGAACAAACCGCTGCAATTGCAAAATCAAAATTAAACACAATTAACGATTTAGTTTCAAAAGCTTTGAAAGATAATGTTATATCCGATCAAGAATTTTCTATAATTTTAGCAGAGTTGGAAAAGTTTCAAAAACTAAAACTTGAAATACGACAAAAATTTAGAAAAGAAGCAGAAAAAAACTTGGATATGTCCATGATAAGGAGAGAAGTGCGCGAAGATCTATTAAAAGAACTTACCGGAGGGAAAGGACATTAAAAATTTCATATGAGAAAACTGAAGTTGGTTTCAATTGTTTTGCAGGAATTAGAAAAGAAATTAATTGACATCTTATTCTTAATCTAAAGACCGGTTTATTTGAAACACAAAGAATAAGATGTTATTAGACGATTTCAAAACCCGATACCCAAACGCTAACCTTGATAAATTTACATTTATTAATGATTCATTTGGTGGATATATTAAATGGAAAGTTAATGGAACAACAATTATGTCTTATGATGATCCTTCTGGAAAAACATGGACTGATGATCTTCCTACTAATTTGAAAACATTATTATGGAAAGATTTAGGGTCCTTTCCAGAAAGTTTATCATCTACAAACAAAACATATCCAATACCTGGTATTAAATTCGATGAATCTGCAAAAAATGTAACAAAAATGTTAACTATTTTAAATATATATGTTTCAGATAAAGACAACTTCATTTCCCCCATGAAAAATGTATTTAAAAATCAGACTGTAGGACTTACTAGTGGTAAAGAAGCTAGAGCTTGGTTGAATAAACCAAATATTAATCACTGGCCACAACAGTTAAACATGGCGGTTTGGTGTGCAACATCAGGATGCGGTGTAAGTTTAAATGATAGTTTAAATTATCCAAAAGTTATTAGAAGTTTTTTTATATTTCACATTTACTTTACAATAAGAAGAATATTATATGAATTATCTGTACCATTACCCGGCGAACAAACTTTTTCTTTAAAAAATAATCCATACAACAAAAATGCTTATAATCGTTTATGTGCAGAATTTGGCTTAAGCAATAATCAAGATTATAAGGGATTAAATAAGCCTTTGGCCGATTTTAGATGGAAAGGAGGAGCAAATCACGGTGTTGGAGATGTATTCATTGATTATGGAAAAGGATATGTACAACCCGGAAGTGTTCCCGGAAGCGCTAGTGGGCAAGCGATAGGTGGTGGAAATCAAGATGTCAGAATTGTAAGAGGTTATGATACAGATGCAAATATTTGGCCAAGCAGTTCAAATAGATTTTCCGATGATGGGGGTAAAAAAATAGATGGGAATTTAATATCTATGCTTAGAAATGATTATTTTGTTGATTTTCAATATGCTTGGTTTATACCTAAATCTGGATATGGATTAACAAATGCTGGATTAGGAAGAATAAATAGATCGGTTGAAGCTTTTGTTTATTGTGTTTTGGGGGCTCAAGTTAATACTAGGAATTCAATTATTGGTAATGGGGGAAGAGCATTTGAAACTCAGCAAGAATTTATAGATTTATTTGAAAGCTCTGTGATTGAAAATGATATCGCAAATTCAAATCAAAGATATCAAATGGCAGTTCAAGAATCAAAAGTACGGCTTGATTTGGCTATAGCTCCTAATGTTTTGTTGATGCCAAGCAATTTAATTATAAATACAGAAAGCGTTATTGGATACAATAATAATCTGAAAATAGCAACAAAAGATATGAAATTTGGAGTAAATAATTCATTAAACATTGAAACAAAAAATGTTGGAATAACTCATAGTTTAGGAACATCAAAAGTTTTATTAAATACTAATGCTCAACCAAGGAAAAATATAAATTCTAAATTAAAAAATAGCGATGAATCAAACAAAAAAGATGATATAGAAACATCTTCCCATCAAAATACTCTTATTATTTTAATATTTGCTGGAGGATTATTATCTTGGTTTTTATTTCGATAAAAATTAATCTAAACATATACCCTCTAAATGAAAAATGTTTAGCATTACAATGTATAATTCAGAAACTAGGGTTTATTTAGACCCTCCAATGAAATACGTTAGTGAATTACAACTTTTAGATTGTAATATTAAAACACAAAGACTAATAACTTTAAAGAATCAAGAAAAAATAACTGATGAACAAGATAAGCCTTTAGTAATATTTAATCCAGGAACATATTCCATAAATGATATAAAAATATTAATTGAGCTCAGCGAAAAGGGTAAAAATATAACAATGATTATCGGAGATAATTTTGCTTACATAATCAACAATAAACCAGTTAACATTAAATTTACCCAGGGTTTGCAAAATTCTTTAGGGGTGCCAGAGGTTTTATTTAAAATATTTCAAATAGATATAACTATAAAAGAACCTTTGAGACTTTTATGCAACATAGTTGATAATAGAATGTCATACACGAATAAAGGTAAAAATGGAGGCCTTGTAAAAATACAACCATCCCAATTGCTAGCAAACATTCCAGCAAAAGATTATCCATCTATTCCAATTAGAAAATATGATAACATGATTAATCACTTTGATTTAACCATTTTAGACTATGATTGGAAAAAGTTTGATCTAAAAGGAGAATCTGTAACTTTTAGTTTAAGATTTAAATAAATTTTTGTTATGTAACCATTTATTGGGTTATATAACATAACTTTTATCAATCTTCTTCACCAAATACCTCTTCTTCCAAAAACTTTAACTCTTTAAAATCAATACACCAATCTAAATATCTAGATGGGTGCCATGTTACAGCCATTAATTCGTCATATAATTTTTTATAAAATTTATGTTTATGTTTCAACTTATCAGCATTTACATTTATAGAAATCCAAATTGAATCAATAATAAAATTATTAATATTATATTTCATCTTATCACCTTGATATTCTTTTTCTCTATTAGCAAAATATATTAAATCACTAACAAACTCATTATTAGATATACCATCTAAATATAAACCCATTATACCAAAAATAGAAAAATAAAAATACTCTTCATTATCATCATGCCAAATTCCAAATTCAACCCCTTCGGAATCTTCATCATACCCAAAATAGTTATAATATTCATAAAGTTCATAATTTTCATCAATAAAACCCCTAATATTTGATATATGTTTTAATAAATCTTCCTTAATTGAATCTAGTTTTTCCACCATATTTTTCTGTTACTATTATTTCCATTTTATTTACAATTTTTTCTAATTCTTAAATCATAAATTAATTTTATACGACACTCCTTACAAGAGGCTTTTTGTTTCATGTGTTCGCATATTTGTGATCCTCCACATTCTTTACATTGTTGTTTTTGTTTATTATGTATGCATATTTGTGATCCGCCACATTCTTTACACTTTTGTTTTTGCTTATTATGCATACAATATATTGATCCTTTACATTTTTTACAAGCATACTTAATTCTATCATGTTTACATATTTGTGATCCACCGCATTCTTTGCAAAAATATTTAATTTTTCCATGAATACAAATATAATCACTATTAGTAATAGTAACTTTTTCAATTAAATCAATAATATCCTCCTCTTTATATTTTTTAAACTCATTAATTAAATCCATTCTACCCATTTTTGATCTTCCTTTCGTTTTTAACTCTCTTGCAATTCTTTTTAGTTCATACAAACATAAATTATTTAATTGATCCATAATTACTTTCTATGAGTATTTTTCTAATCCTTAAATATCATTTTTATTTTATAATCTGAAAAAATCTCTGAATTTAAGCTAAAAAATCTCTATCTTTTTTCTGTCAAATTTTAAAATAACCTGTAAGCTAAAAAAATACGTACTTTTTTCTGATAAAATTTAAAAAATAACCCGTAAGCTAAAAAAGGACAGAGATTTTTCAGTCAAATTTAAAAATAACCTAAAAATCAACTTATAAACACGCTTACATAGTAGTAAATATCACGTACAACGGACTCAACAGAGGTGGACTTCACCTTAATTTTAAAGGTAACGAGCAGTTTTTTAAGAATTTTAAAACACATCTTATTTGAAGCAATGTTCTCCCCGTGAATGCCGTGCCTGAGGAGAGTGTTAAAAACAGAACTGGGAATTCATGTGTACCAAATGATGGGAATGCAGACCCCACCCAAATTTTACCATCTCAGCGCGGTTTAAAACTAGCCTCTCTTAATATAAATAAATTGACTACTCACATAGATGAGCTTAGGATACTCTTAGCTAATAATGACGTAGATATTTTATCTATTAACGAGACCAAACTTGATATAAATACAAGTAATAATGACGTCCACATCCCCGGATATGAAATAATTCGCCGTGACAGAGTCACAAACGGTGGGGGAGGGGTTTGTTTTTATGTAAGAAATGCAATAAATTTTACCATTCGTAATGACCTTCATATGGATGACCTTGAAAATCTCTGTTTGGAGATTCGAAGGCCTAGATCTAAACCAGTTGTAGCTGTCACATGGTATAGACCACCAGACGCTTCTATTGGAATTTTTACATCTTTTGAATCCTTAATCGGAAAACTTGATAGTGAAAATGTAGAGTATTTCGTGATGGGGGATTTCAATTGTGATATGATTTCTACCCGAAGTGACAACAACACGCTTAAACTGATGAGTATTGCTGATGTATATGGACTCCAGCAGCTCATCTCAGAACCAACAAGAATAACTCCTACTTCGTCTACTTTAATTGATCTAATCTATACCAATTGTGCGGATAAGATCGCGTGTTCAGGAGTCCGGCATGTCGCGATTAGTGATCATAGCATGGTTTTTGCTTACAAAAAACTAGCCCTGAACGGGATGTCCAATGGCAATAATACAGTAACTTATCGGAATTTTAGGAATTTTGACACACAAAGTTTTCGAAATGATATTTCATCTCAATCTTGGGAGAGCGTTTATGCACTCACCGATCCAAATGAGATGTGGCAGGAATGGAAACAAACATTTTTGGCCATAGCTAACAAACACGCTCCACTGAGGACGAAGCGTGTTCGTGCACGTAGTTCTCCATGGATTACATCAGGAATAAAAAGTTTAATGCATAAACGAGACATCTTAAAAATAAAAGCTATCAAATCGAATGCTCCCGATGATTGGATGTTATACAAAAGACAACGGAATATAACCAACAAAGAAATAAGATTAACCAAACAAGCATACTATCAAAATAGCTTTAATGAGCACAAAGGTGACTCTCGAAAGACTTGGCAGATAATTAATGAGTTAACGTCCCGGAAATCTGGGAAAACGTCAGTAACGTCTCTTAAAATTAATGGTTTGACGATAACCGATACACGAGAGATATCAAACGAGTTTAATAACCATTTCTCCACTATTGGTCCAAAACTTGCCAGTGAGATTGACTCCGATAGCGGAGACTACCAAAGGTATCTCACTCGCTCAGATAAACGGTTCTATCTCCATCCAACTGATGCAAACAAAGTGTTTTCACTCATGAACAAACTAAACAAGTCTAAGGCAACTGGCCTGGACAGAATATCTGCGAGGCTTATTCGAGAGTGTGCCGATCTCATTTGTGTGCCTATATGCGATATTTTTAACAAATCTTTTAGTCAAGGTAAACTCCCAGAAGACTGGAAATCGGCTAGAGTCACACCCCTTTTCAAGCAAGGCGATCGAGACGACGTAAACAACTATCGTCCGATCTCGGTTATCCCAGTTGTGGTTAAGGTCTTGGAGAGAATCGTTTACGAACAATTATATGCCTATTTAGAGGAGCACGATATACTATGTAAACATCAGTCGGGTTTTCGTGCGATTCACTCAACTGTTACAGCTTTGCTTGAGGCAACTGACTCCTGGGCATATAATATAGATATTGGGAAAATCAACGCGGTTATTTTCCTAGATCTAAAGAAAGCTTTCGATACCGTTGACCACGAGATTCTTTTGTCTAAGCTTGATTCTTATGGTATATCTGGGAATTCATTGAAATGGTTTCAGTCGTATTTGGAGAATCGTATGCAACAATGCTCAGTTGGTGGGTCCTTATCTGACAGCCGTTTATTGACGTGTGGTGTCCCTCAGGGGACCATCCTCGGTCCACTCTTATTCTTATTATATATAAATGACCTTCCAAATTGTTTGTCACATTGTGAACCGAGGATGTACGCCGATGATACGCATTTGACATATGCAGATAATAATGTAGGTAGCATTGAATCATGTCTTAGTGAGGACCTATTGAACGTGCATACTTGGTTAAACGCGAACAAACTTACTCTAAATATGACCAAAACAGAATTCATGCTGATAGGATCTGGCCAAAGGCTAAATACCATTGCTGTTTCCCCCTCACTCTTAATGAACGGTACTCGGGTGAAACAGGTTGCAAGTACGAAATCACTTGGAATAACAATTGATGACAAACTCAGCTGGAATAACCACATTGAAAAACTAACTAAAAAGATCGCTTCTGGAATCGGTGCCATGAAACGTGTTAGGCACCTGGTTCCTACGGCGACCTTACATCTTATATACCAAGTTTTAATACAACCTCACTTTGACTACTGTAGTTCTGTTTGGGGAACCTGTGGGGTTACTTTAAAAGACAAGCTGCAAAAATTGCAGAATAGAGCAGCCCGTGTTTTAACTTTCTCTAATTATGACGTTCATGCTGGCCAATTGCTGGAAATTTTGGGGTGGAAAAATCTCGACCGCCAGCGAAACATACAAAGGGCTATCATGGTATTCAAATGCCTGCATGGGTTAGCTCCGGACTATTTAATATCGAAATTTTCTGATCGAAATATAAGCTACAACTTGAGGGACTCCGAGAACAAACTTAATGTTAGGTTGCCACGCACAAATTATTTTAAAAATAGTTTTAGCTATAGTGGCGCCACACTTTGGAATCGCCTTCCTTATGAGGTTAGGTGCGCGGAGTCCTTAAGGTCGTTCAAACGAGATATCAGTAAAGCTCTATAAGGCACGGCATTCACGGAAAGCAGCTTTTTAATATATTTTAGTTTATAGTTTTTAGTTGAGCAGTTATAATTTTTATACCTTTGTAAATAGCTGATGAATTTGCCCGTGGTTAAATAAAGTTTCATTCATTCATTCATTCATCAAGAATAGTCTAGGGCCACGCGCAGATGAAGCTGTGGAAGCTAATGATGGTGAGATATCTAAGAAAAAGACCAAGTTAACCAAACTGAAGGAGCAGCTAAAATTCCATAGAGACAAGCCACTAAAAACACCAGAGGAAAGTAGCCAAATAGAAACTCTCGAGAGAGAAATTGGTGAGCAGGAACAAGAGATAGCCAACTTGGAGGATGAGAATGAACAAATCCAAGAACGAATGTCATTGCGAGACCGGGTGAAGGCTATATTCAAGAAATATGGTTTCACAGTCTTTGCAGTTATGAGTGCAGTTGGAGTGGTAATTGGTGTTATAGTCAGCAACCTCTCCAAAGGGCTCTCGAAATTGGGTAAAGGCCTTGGTGATGGACTAAAGACCATTGGTAAAAAGCTGGGTGAATTATTACCTGGTATGATTGGCGCCATTGTAAGCTTCTTATTCAAGACTGCTGGTGAAGTCATTTCATTCTTGGGTAAGAACGCTTGGCTGTTAATAGTGGCAGTTGTACTTTACTTTGTAGAAGAATTAAAGAAGAAACACAAGTGAATTTAAATGAAGAGCTATTGTGTCAAAGAGAAAAAACAAACTGAATGCGTGCCTGGCAGTGAGACCTTCACCAAAACATCCAAAGGTAGGCCCATGATGAAGTGCAAATGTGCCAGCTGTGGAATCACCAAAACTCAATTCCTGGCTAAATATAGAAATTTAAAGGAGACCGAGTAATAATCCAAAATGTTGAGCGTTACCATGTACGAGTCTGAAACTAGGGTGTACTTGGATCCTCCTCTTGAAAAGGTTCGTAAGATACAACTCCTGGATTGTAGTATGTCTAAACGATTGGTGAATTTCAAGGATCGCCAGGGTTTACTCAACGAGGACAACCGGCCCCTCATAATAATCCAACCAGGTACATACTCACTACACAGTATCCAAGCTATATTTCTCAACGATACTGATAATGCTAAGATCTCAATCATTGAGACTGATACTGTTGACTATCTGTACTCCAACAAGAACTTCAACATTAAACTCACAAGAGGGCTACAAATTGGTCTTGGTGTGCCTGAAATCATAAATCCTGGCAAGTTATACCCCATAAGTCTACAGATCAAGGAGCCCCTGAGACTTACTTGCAGTCTAGTGGATAACTTGTCATCCTATACGAATAAATCAGTGAGCCCGGCTGTGAATGTTTCACCCTCATACCTACTTGCCAACATACCCTCACAGGATTACCCAGTCATCCCGGCACAGAAATCAAATAGTCCCATAAATCACTTTGATTTAAGAATATTCGACAGTGAATGGAAAAGGTTGGATTTGAAGGGTTCTCCCATCACTGTCACCTTAGGTTTCAAATAACATTTTAAAAGAAAGTTATAGTCGTAACAAACATGGATGAGTATAACAGAATCTATCCTGAATTGCCTCCAACGGCTCCACCTCCAACCCCCACTGATGGGCCCTCATTTAGGCTACAGCAGTGTACTGACATTTTGAAAACGCTTAAGTCTGAATTGAATCATTATGAGACTGTACTCAAAAAGTACAACCGGTCCAAAGGCGCGCTTATAAATGCAAGTTTGACATGTGGTAATTACTATCTTGTATTATGGCTGCGGGAGGTTTGGGTAGCTCTCTGAGTGGAGTGGGAATCATACCTGCAATACCCTTGGGAGTAGCAAGTGGAATATTATACACTTAATGTATGGTTCCGAGGGAAACAGTTAGTTTTGTTTCCCGAGAGTCCTGATGTTTCCCGAGACGAAGTCGAGGGAAACATCAAGACTCGAGGGAAAACAAAACTAACTAGTTTCCCGAGGGACCATACATTAAGTGCTTTGTTATATATTTAGACTTTCCCTTAACAAAAACAAGCAAACAAAGACGGTACAACTGGCGCGCGGGCAACAACTGCGCAATTGTCTCCCGGTCGGGATACATTTGAATTTGTTCAAGGGCACGTGACCAAGAATCAACCAATCACAGTGCTCGTTTTGATGAATGAAAGTCTAGGTATATAACAATTGTTTTTATTATATCTCTCAGTTAGTACCCGCGCTGTGATTGGTCAATTTAGCGGGCCGTACTTCACTGTACGGCCCGCTAAAGTTTGTTTTGGTCGCCAAAATGACTCCAGAGATATAATAAATATCTTATTAACCTCGTTTTCTCAGTCCGTACTGTAAAATACGGATCCTCGTTTTTTCCCGTCGATTTATGGCCCGTGCGCTTCGTGCTTGGGCCATAAATCGACGGGAAAAAACTCGGTCCGTATTTTACAGTACGGACCTCGAACTCGATTAATAAGAGGTATGTATTTCCATAGCGTGTGAACAAATATCCAAGAGGCTTGACAAGAAAGCTGTCAAACACCAAAGTACCATTACACTTGCTAAATCAAAAATAAACACCATTGAAGACTTGGTTTCCAAAGCACTTAACGATAATAAGATTTCTGACAAAGAGTTCTCCTTGATAATTGAAGAACTCAAGAAGTTTGAAAAGCTTAAGGCTGAAATACGACTCAAAGCTCAAAAAAATCTGACTGGAGAAGACCCTATGGTATTGAGACAGAGGGTACGAAAAGAAATACTCAAAGAACTCAAAGGAGGACCATAACCATAACTTATGACAAGATATCTTACTGAGTTAAACGCTAGAACCCTTCTACCCAAACACTGGATAGAAGATGGGCTTACTCAATGATTTCAAAACTAGATATCCAAAGGCTGACTTGAGCCAATTCAAATTTATTTATGATAGCTATGGTGGGTATATTAAATGGGTGCGTAATGGGTTAACAGTCATGTCTTATGATGACCCTACTGGCAAGACATATGGACTGATGGACTTAAACCTAATCTTAAGATATTACTTTGGATTGATTTGGGTTTGGATGATAAAATAGGTTCATTCCCAGATAGTCTAAACATTACAAATCATCACTACCCAATACCAGCCGTTGACTTTGATGAACCTATACAAATGATACCACAACCATGCTAACCTCATTAGACATTTACGTTTCAAACACAAAGAAGTTCACTGCTAAAATGCGTAATGTGTTTACATCTCAAGTTGTAACCTTCAAGTTTGGTAAACAAAGCCGAAAGTGGTTGAACGCACCTGACATGAATTATTGGCCTCAACAGCTTAATTTTGCAGTGTGGTGTGCAACCTCCGGATGTGGTATAAGCCCCTTTGAGAGCTTGAACTATCCTAAAGTGGTGGCTGGATTCATGAAGTTTCATGTGTACTTCACCATAAGGCGAATACTATACGAATTAAGTGTACCATTGCCTGATGAACAGCCATTTGTCATAAACAACAATCCTTACAGTAAAGTTGCCTACCAAAAATTGTGCGCTGAATTCGGAATAGCTAATAATTCTGACTTCAGATGGAAAGGAGGGCGAAACCATGGCCTGGGTGACATCTTCATTGACTATGGAGCTGGATATCATGGACGAGGTGGGGGATTTCAAAATGTTCATGTAATTCGAAACTATGATGAAGATGCAAATCAATGGCCTGGCGAAGGTGGTAAATTCTCAGTTTCAGTTTCAGTTTCAGTTTCAGTTTATTATTATTATTGTTTTTATATTTACAATTTATCCTCTACTACTCGCAGATAGCAACAGCTAGTCGAGGCGAGCAGTAGTCACACGCAGAACTACTTAAATACTTACAAAGAACAAGTTACAATAAAAGAAGGGAATATACACTAATTACAATGATAAGTTCTAATATTTCTAAGTTAAATAATTATAATAAGTTAAATTGCTCTAACACTATAATAAATAAAGAGAAGAAGAAAAAAAAAATATATGCAAATATAATCGAGCCGAGCTGATTCTATGAAATTTTCATTTTCATTATCAGATCAGTTAACTAACTTATAGTGCTCTAACACTATAATAAATAAAGAGAAGAAGAAAAAAAAATATATGCAAATATAATCGAGCCGAGCTGATTCTATGAAATTTTCATTTTCATTATCAGATCAGTTAACTCGATGTAATCGTCTGTTTCGGTGAAGATTTGAAGTAACACGTTATGAAGTTTAACTTTGAATTTATGTTTCGATAAATTATGCATTTCACTTCTTAAACTGTTCCATATTCGCACACCATATCTAGAGAAAGATTTACTTTGCGAATTCAATCTTGAGTAATTAACGAAGAAATTGCCTTTTGATGACGATCGTGTATTATGAGAATGGATATTAGCTTGATAAGTAAATATATTGGATATGTGAGATGGCGTTAGATTATTGAATACATCATGCATTAACACGGCTGTTGATTTGAAGTAGAGAAAATCCAAGGGAAGTAGGTTAGAAGAAACAAAGAAAGGCACAGCATGAGCATTAAATTCACCAAAGAACATAAGTCGCAGGGCACGTTTTTGTAGAAGCAAAATTCTGTTTCTATGGGTCTTGTCAGCTTGACCCCATGCAACTATACCATATAACAAGTAAGGCTGTATAAGTGATTTGTATATATGACATAAGGTATTTAAGGGGACGAAGTGTCTTAACCTAGAAATAATACCGATTGAGATACTTATTTTGGAGGCAATATGAGAAATATGTTGTTTCCAGGAAAGATTCTCGTCAATAAGCACGCCCAGATATTTGACATAGTTCTTGCACTCTAGAGGAATAAAAGTACCGGAATGATGGTCAAATACTCTCAAATTGACTTGATATTTCACCGTTTTCTGTCTAGGTCGAAAGATAACATAGTTCGATTTCTTGATGTTTAAAGATAATTTGTTGGCTAACAGCCAGTTGTAAACCCTTGAGAGCTCGTCATTAACTATAAATTCAAGTGTTTTCAAATTTTGATGTGCAAATAAAAGATTAGTATCATCAGCAAATAAATAGAATTGTAATTGGTCACAACTACGTGCGATATCATTTATGTATATAAGGAAAAGCAGGGGACCTAAAACTGAGCCCTGTGGGACTCCAGACAAGACTGTTTCTTTACTGGACGTATTTTTCTGATTAGTTTGAGTTATTTGTTTACGTCCCACTAAATATGAAGCGAACCAATCATTAATGATTCCGCGTATTCCGTAGTGATTCAATTTCTCCAATAATATTGTATGATCTATTGTATCAAAAGCCTTTTGTAAGTCGATAAATATACCACACGTATATAATTTATTGTCCATGTTGGATTCAATCTGGTGAGTTATATCAAAGATGGCATGTTCAGTCGATCTTTTTTCACGAAAGCCATATTGTGAATCATGAAGGATATCATTTTTCTCAAGAAATGATTTTAGACGACGATACATTGTTTTTTCAAAAATACGATTAAACACTGACAATAACGATATAGGTCTATAATTAGAAGGGTCAGATTCATCGTCACCCTTATAGACTGGAATTACTTTAGCAAGCTTTAATTTGGAGGGGTATGTACCGTGCTCGATTGATTTATTTATAAGTATAGACAGAGGATGGCTAATTATATGTTTTGCTGATCTCAAAATGCGGGTGGGGAAGGAATATAGTCCGTGTGCTTTATCTAGCTGAATATTCATAATGTCAGTTTCTATTTCAGTGTAAGACACTGGATTAAAAAAGAAGGAATCAGCCATACTTAACTTTGGTAGATACTCATAAAATTGCTTATTAGGATTTGGCATTTTGGATGCTAGATTGTGTCCAATTGAAGAAAAATATTTATTCATGATATCGGGAAATTCAGAAGAGTTAGAAGAAACTTTATTGCTTGTCGGACATTTGAGTGAGGTCATTTCCTTAAGAACCTTACATTTACGACCTAAAAGGCTATTTATGCCATCCCATGTTTTCTTTATGTTAGAAATATTTTCTTCAAAGTATTTGTGATAATACGTCTTTTTACTAATTCTCGTCAGCGTTAAAATTTTGTTACGATAAACTTTGTAAGCAGTGGTGTCCCCAGACCAGAATAGAGCGTTCTTTATCCTGATTGATCTTCTAATGCCTCTTGTTATCCAAGGTTTTTGAACTCTTTTTAGACTGCGCTTTGAAACTGGTTTTAAAGGTGCGTGCTTATTAAGGAGTTTATTGATCTTATTCTCTGATGATGGTGGTAAGAAAGAAAAAGGCAATCTAATCTCATTCATTCGGAATGATGACTTTGCTGACTATAAATATGCCTGGTTCATTCCAACTAGTGGTTATGGGCTCACCAAAGCTGGACTTGGTAGATTGAATAGATCTGCTGAGGCTTTCGTTTACTGTGTGCTGGGTTCTCAAGTTAACACCAGAAATTCGATTGTGGGTACTGGTGGCGGAGCAATTGAAACTCAACAAGAATTCTTGGCTCTGTTCGAAAGTAGTGTGATAGAGAATGACATTTCAAGCTCGGTTCAAAGATACCAACTAGCCACTCAAGAAGCTAAATTAAGACTGCGGATTTGGTTATTGCACCCGGAATATGGTTAATGCCAAGTAATATGATTATAAACACAGAAAGTGTGGTTGGATACAATAACAACCTTATGAAAGCTACTGATGAGATGAAATTTGGAGTTAACACAAACGTGAACCTGCAGGAAACCAAAACTGTAGGTATAAGCCATAATCTAGGTTCTTCAAAAGTTAAGTTGCCACATGCGGCTGTTAGATCTAAGCCGACACCACAACCAAAGATTTCTTCTCAACCTATAGTCAAAGAATCCGATGAAAAAGCCACTACCAATCATGAAGATATTCTAATTGTATTAACCATTGCAGCTGCATCTATAGCTTGGATTATTTTCAGATGAAAATTGAAATAACCAATCCAAGTATATGCCCATTCGTAAATCATGATATCACTAGCAATCGTTGGTAGTAGAAACTTCTTTGACAGTGACTTCTTGAAAGGGCAAATAAGTAAGGCTCTTAAGAAATGGAAGTTGGATCTCTCAGACATTGAATGCATCGTATCTGGAGGTGCAACTGGGGTTGACACAATGGCTGAAGATTTTGCCATTGAAAATGGAATACCATTCAAGAAGTTTGAACCTCAATGGAATTATTATGGCAAAGCAGCTGGACCAATTCGTAATAGGGCTATTATGGAGTGTGTAACACATGTATTAGCCTTACCTTCACATTACTCAACAGGTACTAAGTCAGCTATCAATATAGCTAGGAAGTACAAGAGGGAGGTTATAGTAAAGTATGTTTAATTATTTACTGAACTTTTATAACTTGAATCGAGTTATAAAAGTATTATTGCCCCCGCAGGGTTCCGGCCCAGAGGCCGGAACCCGAGGAGGCACCCTAATGTTCCCCGCGTAAATAAGAAGTATCGTATTGTCGTAGTGTTAGTATGCGAAAATTTTCTCGATTTCACGAAAATAGGCGCGCACGGTGGTCCCGGTTAATTTTCAGCATGTGCGCCCGGCTTAGCAACCGCGCAAACTGGGTTTGGCAAGTTTGGAACGAGTCGTCACGATTTCATTCCAAGCTTTCTTATTTCATTCCAAGCTATAATGTAAACCCATCCTAAACACGATATGTATGAGGATTTCCATTAACCCAAGAAACAAAGTGTGATAACTGACAAAACACAAACACAACAAGGAATTTGCACTCGCAAACTCTCAAACGAAAACTACATTTCAAAGGTTCATAACAAATACATGGACAGCCACAGGCAGTCTTCATTCAGTTTTTACAAAGTCGGGGGCAAATTTAGTGACAACTATGACTAGTAACAATTATGCATTTAGTAGAGGACCACACTTTGCACAACGTTTCCTTATAAATTGATGCTTGCAAAACATAATCACCAGTACACCTATTGCACTTATACTTAATACTAGTCATAGTTGTCACTAAATCTGCCCCCGACTTTGTAAAAACTGAATGAAGACTGTATGTGGTTGTCCATGTATTTGTTATGAACCTTTGAAATGTAGTTTTCGTTTGAGAGTGCAAATTCCTTGTTGTGTTTGTGTTTTGTCAATTATCACACTTTGTTTCTTGGGTTAATGGAAATCCTCATACATATCGTGTTTAGGATGGGTTTACATTATAGCTTGGAATGAAATAAGAAAGCTTGGAATGAAATCGTGACGACTCGTTGCCAAACTTGCCAAACCCAGTTTGCGCGGTTGCTGAGCCAGGCGCACATGCTGAAAATTAACCGGGACCACCGTGCGCGCCTATTTTCGTGAAATCGAGAAAATTTTCGCATACTAACACTACGACCATACGATACTTCTTATTTACGCGGGGAACATTAGGGTGCCTCCTCGGGTTCCGGCCTCTGGGCCGGAACCCTGCGGGGGCAATTATTAGTCTTACGCCTACCATGAATACAAAATCTGTGTGGGCTACACTCCTTGCAAATTACTTTTATTTTAGTATGCTTACAAATTCCAGTGCCTTTGCAATATTTGCATATGTACCTAACATTACCATGCCCACAAATTCCAGCTCCTGGACAAATTTTACATGAGTACCTAACCTTACCATGCTCACAAATTCCAGCGCCTGGACAAATTTTACATGAGTACCTAACCCTACCATGCTTACAAATTGCAGAGCCTGGACAAATTTTACATGAGTACCTAACCTTACCATGCTTACATTGGTTTTTTTGCCTACCATGAATGCACATTCTTTGCTTCAAAATATAGCAATCACTACCACTCCCAAACCCAAAGTTTAAATTTTTCACATTTGTAACGTGATTTGCGTTACAAAAGTATAGTCTATAACTAAAAATTAATCACATATATCTAGTCCAAGGAACCATTCCAAAATTTCTCAGCATCTTCCTTGTGTTCATTATCAAAACACCAATCCCATGCTCTGCTAGGATGCCATGCTACAGGCATTAAATCCTCCCATAAATCATTGTAGAAACAACGCTTGTGTACCCTCCTATTATACTCATACAATAGCTCTTCTTGAATGCCTTCATCAAATTTCTTCTTATGTAGCATCTTACATGGATTAGTATGTATATAAATATTAAGTTCATCAACTAGGTAAATATCATCTTCTTCTTTTACTTAAAAATTAAAATGATCACGATACAAATCTTCATAATCAAAATAATTATCAAAAAAATTGGTGCACATATCATCCAATGTTTTTACAAAATCATCAAATGAGCCATCTATACCAAAATATATATATATATCTATTAACAACATGTTCACTTCTCCATACATTGAAATTAACATAGACTTCAATAAAATAATCATCATTAATAAATGCACGATATTTACTAAGCCACCTAAGTAACTGTGATTTATTCTTTTCAATAAAATCTTTAGTTTTTAAATGATATTTGTTTATGAAATTAATATTAACATAATCTAATCCATAAATTTCAACATTCATTCTCTCTTTTGCTCAAAATATACACACACCTACCACACCCCAAACCAAAGTTTCAATTTTTATACAACAACCCCACACAAAATATACAAATTTGACCACACCCAAAAACCATTTTGAGCCAGAAAATTAATGACCACACCCAAAAACCATTTTGAGCCAGAAAATTAATGAAAAAATTCATTGAGCCAGAATCCCCAATTTCCCACTACTGCATTTCACCGCACTGATGAAAGCGTATTTCGCTATTCGTTTAAATGTTTATGTGTTTTTTAAAGGGGTCTGAGTTTACGATTCGTTTTATTCGTTTTTCTTTAGGGGTCTGAGTTTTCCAGATTTGGGGGGTCTGAGTTTTCTAAGTGTTCAGAGAAGCGATTTGTACCGCGAGATGACAGCGGATGGTGTATTATAATCTCGCAGTCATAAAAGGTGGACATTACAAATAAAGGGTATAACATTTCACCGCAATGATAAAAATGTATTTTACGATTCATTTTATTCATTTTTTTTTAGGGGTCTGAGTTTTCCAGATCTGGGGGGTCTGAGTTTTGTAGGTCTGAGGTCTGAGGTCTGTGTTTTCTAGGTCTGAGTTTTCCAGACACCCGGTCCTTGCCAACCATTTCAAAGCTAGTATTTTATTCAATTAATGTTACTTTGGTACCTTTCTGTTCTTATTAGCTGCTTGTGTAATTTGCTAATCTAGTTAACAGTTTATCTAGTTCAATGTGTCTAGCTAGCCGTTGACCAACCATTGCCAGATTAGTGTACTAATGGCAATTATTACAATTAACTTGAGGTAAACAAAGAAAATGCAATGGTTATTCTCTTGTGTAACGGGAAATCAAGGACAGAACGGATACCAACTTCGCAACATTTTTGTTACACATCTTAAGACAGCTGCAGTTGAGAAATGCTGTCCCTGACACCCTAGATCATGCGCAATAGCGTAGGGTACCACGTACGCCATCATCGTACCCGCCAATAAAGCGGATGGAGATTTGAGCTAATTCTCTCACCGGCTGTTTGCATTATGATCGGAAACAGATGTACTAGTAATGGGAAGGGTATCATCGCTTAAAGAGCCGGACAGTAACTTCGTTGCTTCCCTTAACAGCTTTAGACCTTGATCAAAATCTGTTTTTGTTTGTTCATCAACGTTGTCCGCCATTTTGACAGCGATCTACCGACCCCACCCTAGAGTCCGCCCAGATCTCGTGATCAGGTCGACCCCGGGTCCAGTCACACACGTGACTCCTTTGCGGATAATAGAATGACTGTCAGACTGGTTCGTGTTTCTTTGTGGCAGAGAGAGCACGATGGCAAACCGTCGCGAAGACTACGAGACGCAAATTATTTCTGCAGATGATGATTCTGAAAGTTCACGATCTACTATCGATCACAGTATAAAGGAAAAGACGACAGTTACTCCATTTGGAAAGGTAATTGTACTAGGCAAAATCGTGCATGTGAAACTGAAAATCGTGAAGTCACACGTACAAACTTGTGAACATGGTTTGATAAAAAAATATACAACTCGGGCGTTAATATCGTAATCCTTAATGCTCAATGGCTGTTTTCTTAATTAAGAATATGAATTAAGTTTGAAAAGACGTGACATGTTTTTAATCTCGAAAGTCATCGGCAAGTACAGATAATCAAATGCTTTCGAGTGCAATTTGGGATGAATAGGTGGAAGAATTTTTCAAAGACATGAAAATTGCTCAAGACTGTGAGGCAAGTACAATTTGTTGTACTCAATTTCAACTTTCTGCACTGTTGGATGTGGCCTCCATACAGCCAAAGAGCACGTTTTAATTATTGCATGGATCAGTTATTAAAAGAGCAAGTAACATAATGCACTTATCAATCGAAACCTCAACCCTTCCCCCCCCCCCCCCCGGGCCAAGGTGGGGGAATGTGGGGGTGGGGGGTTTCTCAGGATTTGCTTAGCATATCCATCAAAATCTGGGAGGGAGGTGGGGATTTGACTCCTGCCTAGTTTCATCGTGGTAATTTCTTCATGTGATCACTGTTATTCTTATTTATTTTTTTTCTCAAGCATCTCAGCGGGCCGGAATCCCAAATCCTCGAATCTGATTGGCTAATCGCGCGCTCGTAACCGGTCCAGCTTTTTACGATATGGACCACGGTCCGGATTTTTATCCGCGCTATTCGCGGCAAATTGAAATTGTTGCAAAAAAAAGCAAACAAGCAGAAAAAATAAATAAGTTATTTACCGGCCTAGGTCGGTCCGTATGGGAAAAAACTGTGCCCTTGGTCTTGAGTAATGACCTCGGGCACAGTTTTTTCCCATACGGACCTCCCGCCCGGTAAATAACATATATGTATTGCCTGGCCATGCTTTGTAGACATCTGGCTTTGAAAGTTTATTTTATTTATTTTATTTATTTATTAAGGTTTCCCAAACATCAAACATTTACAACTAAAAAGATTAGATATATAAGAAAAATAGATAATAATAATAAAAAATAATAGTAATAAAAAAAACTAATGGGAGGATAACAGCAGGGGGAAACTGAATTCCCATATAAAAGCTGTTCTCCTAGATAAAGCTAAAATAAACAAATAGATAAAACTAGTTACAATTTAATAAACTAAGATAAGTAATATTAATATATATATGTTCATATTACTAAAACATTAAGTGGTTTAACAGCTTTTTCTTAAATAAACTTAATGATTGAGCCTCGAGGACATCACTCGGCAACGTTAAAGTTAAGTTCCTAATTGTTTTTTCTTTCATTTTATCACTTAGATATTAATAATCCTTTGCAATTTGTCGATAAAGAAGCCAAAAATTCGAACAAAATGTTAATAAAGTCAGTCAGGGAATAACAAAAGTTTCCCCACCTGGGTCCCCACCTGGGTGGGGGTTTACCAGTCAATATGCCTCAGTAGGGTGAGAGTTTGTTAAGATTTGAAATGATGTCGAGTGAAATCCCCACCTTGGCCTGGGGAGGGGAGGGAGGAGTCAGGTTTTCAATTGATAAGTGCATAAGTATTAAGCAAATATGTACAAAGGGTGCTGGATATTGAAATGGGATCTTTCACTCACCTAGTTTTTTGAACCAATGGTGGGATGGGAATCGACTGCAATTGGTTTCTCAAATGCTTCGCTGAGAACCTCTCAGAAAAGAATGAGGAACCTTATCACATTACTATTACTCGGATTAGAACATTGCTTTCTTTTGAGATTTTAAGGTCTGTACACACATGCGTGAGAGGCTCCAGGATAGCTTTACATAAAATTCTACAAGGGGATACAATTGATGACTGCAGCTTGAACACTAGCCATGCAGGTGTCCACTAATTTTAGAAAATGAATAATGGCTTTGAGCTTATAAATAACTATTTTAGGATCTTTTTAATATTTTTATTAACTATCATATTGACATTTTTACTTTCGTAGTTGTACATGAATATTTTAGTTGTTTTATGAATAAAGTTTCCGGAATTTTTTTTTTTTTTGAAATGTCTGGGAAGATTTTCGTCATTTTAATTCTTGCTTGTTTTGGTCCATTTTCCAGCTGAAAACTTTTGCTGGGTTGGAGCTGAATGAATGGATATTTGTTTCACTCTCAGTGCTAAATGTGTTTGTTGCTATTGGTCTGACGATAGACAGACTTGTGGAGCTGCAAAAAGGCATACCTGATTACACCTTTGCGATTATTCTTTTTATTAATATAAGTAAGTCAAACAGTCTTACGAAACCAGTAACTTTAGATACGATTTTGTTTTCATAGAAACAAACTTTTTTACAATCGCAAATCCTGCAATCTAATTGGTCAATACAATTACTCAAATCTTGCAGCCTAATTGGTTGGCATAACTACTCTCAGCTACATTTTTGTGTTATGCCATAGTTCATTATACATGAAGTAGCCATATTGTCTGGGATAGTGCAAGTGCAAAAACATCTTGAACAAAACAGGGCAGTCACCACATGCATAATGAAGTATGGGGTGATGACAAAATCTTGCCTTACTCTCTATTCATTATTAGGAGGTGCGTGGAGAGCAAGGGTGGTGGCCACAAGCTCCTTTCTTTAGAACTTGCCCTCCACCCTCCCTGTGAATGGGGGCCAGACATGCCATAGGGCCTTTTAAGGACTTATTGATAATTTTGCTGTTTTTTTTTTTTGTTTTTCAGTGTTTTGTCTTTTTTATGCTGTGCATGGAGTCTTACGGGAAAGAGAGTTTGAACTTTATGCTTACATCACTGGAATCTTTGTATTGCTGTTGTATATCATTATTGATCTGATTGCCAACTCAGAAAAAAGGACCAAATTAAAATGGGTAGGAACAACACTTAAGTATTAATTCTGGGCACATCCCAACGCTCATCCTTGCATTGCATCCCCAGAGGGGGAGTATGCTACAGATTTTGGGGTGGGGATGTGCTGTTGAGACCCTGGAATCCTTAGCCTATACCTATGCCTTGGTCACATGAATTTTCTTACCCTATACTAGACTAAACTCTCCAAATCCTGCATTGTATTCAATGTTTCCAGTGATAGCCTTCTATCATCACTTTTTTTGCTATCAAACAGAGTAAATGGCTGATGTTATATTTAAAGGGGTGCCTGGATTAAAACCCCAAGTGACCACTGATCAACTGTTCAATTCTCTTTCCAATTTACCCTGTATAAGCTTGGAAACTGAAGGGAGAATTTGATACTGGATCAAGTGTCACTTAGGGTTTTATTCCACACTCCTCTTCATTTTTGACTTGTAATTCGCAGTTTTTTTTAGTCTGGACTAACTTCTTGAACCACTTGATAAGTTTCCTGGAAAATGATGTCTTGTTCTAGCCCCAAACACTCTGATTTCTATATACCCTATCCCAGACTAAACTGCTTGTAAACTATACCTGTCACAGTGGCATATACATAGTATGTAGGCCATAAGATATGGCAGTACCTTACAGGGATTGCAAGAATCAGCAAAAATATCAGTGATCTACTGGTAATTAAACTTCAACTTCTGTATTATTTTGTGCAATACTGGTTGATGCTTAGTTTACTGTAACTCGTCTCAGCTTTGTTAGTTACAGTTAAAAGGAGTAGTTACGGACTAACTAACTAACTAACATGTGACTAACAGGTTGGTTGATTTGCTTTGTAATTTATCTGTATTTTTTCTTATGGGCTAAGTACCCTGTATTTTTGCTGTAAAAATGGTTGTATGTATTAAGTGTTTGTTATGACATCAATAAAGTGCTTTAAAACTTGTCTCAGCTTTATTAGAATCTCAATTTTATAATAGACTGTTAAAAATTAAGCAATTAATTGATTAATTTGTAATTGATTAATTAATCATTTCAGGCGCGGTTTGGAGCCATTGTAGCACTGGGTCCACCAAACATTTACTTCGGTATTGTCGTCGCTCGTGACTTTGGGTATTTAGCCTTCAAGACAGTGGGAGCAGCCATTGAGTTGCATAGTATGTGAAATATTCTTAACAAACCAGTTGGTATTTCTGTATTTGTTGCTACTTAAAAGGTTTGTTTTAATTTGAGTTGACTTCAAAATTTTCTTATCTTCTTTCAGAAATGTATAGACATGCAGGAATGTTTTCATGTCTTCTGAAATTTGATCTGCAACTGGCGGTATGGGCAATTGGTGATAATGTTTTATCAAATTTATTTAATATTTAAATTAAATTTGCTTAACAGTGTTTTGACTTGAAATTTGAAGTCATTGTACAGGCCTTCTGACAGGGTGCGGGAAAAAAAAGAAAATTGTGCAGGTTTTGGGAGGCAAATTGTGCGGTAAAAAACGGCGATTGTGCGGGAATTGTGCGGGATTGCGCAATCGTGTAAACAAACAAATATTCGATTACCGGGCCTCAAAAAACCGACATGGAGGAATTTCTGGATAAATGAAAAGTGCAACAACCCCCCTCTTAGTCTGGCATTTTAACATAAACCAGATTTCTATTTTGCTACAACTTTGGCCAAAGTTTATATCAACAAAATCATGTTGCGTGACACGATCGATTAAGTTTATCTACAATCGTAATTCCCGGGCGTAATTCCGCTTCGAAATAAAAGGTTTTCGACCAGAACAAATTACTTTATGAAAAACCCCGACATTTTTGTACTTTCTTTGATATGTAGAGCGAATATTATCTCGTGAAGGTTTCAAACTCTTCACGCTTGAGATTGCTGCAAAAACCACAACACCGAGACAAGATTAGACTGAGACTAGTGCCCAGGCCGGCACGGAGCTATGAAGAGCCGCCTTTCTGTTTTTATATCCGCTCGAACTGTTCAATCGCGGAAAGCGGCGGATTTCTCGATTGTTTTGCTAGGTAAATAGCCTAAATATAGCCTAAAAAGTTTCTTTAAACCTTGGCAATCGATGGGAATACTGGTTTAATTAGATTTTTAACCAAATCTTTCCATATTGTGCGGGATTTCGCGGATTTTCAGAAATTGTGCGGGATTGTGCAGCTTTGATCAAATTGTGCGGTCCCGCACCCGCGCACCCTGTCAGAAGGCCTGATTGTAGTGAGGCATTGTTATTTTTGGTCATGTGCCCCTGATCAAATTCAAATGTATCCTAACCTGGATACAAATGTGCAGTTGTTGCCTATGTGCCAGTTGTGCCATCTTTGTTTGTTTTTGCTATATTTTGTTTGGGATAGTCCAGTAAATATATAATAAAGTCCTTAATATATGAAATTGGATAAATCAAACGAGTTGATTAAGTAAGTTATACCACCGTAAGGTGAATGGGACGTGCTGACGTTTCGAGCGTTAGCCCTTCGTCGGAGCGAATGAGAGGATTGTGGGTTACGTACAATTTATATAGAGAAGTTTGGAGCCATGCTATTGGTGGAACCATAGCAATGTGTGAATGGAAGTGAATAAATTAGATGAATGATTAAATGAATGAGAAACGTTCGTTGATACCGTGGGGATTAAGAGAACCGAGTTGGAAGATAAACTTCTGTTCTAGGTTTTTACGGCTTGCCGTGTTGCCCTGATGCACGGAAAGGCGACATACTGCCATGTTGTGAGTTGAGTGGTTAGGTAGATTAACGTGTCGCACTACAGGTTTCGATGCATCTTTGTCATTTCGTTCGATGTCACGCAGATGTTCGCGGAAACGGTCACCTAATCTCCTTCCGGTCTCGCCGATGTATATCTTCTTGCATAAGGTGCATTTTATGCAATAGATAACATTGGCAGAAATGCATGTGAAACGGTCGGTGATTTTAAGCGATCGTTTAGGTCCTGCTATTTTGTCTGTGTTATAGATGAAAGGGCAAGTTTTGCATCTTTTGCGTGTGCAGTTGAATGTGCCAGGTGATTCGTCTGATTTTAGTGTACTTCTAACTAAAAAAATCGCTTACGTTTTTGTTACGTTTAAATGAGATGAGTGGTGGTAGTGAGAAGATGCTGCCTGTTTCGTTGTCATTCTGAAGTAACTTGAAGTTCTTCAGAATGATGTTCTTAACAGGTAGGTTGAGTGGGTGAAAAGTGAGTGTGAACGGTATTCTCTGGTTCTCTTCCTTTTGTGACGTTTGTGGTGCTGAGTGTTGGTCAGTTGTTTGGGCGCGTTGTTGGGCTGTCTTCACAACTGAGTCAGGGTAGCCACGGTTCTTGAAGAACTGGAGCATTTCTTCTGATTTGCTGGAAAAGTCCAACTCATCACTACATAAACGTCGAAGTCTTCTTTAGAAACTATCCCCACAATCCTTAATATATGGTCTCTCGGGTAACTAGGTAGTTTTGCTTTCCCTCATGTTCTGATGTTTCCCTCGACTTTGTCTCGGGAAACATTGGGCCTCTCAGGAAAACAAAACTAACTGTTTCCCTCAGGACCATACATTAAGTGTATATTAGTAACTACCATTAATTTTATGATATATGGCTGATTCCATGAGGAGCAGATCTTGAGTTCTAATAGGGACCCAAGCAGTCAAGACAGACCCATCTTGCTCACTTTGTCCTGCAAAACAAAACAAAACAGAATAGCCACATAATAAATCCTTTATTGACTAAGGTTTCTTGGCAAAGATGGCTGGAATATATATAAAAAAAACACAAAAAAGGAGCGTGGCTGATATGATGACCCCTTGACCTCACACTCGTTCAATGATGCATATTTATGAAGGAACTTATGGAATTCATAATTAAGCCTGTCCCAGTAGTGAACAGCATCCAATTTCTCCTGCTAATGTCAACATGTAGTAATAAATACAGGTTACGAGAATATGAGGCAATGGTGACATTTGTGTATTATGTTTATTCTTTTCAGATCAGTTTGGCAGTGTGTGTTATTTCAGATGTAACAAAACTTCAGCTGGAAGATAAAATTACAGTGGGATTAGGCATTCCATTACAGCTTGCTTGGGTAGTTTTGGGCTGGATTATTGTAAGCACTTCTTTTGTTTCCCTTATAATGAATTGTGATAATTATTTTTATCACAGAATAGTTTGGTGGAAATGTTACTCAATATATATTGCACCTACATGTGTACAATGTGTATTAATGATAACAATGAACTTTCTTTGAGGGTCAACTGTATCTTAAGCACTGACGTACTAATTGCAGGGGACACTGAAAAGCACAAATAAAATAAAATCAAATCATATTATATTAAATCAGATCAAATCAAAATGAAGGTTTTGGTGGAGAGGAGAAAACCAGAGTTCCCGGAGAAAAACCTCTCGGAGCAGAGTAGAGAACCAACAAACTTAGCCCACATATGATGCTAGTGCCAGGAATCAAACCCAGGCCACATTGGTGGAAGGCGAGCGCTTTCTGTAGATTTAACTTTTCCCATTAGTGAGAATTATTTGCTGAAACTTTAATTATTTACTAAAATTATTTACTAAAACATCTGCAGATGAGGAAGGAAATATCATCTCTGGTATGGTTCTTTATCCTGGCCAGTTTGCTTGAACCTGCATATTTGATTTACAGGATCGTTGAGGTTGGTTTTCCTTTCAGATGTGAACTATGTAGAGAATGTTACATGGTTGCATGGAGACACGAAACTTCTCTTCAATAGCTGACTTTGTAATCTACTTTTATCAAATGGAATTTAGTGGTGTTTAGATAGTTGCAAAGTGATAGCAATTTGTAAAAAAACAATACCCAACAATTATATCACACATGTGGAATAAAGGAATAAAGCCCCAAGTGACTTTTGATGAACTGTTAGATTCTCCTTCCATTTTGTGAAACAAAGGGGAGAATTTGAAATCAGATCAGGAGTCACTCAGGGCCTTCTTCCATGCACCTCTTCTTTTATATCTTCACATGTGTACTATTTTTGTTATTAATTTGCTACCATTCGGTATACCACTCAGATTTATATAATAAAATACATATGTAGTTCTTGAAGTATGTAATATTTTATGAGTTTAATTCAATTTTGCTAATGTACTGTAAATGCGTTTGTCAAGAAACTTTTCCATAGCAAGAGCAGGAGAATGTAAGTGTAGGTAATCGAAGGCAATTTGGAATAAAAGTACCCAAGTAAATTTTTCAGTGACTGAAAAATTGCAAATGCAATTTGCCGTCTTGGTGTTGGTCTCTGTGTCTTCGCCCTTTCACTCCTGTGACTGATCAAGATGTACTTTTTCCTGACAGTATCAATGCACACATTTATGGTCATGTAGCAGCTGTCGTAAGATCCTAAGGCAATTGGATCGCTACCCAAACCCCCAAACAATGTTGAAACAACAGTGACTATTAAAATGTATTGTTTTAAGTATCCAATGAGAAGAGACCTTAGGAACAGCTACTACAGAACTGCACATGACGAGGGGAAATATTGCATAACGTATCAACTACAGCATTTTGAGTTGATCTAGCATGAAATTCTCCAAAGTAACATATAAGAAAGAGTATCAGACTCACTTGCTACGTACATCTTTGGAGTGAAAGGGTTAATGTCTCATATTTTAATAAATTTCTGTTCTTTTTTCAGGTGTTAAAAATGATTGACAGTTGGGGCAAGAGTGAAGTTCTTATGTACTCTTTTCTTGGTGCAGGTACACTATACTCATATCTCATTTAAACTACATGTATATAGATTTCTCGTGGAGACATGGTAGTGTAGTGGTTAGCATGACAGACTTCTGGAGTTCAAGCCCTGGTGGTGGCACTTTGTTGTTTCCTTAGACAAGAAACTTAACTCCACACTGTCTCTTTCCACCCAGGTGTATAAATGGGTACCAGCGATACATTGCTGGGGGTAACCCTGCATTGGACTAGCATCCCATCCAGGGGGGAGTAATAATACTCCCAGGTGCTTAATGCTACAGAAACTGGGATAAGCTCCTGATCATGTGGACATTAAGGCCCGCATGCACCTTTACCTTACCTTTTATATAGATTTCTCAGTGAAAGTTGGTTTCACTATTTAATCATTTTACTCCATTATATAAGTAGCAATTTTCTTAAGTGAGTGTTACGTATTTTGTTTAAATAGGTTAGTTTGAAGAACTGAGTATTTCATGATCTTTAGATTTTACATACTGGCAACTGCACATTTCTTTTCAAAATTTTCCAGCCTTCTTGGCCTTTGTTGTGCGAGTGCTGGTTATAGTTTCATTGAAGTTTGTTGTGAACAACTTTGGTAAAGGGCTCAGAGAAAAAGGTGAGAAAAATTAAAAACTGACGTGACATCTGAATTTGCACCACTGATAACACTTCAGGGTGGGACAAAAGGGTTTGTTACAGCTCAAGACTAACTTTTCAATTCACTAGCCTATTGGCTAGTAACAGGTGTAATTTTACTAGCCAAAACACTTTTTGCACTAGCCAAACTTTTCATGCATAGTTTCAGTGATTTGTTTTGAGTGTAGTTTGTGTTAAACGCTCGCAAACATAACGTACACTTTTATTAAATACTCTCATATTCTATGGTATCGCATTGGTTTCATTTCTTTTCTTTAGGGACCATTCATTTTTTACGAGGTGGGGGCTGATGTGATTCAGGAAGCACCATTTAAAAATTGCATGAACCCCTTGAAGTGGTATTAATTTTTTTTCTGATGATCCCCCCCCCCCTAATTTCAAATACCACACAGCTGTTTATCAGCAAGCAAGCACAAATCAAAAGACAGAGAAGTCAATTTCAGATTAAAACATGACATAAAAGTATTGCTAAAATATTTCATGTGATCCCCCTTTTCTCTAATTTTTCAAAAGCAGTTTTTTTCTCATGGCCTCCCACTCCCGCCTTCAGGGTGAGAATCTCTAGAGGGCTGATTAATGCTAATCTAGGATTACACACCAAGGCTTGGCCACTGTTTAGTAATAGCTTTGGCACCATAATGTACAATCTTCTCTTAAATTCTCGTAAACTCACTAAGTGGTTTGCATAACCAACAACAAACACAGAAGTGAGTTGAAATCATTCCTGTTTCACTTTTAAGATTAATATAGTAATTCCCTTAAGTGAATGGCACTCATTTTCTCATTTCTTAGTCTGGAGTATTTTGTGTTTCATGGTTCAATTTAGTATTCATTGGGTGGTAGTTTTCTTAATTCCCAGCATCTCTTTACTCGAAGCTGTATTTGAATAATATTGTGAGAAGAAATTGTGCAATGGTCATGTGTGAGAGTGAAAGGATTAATCACTGAAGGCCTTCTGTTGCCCACCAAGTACAACTTTACCTTAATAAGTTAATCCATTTTTATTTTTTAATAAAAGGAATATCAAACTTTTTAAGAACCTAGCCCATTGTAGATGTCTGTTTTTGATTTGTATGACTCCAGAAAATACACATACTCACTTTGTGGAGGGTCGTTCAGAAATTCCACAGGTGACAAAGTGTCCTAAAGCCAAATTTTTTAAATGAAGTGTGAAAATAAACTGGAATTTTCAGTGGGGTGGGGATTCAAGCAGTAAAAACGCTCCATGGCAGGATTAACTTGTTTAACTCACGGTGTCTTCTTTTGCAGTGTTCATTCTCCCAGTCACAGGAGACGAGCCCTCAATTTTCCCAAGCAAAAGAGACACTTTAAAATGTTGTGGAATGATCTGTTGTGGACCACTTGGTTGAGGACATTTACTTTACTTTGCAGCTTGTTAACTTAAGTTAGAAAGTTGAGTTTAAGAAACTTGAACCCAGCTTTGTTGTTACCCACCCTCCCCACCCAATACTTAAAATTAACTTTTTGGTCCAGTTTTAGTAGGCTGAAAATTTACTGGTCTCAGGAGCAAAGCCACTGGACACTTCAATCCTTTTCTTTTTGCATACATGTATATATTTGGTGTATGCAAGTAAATATAAAATAGAACAACAAACCCCCATATTCAATACCACAATGACTCTTTATACCAGTGCTGAGAAAATGCCCAGTGGGGCTGCTTCAAATTTTCTTTCTGTTCTTTTTTGAAACAATTTACTGTGTTTCTTTGTCAACTTTGGCACTTTTAGTTCCTGTTAACATGATACAAAAATAATAGTTTATTGGAGTGGGATAAGTTTACACATCCAGAGGATGAGTAGAGAAAGAAAACTACTAGTTCTAGGCAAGTTTTAATCGTTATGGACGAGTGGACGACCGTTAAGTTGGAGCACTGCCGCCTCCAATAAAAGTGTATATATAAACAGGCACAGGCACCCCTCTTAAACCATGCTCCTGATGTAGTCCCGAATTCAATAGGTTTCATTAGGTCTTTTGAGCAGCTTTGTTTGTATGTGGTTCACTGTGTAACGGAATAATGCTATAGAATTTGAATTTAGATTATATGTTGTATTCAGCATAATTGTTAATTGTTATATGGCTGTATGTTAATTCACTAAGTTAAAAAGAAATGACAAATATTAGTTCCACAGTTTTTAAATTTTTTCCATATTTTTTGATACATTCTATATATTAACAAAACAAAAACCGCATTGTGCTAATGTGGTTTTTGTTTTGTTACATGTGCTAAGGCACTAAATAATCAAAGAAATAATATTCTCTTCAGTCTCAGTGAATAGTGGCTTTGGGAATATTTACGTCGCTGCTTCGCAGCTCGGTAAATATTCTGCCACTGTTCACCTCGATTTCTGAGAGTAATTGTTAATTAGTACAATAAAAGTATATTTTTCAGATTTCTTTTTTCTTACCCAAATGCAGACTTGCGTAAGCAACAGATCAAACGTTCGTTACTTACCGCACCCCTGGTAAGTTATATTTTTTCGCTTGCGGGTGGGGTAGGGTTATAGGTGGTAATGGAAAGCGCATGCTCTGTCCCGTACCGGGACATTTGAATTTTCTGTAAAGAACAGGGTCGTGAAGCCGTTGATTTTTTTTGATAGGAGAAGATTTAATTAAGGGATCATCTCTTGGTGAACCCGTAAAAATGGCCCAAAATAAGGATTCTAAACGCAACGAACAGTTAAGGGAACTAGCCAAGCAGCATCTCACAGGAGAAGAATACGAACAACTGAAATGTACTTTGAAAACATTCTCGAAGACTGGATCGGTGGATCAACTTTGTTCGAGCCTTTTCAAGATCGTAAATACGGCTTCTAAAATTGACCTTTTAGTAGAAGTGAGAAAAAGAATTCCAAAGAGCCTACAAAACATGTTTAGCCTTCGCTGTCAGGATTATGTCATTTCTAAGTTTAAAGTTACAAGAAGAGAATTTATGGACGAGCGTCGAAGATTTGAAAAAGGAAACGGACCAGCGCAAGAGAAAACGAATAATCAGAATGAAGGAGAGCGACTAGCTTTGCAGTTGAAAAACGAAGCGCCACAGAACAGAAAAAATTCTGTTATCGAAAATAAAATCACCGGGTTAGAGAATGAGCACGCAAGGGTAAATTCAAAACAATGCCTTACTTCGCGGCGGGATGCCTTTAATAAGGTTGTTGACATTGAAAGGGATTCTTCGAGAGTTGGATTTGGCCTAAGGATACGCGGCGGTACTTCAAAAGAGCCGAAGATTACGGTGGCTGCGGTGGAAAAAAGTTCACCTGCAGAAGCACAAGGTTTGAAGGTCGGAGATCGCATCGTTCGAGTCAATGATACGTATTGTGATGGACGCGGTACGGACCTTGCCGAGATAATTGGTCAGATCAAAGCGGCTCGTTCAATTCGTCTGTACGTTGCCACAGCGGGAGGTGAAAGCAAAGGCCAGGGAAGGTATCGCAGAGCTGCGGAAGTAAAGCAGTGTAAAAAAGACAGAGAGAAGGGAAATGGTTTAAGAACAGTCAAGATCTATCCAGGTCAGGGTGGGTGGCTGGGGTGCTGTATAAGAGGGTAAGTACAAAAAAAGCCCCGCTCCACCTCACTGAGGGACCGTTCATTTTTTTTACGATGGAGGGGGTGGGGGTTGGGGTGATTCGGGAAGCTCCATTTAGAAATTGCATTGGAATGATTTCCGCACAGGTCCCTACTTCATTATGCATGCTGTAGCCGTACGAGAAATGTTTGCACGCGCACTTCCCAAGACAATTCAACTACAGCATGCATAATGAAGTAGGGACCTGTGCGGAAATCATTCCATTGCATTACCCCCGGCTTCCCAATTTTTTCACCTGAGATCCCTCTTTGAGGCGGTAATTTTTTCAAACGAACCCCTCCCCCCCCCCAACCAAAAAAAAAAATTAAATAAATAGAATAACCCTCTCCCAAGATTTTACCTTTTTTAATATTCCCTGTTATTCCTTACTTCACATGCACATGATTGTGCTTGCTATGAACTTCAAGACAATATTTACAATTTCTAATACTGGAGAAAGCTGTTTATCAAAAAGCACAGATCAAAAGAAAGAGAAGTCAATTTTGGATTAAAACATTATGACAAAAGTATTGCTAATTGAAAATACTTCGCGTGACCACCCATACTTTGCTATGCTTGCTGTAACCATAGTGTTAAATTCTATGGAAACAAAGAAGTTTTGCATGTGTGTTATCCTAGACAACACTGCTACAGCATGCATAAGAAAGTATGGGGTAATATGGAAGCCTAGCTTTATCATGTGAAGGATAAAAAATTAATCTAGCAACAAATTCTCCATACTTAAGGACTGCAATGATAATTGAAATTCCTCATTTTTTTTCCTTCCGTTGTGAATTCTTCAAAGGTAAATTCTCAAGGTACTCCTGACTTGTAAGTAATAACTGAAGAAGCACCTGGAATGTGGCCTTAAGTGAGAACTGATCATCTGGGCTATTCTCCTAACTGTTCCCCTCATGACCATACATTAAGTGTATTATCACCGAGACAAAGTCAAGGTGAATATTCACTGATAACCACTGAGTGTGAGGAGAATAATTGTTTTAGTATAAATACACAAGTGATTATTTCAAAAAAAAGAAAAAGCATTGCACATGTACAACATGAAAAAATTTTATTTTATCAAAAGTGCGCCAATGACTGACAGCTATTTTGTTCATCGAGGTGATTATTGGCTGATAATCAGAGATAGCGAACCAATCAGAGCACGCAATTTTGTATAATCACCTGAGTATTACCCATAAATGTTTTTTGACGTGGTCTATATTTTTCAGTGGTAAAGACTATGCATGTGATATACATGTTATTTCTGTTGACGATGGTTCCCCTTCTAAAAACGCTGGACTGCAAAAAGGAGATGTGATTGTCAAAGTAAGTGTGAAATACAGTGTTTCAAGATATTTTAGTAGGGAATATTTAGGCCTCTAGAAATTTACCGTGATAAAAAGACAGAATGTGGGGAACTGATCATAATATTACCCTTGTATATTAACTATTCTTAAAATATCCCTTTGTTCATAAATATTATTGATCGTCGATTGTAATAGATATTTTTGATTACTAACATTGTTGAGTTTTGTTTTGCTTTTTTCATCGGCTAGTTTCTTAACTTTGTACCAGTATCTTACAAAGTGAAATGCCAACTGGTTAGTTCAGTTGGTTTAGCACCGGACTATTGTGTGGGAGGTTGCAAGTTCAAACCCTGGCCAGACTAAGACTCAGGGTCTTAAGGAGGAGAAAGTGCTGCCTTTGTAATGGCATCTGCAAATGGTTAAACTTTCTAGTCTTCTCTGATATGTCGTTATGTCCAAGGTAGCCTCAAATATAGGCCTGGTGGTTTCTAGAGGTCACCTCGCCATACATTAAAGCAAATTTTAATTGATAATGTATTACGAAAAGAGGCAAAAATAAATGATGATGATGATAAGAAATGATCAAGCGTAGGTCCTGTCCCACACCCCTTGTTCATGATAAAGAATGCACACACTGATCGTAAAGAGTAGGGGACATAGTTCCCCGTGATGTGATATGGAATTTGGGTTGGCACTTCACATAGGGATAACCTCGCTGTGCCCTTCCCCCTTGGACAGACTCTTTGTCTAAGAAAATAAGTATGTCCTGTGTTCTATGCTTTTTAAACCTAATATAGTTATATTACTGGTAACCTGCTTGGCATGAGATAATCAAATAGAAAGGGTATAAAACATCTCACCGGGGTACAAAACAACTGGGTACAAAATGAGCAGTAACTGTAATTAATTAATTAATGATCAAGTTACTGTAGGATTGCATTTCTTCTAAATCTACAGATCAATGGGAATGAGACAAAGCATTTGACGCATGTTCAAGCAGTGCGGCTTGTGATCACATCTGGTCCCAGTGTTTGTTTCACAGTAAAAGCTATGAAAAAGAAGAGAAGATTGCATCAACAGCCATCTGCTGAACAACTGTCAACTCCACTTAGAACAAAGAGCAGAGAGATGGATGATGTTCAGACATTTCCTCCGGGAAGTCCAACAGCTTTTATGGCATTTCCTCCACCAGCTTATCAAGACGTGCAAAGCCCCTCATCTCCACTCTGTTGTCACAGTATGTTATCTCCATCAGAGGTTTTATCACATGGGAAGGAACTGAAACCGTCTCCCCCTCCACCTTACACAGCAGATGTGCTTTTAGAAAAGGGAATAAAAAAGCAAGGGATTCTGGATTGTCATGGTTTGTGCAAAGAAGTTGCTACAGATCAAGTGTATGGTTTTCATAGTCGAGATGGATGTAGTTCAGATGAAGCAGTTGTATTTATTGATGGACAACATGGTCTAAAAGGACAAAATGAAAACATTTCTTTAGAAGGAGAAGGTCAAGTGCTAAACAGTGCTTTAGAAAAAGACAAGGTCCAGGAAATGGTACCACATATCACAGTCCAGGAAATGGTACCACATATCACAGTTCAGGAAATGGTACCACATATCACAGTCCAGAAAATGGTACCACCTGTCACAGTCCACAAAATGGTACCACATGTCACAGTCCAGGAGATGGTACCACATGTTGCAGTCCAGGAAATGGTACCACATGTTGCAGTCCAGGAAATGGTACCGCATGTTGCAGTCCAGGAAATGGTACCACATGTCACAGTCAAGGAAATGGTACCGCATGTTGCAGTCCAGGAAATGGTACCACATGTCACAGTCCAGGAAATGGTACCACATGTCACAGTCCAGGAGATGGTACCACATGTTGCAGTCCAGGAAATGGTACCACATGTTGCAGTCCAGGAAATGGTACCACATGTCACAGTCAAGGAAATGGTACCGCATGTTGCAGTCCAGGAAATGGTACCACATGTCACAGTCCAGGAAATGGTACCACATGTCACAGTCCAGGAGATGGTACCACATGTTGCAGTCCAGGAAATGGTACCGCATGTTGCAGTCCAGGAAATGGTACCACATGTGGCAGTCCACAAAATGGTACCACATGTCACAGTCCAGGAAATGGTACCACATGTCACAGTCCAGGAGATGGTACCACATGTTGCAGTCCAGGAAATGGTACCACATGTTGCAGTCCAGGAAATGGTACCACATGTCACAGTCCAGGAAATGGTACCGCATGTTGCAGTCCAGGAAATGGTACCACATGTTGCAGTCCAGGAAATGGTACCACATGTTGCAGTCCAGGAAATGGTACCACATGTTGCAGTCCAGGAGAGTGAAAAGGTCATGAAAATGAATCAAGAAACCCACAATAGTTCAAGTAGGGATATTTTTGAAGAACAAGAAATGCAAGTTGGCAAAAGCACCAGAAGGTTGACAAGTGGAAGTGATGAAACTCGTTCCCATTCAGATGGGGAAACTTCCGTAATTGATGATTGGAAAACTGAGAAAGGTGAAGAAGTCACTCAAGAGTCTTTTGAGCAAACTATTGCTTCCTCTGTGCCAGTGACAGGTCAACTGCCTCCCTTCAATTGCAACAGCAGTGTTTGTAATTTTATTGAAACAGCTGTGGCAGAAAATATTGTTCTACTTTTGCAGGATGCTTACAATGGTTCAAAAAGTGAAGATACCAAAGGACACAAATGTGCTATTATAGAACAGCAGTGTGATCAATATATAGCAACTAGAGCAATGGAAAACCCTCAGACAAAGGAAGATGATGATGCTATTGGTGTAAATCCCAGATTAAAACCCTTCAATGGACTGGAAGTGTCTAGTGACAAAGAAGATAATGATGATGATAGTGACGATGACAATAGTGATGATGATGATGACGATGATGATGATTATGATAATGATGATGTTTTGACACAGTCTGCATTGAGTCCAATCAACAATGGAAGAGTGTCGCTCTTGAGTCAGATAAGGCAGTTCAATAAAGCACGACTGAAACCACCACCCCAGATATCTGGATCGGAAAGGTGTAATCTTGCCAAAGAGCTTAAAAAAGGCAGAGTGGCCTGTGATATTTCACATCAAGAAAAGATGACGTTACTAGATTGTACATCACGTGATGAAGCGAAGGAAAGTGACAAGGATGAAGGACTATTTACTGCACTGGCCAAAGCTTTGGAAAACAGAGCTCGAGTATTGAGTACAACGCTGAATAGCGATGATGGTGGTGAACGCGATGAGGAATGGGATCTATAAAAAAATTGTTTTGTTGTTCCTTCAGTGTAAACGTTAAGAACAAAAAATTATAATATTGTATATTGGTATCGATTTGAAAAAGCCATGTAGGCATATCCTTGGGGATCGACCATTTTATTTTTAAGGAGGGGGGGGGGCTGGGCAATTTTGTCTCGTCAAGAATTTTTTTGTTCCCCTTTGGGCTGTGCAAGAATTTTTTAGCACCTTAACATACAAATGTCTGTCATTTTTCCTTTGGCCCACTGTATAAGATGATTGTTTTTGTACAGGTCGGCATTTTAAAATTTGAAAACATTTCATAATCATTTCCTATTTATTACAGCAATAGTTTCAATGCATTTCTCTTGATTTCTTATTGATTGTTGTTAACTTTGTACAGTGCTATTGATCAACTTATGTAAATGGCACTATATAAGTTATTAAATTATTATTCTAGTCCAGACTGGATTCACTGTTTCTTTGTTATGCATTGACCCCTGTGAACTCAGACCATGAATCCAAACCCTTAATATACTCAAAGGTTGTTCAACATGCCAGAGAATGCTCGATGGTTAGCACACATTTGTTCTTCCTAACTTTAAAGTACCGGTAATATGAATCTGCTCACTTATCATGGTTGGACATTGACATGCTACCATGCGTAATCTCACAACTTTGGACGATATCCAGAGGGTGCTGTAATTAAGCAAAGTTCTATGGTTAGAAGGACGCCCCTTATTCCAAATGTCGGAAACATTATTAGTGTTTCGGGTCGGTGTGTGCTACACTTAAAGCTAGAAAACATGCACAGCTGTAGAATGATTTGAGTTCTCAGCTAGATTTCCGTATCACCCCATACTTCATCATGCATGCTGTAGCTATACTGTGTTGGATAATGCCGGTACAAAGATGTTTTTTTGATGATGAAACAGTATGGCTAAACAGCACACATAATACAGTACGGTGTGATGTGGAATTATGGCAAGACTTCCTATTGAGATCTTGGTAGGGTAAAAGGGAAATCTAGCCATACAAATCACTCGCTCAGGGGAAGAATCAAATACATGCTAGATTTCCATAGTCTCGTACTTCATTAGGCATGCTGTAGCGTACTGATTTATTTAAAAAAGGGGAAAATGTTTACACCCTTTAGTGTATTGTCTATGACAGTACAACTACAGTATGCATAATGAGGCATGGGCTGATAGATTTCCATATGAAGCAATACTTAATTGTACCTGCTATGGCTGAATTGTTTAGGGTGAATAGAGAATAAGAGACAGAGAGGGACACTCCCAGTCAAGAGAACATAAGAGACAGAGAGGGTCACTCCCAGTCAAGAGAACATAAGGGATAGAGAGGGACACTCCCAGTTAAGAGAACATAAGAGACAGAGAGGGACACTCCCAGTTAAGAGAACATAAGGGATAGAGAGGGACACTCCCAGTTAAGAGAACATAAGGGACAGAGAGGGACACTCCCAGTTAAGAGAACATAAGGGACAGAGAGGGACACTCCCAGTTAAGAGAACATAAGAGACAGAGAGGGACACTCCCAGTCAAGAGAACATAAGGGATAGAGAGGGTCACTCCCAGTCAAGAGAACATAAGGGATAAAGAGGGACACTCCCAGTTAAGAGAACATAAGAGACAGAGAGGGACACTCCCAGTCAAGAGAACATAAGGGATAGAGAGGGACACTCCCAGTTAAGAGAACATAAGAGACAGAAAGGGACACACCCAGTCAAGAGAACATAAGGGATAGAGAGGGACACTCCCAGTTAAGAGAACATAAGGGACAGAGAGGGACACTCCCAGTTAAGAGAACATAAGGGATAGAGAGGGACACTCCCAGTTAAGAGAACATAAGGGACAGAGAGGGACACTCCCAGTTAAGAGAACATAAGGGACAGAGAGGGACACTCCCAGTTAAGAGAACATAAGAGACAGAGAGGGACACACCCAGTCAAGAGAACATAAGGGATAGAGAGGGACACTCCCAGTTAAGAGAACATAAGAGACAGAGAGGGACACACCCAGTCAAGAGAACATAAGGGACAGAGAGGGACACTCCCAGTTAAGAGAACATAAGAGACAGAGAGGGACACACCCAGTCAAGAGAACATAAGGGACAGAGAGGGACACTCCCAGTCAAGAGAACATAAGGGACAGAGAGGGACACTCCCAGTTAAGAGAGCATAAGGGGCAGAGAGGGACACTTCCAGTCCAGCCCTTGGGATATGAAAACTCCAGAAAAGTTAATTTTGGACACGGAAGTCTGTTTTCTGAGAGGTCCGCATGCCCCATAGTGATGCACATGGCGTGCCATGTAGGACTTTTGTTTGTAAATTCTGCCTGAATAATCCATAATAGGGAGCAGCCATTAAATACAGATGCAGAAAACATACTTTGCATAGTTTACTGAGGTTTTCATATCCCAGCCGACGCCCTGGGTATCCCTCTCTGTTCCTTATGTTCTCTCGGCGATACGGAAATATAGTCAAGAAGGCTAGATTTCCATAAAACACCATCCTTCATTATACATGATGTTGAAGAAATGGTAAATGTGCACCGTGCAACCATCGAGTTATGGATGCCATGCCACCATTCTTAAAAAATATGAATGCGCCCTAAGGGGTGGACTTTACAGGACAACAACTAAATGCATGATTGATGTGTTTTGAACTGAACTTATAAGCGGGTTTGGTATGTAAGATGTTCGTAACACAAAATCGTTTTCTGAGGCTCGGAGGCAGAAAAGAGGGTCTGAAGGGGTGAAATGGGAATTGGGAATCAAGTCACTGGAACTGAGATTCAGTCACTGGGAATGGGAATTTTTTTTTGGAGTTCTACCAGTGGGAATGGGATTTGAGCACTAGGAAGTGGGATTTAAAAAAAATGGGATGGGAAATGGGATTGGTACCACAACTTCAGGACCTTCTGAAAAATGCACTATTTATGAGGTAATCACAACATACCATATACGCAAAGTGCTATGGAATGACAAATAAAGTTGTGGCATCTTTTCTGACATTAATAGAATTGAAGGGCTAGTGGCATAACCAACCCACATGAATTTAAGACTTGAGGGTTTTTTTTTGCTCCAAGTCAGCTGAAATTCTGCATGTAGCCTTTGATTGAATAGAAAAACATTGCTCTTTTTTTGGCGATTTTCTGCTGCTGGCATTCTTTTGTTCAAAGCGGAAACAAAAAAAAAAACATAGTAGTTATGTATTTTCTTGGTACACTCAGTCAAGGGTTTAGGTCAACGTGAAAAGCAACAACAAGACAAAGAAATTGCCATACAGGATATTCTATGGTATACCCGAGTCAAAAGGTTTATACACTGTACCTCTGTGTTATTGACCAAGCTTGAGGTCAACATGGCTCCATATACATGTAGTTCTTTCTTTTTTTTTTTTTTTCAGTGACTGAGACGTAGTCATAGCGTTCATTGTAAGGCCATTTTTTATGGGACAATGCAGCAAATTCCAAGAAATGTCCATCAAAAATCGGAAATTTGCCTCCTCTTGCCTGCTTGCAGAACCAGCCATACTACAAACCTTTTTAATGACCATAACATAGCATTTATTTCTACCATTTTATTCAAGAGGAAATGCTGTGCTATAAAAGTGGTGCATGAAAAACATATGTTGTGGTTCAATTTTATCCTTGGTGTAATTTTTTTCCTTTGTTTCAAGCTCACTATCATACATTACCATACAAAAAAACAAAGGGAAAAAAATTAAACTAAGGAAAAAATTGACCCACAACAAATACGTAAAATGACAATGTCATTTTCAGTAGTTTTCTACTTTGTATCAAGGCTACTTAAAATACCCAGGAATCTTTAATTTTTTGCTGTTTGTAACAAAACTATGATACAGTAAAAGATGATACAGTACAAAAATGCTAGAAAATGATTTAAGACTTAGTAATGCATCATAAAGATGCAAGTTTTGCTAAAAACATGTTACATCAGCTCTTAACTATTGACAAGAATAATTATTTTCCCAACATAGCTTAAAAAAATCCATCCCATCCGTGGCAATTACAATGATATTAAAACCATAAATTTCCCAAACCTTTTATAGTAGGAAGTTCAAAAGTTTATATGTGACTACATGTATTTACTATTTACACAATGATCTGTCAGTTACCTTTTCTTGCAATAATATAATGATTCATATTATACAGACCATCACAACTTCTTTGCACTATTTTGTAACAAAATAAATGGCACTAAGTAGAATTACTACCCAGACCTTCGGAGTAACAAGTTTGTGCCTCAGTGAATACAGGATCAAACCATGCACTTGCAGTGTAACCATTCTACGGAAACCTACTGAACAGCACTAAAGCCATACTATTAATTTTGTTTTACTAAATAGTGTGGTTGTAACTTTTTCATCTGTAGATCAAACTATGCAGTGTGACCATTCTACAGAAAGCTACTGAACAGTCCTGTACTGTAGCACTGTTTGTTTTACTATATAGTGCGGTTCTAACTTTTTTATCTGACATTTCTGTGGAACAGACCATGTAACATGGCCACTCTTCCGAAAGCTCCGGAACAGTACTGTGCTGTGGTACTGTTTGTGTACAGTAACTTTCTGTGCACCTACCCCTCCCCTAAACCAACATTAATGCTAACCTTTTGGCTTATTATCACTTGTTGGGTTAGCGGAGGGGTAGGTACACAGTTGCCCAGATACCTGCATTGCAAATAATCAGCCTACCTTGTAAGTACAATGTCATCTCATAGCCTTCCATAGAATTCTTTTGCAAGTGCAAACTGTATGATTTGCTCTATAATGTGATCAGCTAACTGTGGGTGAACAATCTTTAGTCGTCCTTCCGAGCCAATGCAAGCAACAGTTGTTTTAACTCTACTCAAAGGATGAGCTGAAAGACGTATCTTAAAATGATGGTAAAAATGTGACTCTAGCACTTTCATGAATGTAACTGATTCTTCTTCTGTGAAAACTGGTGAATTTGCATCATGAATTCCTTCCCAAATTTCTCTAGCGTCTTTCTCGTTTATGCTAAAGAGTATTTGCCTAAGTCCCTTTGCAGATGAAATGCCATAACATAGTTCAATTGGTACGGATTTGCTTCCCGGGGATGCCAATCCAGCCCATAGCGAGAAGAAAAAAGACAAATCCCTGGATGAGAAAGTCATTGGGGTAATTCTACAGTCGAATCGAACCTCTAGCCATGAGATCAAACTCCGAGCAAGAATAGCAGGCCCTTTAAACAGGCACACTGGTAAAGAGGTGAAATGATCCCGCAGGTTTTCGTCTTCCAAGACTGTATTTCCCACCGAGCAAGCCACGAATGTCAACACCGGAGACGGCCATTGTTTCGGGCCTTGATTCTTTGCAGTTGAGCTGACGACAATTCTAACAGCTGATAAATTCGAGTGTTCAGCTGACATTCCTTGGAGAAAGGAAATATTTGCCTTGTATTTCCCGTCCGCTGTAGCACTATGTGATGCAAACAGCGATTCCTTTTCGGATTCTAGTTCCAATTGTCTGCTCAGTTGGTTGCCATAGTGTCTCAACGAAGTTGTATCACAGTTGAAATTGTACAAGGGAGACGCGTGATAAACGCGTAATGTCTTACTTATCAGATCTTGAAACGGAGCTTTCAGAAGCTGATAATCTGTTCTCCCATTGGACGTAGAGTCCTTTGGCCTCTGAGGAATACCCCTCTGAGTGTGCTTCTGTCTCGATCCTGCAATTCCAGAATTAGAAGACGTCTTAGTTCGAACATCGAGATCTTCATTTCGTGGAATCTTTCGGTAAGTACGCCCTGTTTTTGGAGTTTTAACATACGGTGTATACCTCCTTAAAAGCCAGGGGCTGTGAGCAGATTGTTTCCGCCGTTCAGGACCTGAATAAAAACGCATAAACTTTCTTGTTCCCGTTACTTCGACAGGCGTTTTGTTCGCCATGTTGGTTTTAACGAATCTTCAACTTTCGCGCCTACAGGCACGGATACTAAGCCTAGAAGAGCGGTTACCTACGCGTCTGACACCGAAACGAGGCGGTTGTGCCACGTTTGGTTTTCAGAGTGGACAAAATGGTAGGAGTTATTTTGTGGTGGTGGCAATTTCCTGTCGAAAAAAGCTCCTTTCTTCTGCTTGCTTGTACTGGTAACTTGTTGACTGAATTTTGAACTATTTTTCTTTACCATGAAGGTATCAGTTCTTAATACAGTGGACACCTCGCACGAGGATATGATAGTAAGTGACTTGTTCATGTCAACTTTCGTATCGATTTGTTTAGATTTGTTTTACTTTAATTTCACAAGATCTTTTTCGATCGTTTCTTATTTTGCTCAGTGTTTCTGGAGCATTAGCAGGTCGTAATATGAAACACATGTGTAAACGACACGTTGGAACGCAACCTATTGAATCTGGGTTCATAGAATCTGATCTACTTTAGGACAGAAACTGGCCTTCAAGAAAAAGTAATGATCGATCTTTCAAGTTTGTAGTCAATTCTTTAACCGGGAAAAAAGAAATTCACAGAATCGTGTAATTTCTTAGTGCTGGCATATGAGTGTTTGAAATGAGTAATGTATATGTTACAGTTAAAAGTTTTTTTGAGTTAATTTTATAATACAAACTATGTACAGTGTACATGTAACCCCCTGAACCCTTACAGTCCCTGTAGTGACCAGCATTCAATTTCTCATTACAATATTCACTGTTGATCCACCATTCAGGTTATGAGAATAATGAAAACAATCACCAAAGAGTTGCATTGATATTAAAACAAATTCTCCTCACTAGCACCATAAATAATTGTTATGTGAGCATAGTTAGGAGAAAACAAATACTGATAATTACCTAGTTAATAGTAGAATTGACTGAAAACAAAAATTACCTGAAACATACACTATGCACTTACTAATTTCTTACTCAATGGAATCCTTTCTGTCTGACCTCTGAAATGAATATACCTGTACTACTATAGCTTGAATGCAGTGTCTTCATTGGATTGTTCTTTAGTAATCTGATTTGCCAGTTTTACTGTACCCTTTAAGTCCCAGTAGTGACCAGCATCCAATTTCTCATGGCAATGCTCATTGTTCATCAGCCATTCATGTTGTGAAAACAACGAAAATTATCGCAACATAATAATAATAATAATAATAATAATAATAATAATAATAATAATAATAATAATAATAAAGACTTGAGTGACTGACGCTCTAGGTGCATGGTTTGCGCCTGGCTGATGCACAAAAAGAACACCAGCAAAGACTGTGATAATAGAGACAATAATAATAATAATGATGATAGTGATAATGATAATGACCTGAGTGTCAACTGTATCTAGCACTAACATACTATTTGGGAACACTATAAAGCTCAAATGAAATCAAATCGTATTAAACTAAATCAGTCAAATCAAATCATGATGAGTTGTATTCAATTGGATATTTAAACAAAATAATTCTCCTCACTAGTACCATAACAAATATATGAGAACAATTAGGAGAAAATGAATATTGTGAGAAGTACATGTGGCTAGATTTCTTCATCAACTCATAATTATTTCATTATGAATACTGTAGCTGAAAGCTTGTGCAAACATTTAGATGAACAGACCATAGGCAAAACAATGTGCAGGCTAAATGACCACAATTCATTTATCTTGTAAACTGAAATTCTTGTGAGACAAGTTTGGTTATCGCTTCTCATTTTTGGAGCTTTAAGGGAGATAGTTTTTAATCCTGGATGACTTGATGGGATTTAAGAGGTTAAACTGTTTTGGTTAAATTTTTTTATATTCATTTTGATTTTGTAATTTGGAAACTCTTCCTTTTTAGCATGATGCCCAGATGGACTATTATGGCAAAAAGCTAGCAACATGTTCTTCTGATAGGACTGTGAAAATTTTTGAGATCAATGGAGCCACTCAAACACTATTAGCAACATTAAGAGGGTAAGAGCTCAATGACAATGTAGATACAGTACAATATGTATGCTTAATCATTACTATAACAAAATTCTCAAATATGATTTGCTATCAACTGTCCTGATTTCAGCCTTAAAAGGACAGTGAAATAGGACAGTACGCATCATGCCTGAGTAATTGGACAGTACGCGCCATCACGTGCGGGCTTAAATGGCTTTTTTTCACGGCTAGCCAAAAAAATCTTGGAATTTCATGTGTTTTGGTTTTCAAAAAAAGAAGTTTACATATCACAAATTTTGTTAAAGTTATGATTGATATTGGTAATAAGACTTTGTGTCGTCTAATTCGGTTTGCAATCATACTTGTGATTAAACAATTGGGACTCCAGCTACGGGGTTGTCCGCTTTTGTTAATCACTCATATGATTACAGACCGAAACGGACTCCACTCAGTCCTATTACCATAACTTGTTGATCAAGGGTTAAGTCAGCTTGGCTGAGTATTGGCAGAGTTCTTTCTTTGCGTTTGTATTCCGTGATGTAGTCAATGTCAATAAAAATGCAAAAAAGAATGAGGTTAATTTTCAGCCATCTTGACTGAACAAGCATGGAAAGTAAAGGATTTATTCTATGGCCATTCAGGGTGTTCATTAGGCATCAGAGATCGGAGAATTCTCCGGCTACTACGAAGAATTTCCCGGCAGCTACAAAGAATTCTCCGGCCAAATTTAGATGGCCTGAGCTAGTTTTAAATTTAGACGTGGAGCGCTTTCAGAATATTCTCTTGTTACTTTACACAATTCTCCTGCTACTACATTTCTTATTGCAAACTCTGGCCATTTGATTTTGTTTTGCAAAGTGGGAAATCCCAAGTGGGCAAGATAGGCCACTCTTGCAAACTTGGGTAACCAATTAGAACTCAGGATTCACCTTATCTTGTCTACTGACAGAACCTGTCTACTCCAGCTGGTAAGATGGAGCTGTCTTGCTTGCTCGGGATTTCCTGCCTGGTCCCATTGTACAGAACAGGGCGTAAAATTAACTTTTCTTTCCAGTAGCCACTTGTCTCCTAAATATTTTATAGTGGTACCCAATTCCAAAAAGTTGGTGGCCATTATGTTTAAATGAGCTCACGTGGTCGACATGTTGTCAAACTTGATGGAAAATGAACCTGCAATTCGCACATGCCACAAAGAGGACACTAGAATGGTTCGTATACAACGTGAAAGGTTACCTAAATACAACATGGCGTCTAGTGGATTTATGTTCATATTGTACATGTGCTGCGTTTTGGAAATGAGTTTAATGAGGAACTTTGCTGTAGATTTATCTTTACAAACCTTCAACAATCACTAGATCTCTGGTAAGATGCCATAAGAAATTCTAGACTAACTTCTAGGATTTGGTCGCCAAAGTGAAAAAATTAGTTGTATTGGCGTCTGTATTAGGCGCAATTTGATGCCCTGCAGAACAAAATGAAATGGCGTATAGTAAATCCTTCATTGATCAAGCTTGCTCATTCAAGATGGCTGAATATTGGCTTCATTGTTAAACAAAGAACTTGGCCAGTGTGCAGTCACCTACCTCCTGGCTGTCTCATCGGCTTTTTGTGAGCATGGCTCTCTGATCTCTGAATGCCAGTCCTTGTTATGTCTCTCCAGCTATTGAAGCTTGCTCCAGTGTTTGCAGCTGCCAACTTCATATCTTGCTTGCAGACATCTTTGACCATTCTTAGTGCTGAGTTTAATGTTGTAAAAACTAGTCAGTTTTTCCCCTTTTTTGCAGGCATGAAGGCCCTGTGTGGCAGGTTAGCTGGGCACATCCAATGTTTGGAAACCTTTTAGCTTCTTGTTCTTATGATAGAAAGGTAAAATGTTGGATCAGTTCTTCTTGAGTTTATAATCCTATTAGTTGTTTTATCATAAATTTTCATTAGCAGTTTATTGTTGTGGCAAGAAGTGTTGTTATTGTTATTTGATTCAGCTGGTCGCATTTATTTATGTACTGTTAATTGTATGATGGTTGCTTATCAACTGTAATGTACACTTGTCGCAACATAATCATTTAGTTCTTTTATTGGCCCTCCTCCGTGTCTTTTGTTATTAAGCTTTTGTTTTCTCATTTCAAATTTTCTCATGAAAATGTAAGTTGTACAGTTTGAAGTTGAGTTGAATAAAATATGCTGAAGAAAAAAAGTCAAGAAGTGATTTGTCACTTCTGGGGTTGAAAGCGTCAAGAAAAAGTATGGAAGGTGTTTGTCATGAGTAAAGGATTTGATGGACTGCAAGCCAGTCTTCAAAATATAAAATCATGTTCTGTAATCTTGATTTTTGCAGGTCATTATTTGGAAGGAAACAAGTAATGGATGGGCAAAACTTCAAGAATTCTGCAACCATGATTCTTCAGGTAAAATTACACTGAATGATATTGCAATTGAGAATTTTAACCTTCTGAAGGCCCCAGTACAAAGTTCTTGACTTATTCTGTAAAAGTAATTATTCTATTACTATGACAGCAAATCTTACAGCCTGGAAATTTGCTGCCATCTGGCACTTTTGATTGTCAACCCTGAATGATTAAAATGGAATTTCCCTTTGTGATAACAATACAGCATAGGCAAACATATGAGATTTGAAAATAAAAAGAATTTTCAAAAGAATTTGAAAATAAAAAGAAAAAGAAAAGAAAAAGAAAATGAATATAGTCAATTGATCCATGACCAAAATTAATTCCCCAATCAAACTTGTAACAAAGTGTGTCACACTTCTGTAGGAGAATTGCTTCTTACAAACTGTAGATCTCGGGAGTGAAAGTGTTAATTGTACACTTAGGTGCTTTTCTCTTTCTGAATTTGTGATTTGAGGTCAATTGGATCATGGTGTAGAAAAGGGACTGACAAATCCTTGTCCACAGTGGATTAATTGGTTCTTTTGATGTGCCACATGCACTTAGCCTTTTTATACACTGTATATCTATGACCTATCAAGAAGATAAAAGAAAAATGTATGGAAGCAAAGCGACCAGTTATGGTTCAGGATAAACTTTGTTAGGTTGTTTTTTTTTTATTGCAGTTAATTCAATATCATGGGCTCCACAAGAGTATGGTCTTATGCTTGCTTGTGGTTCATCAGATGGCTCGGTCTCTATCATTAGTAGTCCAGGTATGGTGGGACATGTCATATACATCCAGTAATTATTATTATTATATCTTGCAGTTAGTACTCGCGCTGTGTTTGGTCAATTTAGCGGGCCGTACTTACTATATGGCCTGCAAAATTCAAAAGTTTGTTTTGAGATGTGCTTTTTAAGGTCTCGTATCTGCATTTAAATTTCACGCTAACCCTGGGTTACCTTAACCCGGCTTCGAACAACCTGGCCCAGGTGTATAGATGCATTTTGTTAGTATCAGTAAATAATTTGCAATGCTTTTAGTAATACTGTTTGTTGTTTGACTGATTCTGTGAGTACAGTAGGCAAGATGAGGTGAGTCCTGAGGTCTGATTGGCTACCCAAGCAAGCAAGATGGACCTATCTTCACTGCTTGGGATTTCCCACGTTGTCCCGCAAAACAAAACAAAACAAAATGGTTATATAATAAATCCATTACTGACCAAGCTTGTTCAGTCAAGATGGCTGGATCAGTCAATAAAAACACAAAAAAGAAATGTGGCCAGTATGCAGCCATATTGACCACAATAATAATTGGTCAATAACACATATATATTATATCTCTCAGTTAGTGTGCATGTTGTGATTGGTCAAATTTGTGGGCTGTACTTCACTCTACAGCCTGCTAAATTCAAAAGTTTGTTTTGGTCGCTAAAATGTCCCCAGAGATATAATAAATATCTTACAAACCTCATTTTCTCGGTCCGTACTGTAAGTTACGGATCCTCGTTTTGTCCACTTGGATTCCTGGCCCGCGCGCTTCGTGCTAAGGCCATAAATCCGAGCAGAAAAACTTGGTCCGTAACTTACAGTATGGACCTCAAAATCGGTTAGTAAGAGGTATTTATTATTATTTTATGGCTGGTTCCACAAGCAGGCAAGATGAGGCAGATCCTGTGTTCTGATTGGCTACTCAAGCGGGCAAAGTGAGCCTATTTTGCTTGCCGAGGATTTCCTACATTGTCCTGAAAAGCAAAACAGAGCAAAAAAGCCATAATTATAATAAATCATGGCTGGATATTGGCCTCATTTTTTAAGTGTTTGTATTGACCTCAATTATGTCCCGGTTAATGAAAAAAGAACTTGGTCAACATGTAGTCATATTAACCTCATGCTTGGTCAATAAGGCATATTGACCATGATATGGAAATAAGTTACAGCGTTTTTTTTGGGTGATAAAATGTTCAAATCTGCAAGTGGAACAAGGTGTGAACGAAGTACTATAATTTCATTGTTTACCTTTTTTATCTAGCCCTTTCCCTTTCAAACGTGACCAATATACAACTTCCCCTCAGAATTATCAATACATTGATAAGACCCTGAGTGTTGGTCTGGCTGGGATTTGAACCCACGACCTCCCGCACGTTAGCCCAGTGCTCTACCAACTGAGCTAACCGGTTGGCGGTAAACAACAGCAACCATCCATTAATTAACAAATTGACGTCAGTTTTTTATGCGTCTGTCCTCTTATTGATGATGAATTGCGTCATAACATTGTCAAAGTGTTGTAGATCCACAAGCCGATAGATCCACAAGCCGATAGGCGAGTGGATCTACACCACTTTGACAATGACACAATTTATCATCAATAAGAGGACAGACGCATAAGAAACTGACGTAAATTTGGTTTTTGCAATAACAAAACGCGAAAAAGGTCAAATGAAGACTTAAATTAAAATTTTATGTATCTGTACTCTTATTGATGATAAAAATTAGCCAATCAGCGTGCGAGAATTCGCTCAGTTATTGTAAAATTTTTATTTGCGACCTTTAAAGAGTTTTACAGAACAGAAAAACAGTAATTAAATCAGGCGAAAGAAAACTACTCAGAATAGTATAAACTAAAGACTGAAACTGAGAAGTTTCAAAGAGTCATTAACTTGCATTTCTGGGTTGTGGTAGTCACTAAAAAGAACTACTCTTAAGATCTTGAGAGTAAAAGAGTGAAACTGCATCATTTCTGTAAAGTCTAAGTTTAGGTTTTGTCATCTTTTGTCTAAGTTTAGTTGTCTGAGTCATCTTTTATTTCTTGGGAGGGAACCTAAGTTTTACAAGCCCCATGGTTTTTATTAGGTTCTCTTGCCACGTTTCCTTGCTTTATCTCTCTATTGTACTTTAATCATTGTAATCATTGTAACTTAATTATGTGTGGCAAATAAACTATATGGTACTAAGTGAAGCTAATATTTGTATGAGTATCATTAAGCGTCAACATGAATATCTTTTCTCTTTTTTACAGGAGATGGAACATGGGAAACAAATAAAATTAACAACGCACACACAGTAAGTTGGAAAATTAAAAAAGGTTTTGATTTTGTGGCAGTGCTGTGGTTTATTGTCAGGAGTATTTGGACATTCTCTCAGAAGTGACTCAATGACTTATGCTAATTTTAAAAATACAACATAAAAATATTAGCACCAACCATAGAATGGACGGGATTGGAAAGAAAGGGTGGCATTGCTGAACGGGAGGAGGGTATGGCAAAACCAACCCCACTGCAAGAATACGATAATAATATCATAACATGAAAGAGGACAAAATAATATACTTCACCTGAGTGCTTAACCCATTCCCAGTGGTGACCAGCATCCAATTTCTCATTACAGTATTCACTGTTCATCAACCATTCATGTTATGAGAGTAACAAAAATAATGATGTATTGATATTTAAACAAATTTTCCTCAGTAGTACCATAACAAATATATGAGAATGTATTTAGAAGAATATGAAGGTTGATATTGAAGCTTAAAGGGTTAAAAGGGTCGGAATCCTAGTGGGGAATAAAGTGAAAGAATGTGTTGCATGAAACCTGGAACTGTTGATGAAGTTGTGTCTATAAGAGCGGTAAAGATGCCTTTTGAGAGGATGAGAATGAAGGTGCATTCCTTTGGTGTGATCATGGTGCATCAAAGGAATCCATAAATCCACTCTGGACAAGGTTCCTCTGATGCGCGATGATCTAAGTGATCTTGGATCGTAAATCCAGTTCCATATCAGACCAAAGGATTGCACCCTGATACTCAGTGCTCACTGTGTTTGATGCAAACCCTTTGCATCAAGACGTAGCATCTGAGTGACAGAAACACTTGGTGCTGTTCACAAGCAGGAGCTTAGTCATGATCTTGCATGTTGTAATCACTCAATAACAATCATTAGTATATACTAAAACAGTGGATAGCGTTGAAGGTGCGCTCTGATTGGCTAGTCAAACTCTGAATATCCTGTGCTATTTACCTCCGAGCAACTTGCGAATTTTTTGCTCTGCTGTGCGAATATGGCGGCCCGGTTTGTATGTATGACAAGCGAAGAAGTCATCCAAATTAACAACAAAGCAGTCCCTGAAAACCCCAAGAAAGCGACTAAATTTGGCTTGGCTGTGTTCAGAGGTAATGGCTTATGTTTTTAACCCGGAGTTTAGCGGTAAAAAGCAACGAGAAAGGTTTTGTTTACAAATGCAAATTAATCTTGCTTTGCGGCTCGGTAAATATCCACCACTAGCCACCTCCACTTCGGTGAATAGTTGTTAATTATACATGCATGTGTTCACAACAACTAAACAGGTTTAGTTAAACCAAGAGAAATTTAGTATTTGTGCATGGCCATGTCGTAGTGTTTTTACGAACAATTTATTCACCAGTGTACAAGTAAAAAGTCAATGTTTACAAAAATCACTTCATCTGTAAAAAACTGTCACACACTCTCACCTCGTGCTCATCCAACTGGTTCAAACCAGTTGGATGACATAATGTTCAACCCGACAGCCATGTAATGTCCTGTGTTTATCACATTGTGTAAATCTTTTCTTTAATTAAAATGCATGCATTATAAAAAGTAGTAGCAAATTGATAAAACAACATAACGCATACCTGATAATTATCAATGGCAGAATAGGGTTTTTTGTCAATTTCCTTACCACTTGGTACAATAATTAATTATTTTTATTTGATTAAAAGAAAATTACATGGTCATGTAAAGATACAAAGTTTCTCTTCTCATACTGAAAAATATTTCACTTCTTCACTCTGTTCACTTTTGAAATGTTTTCCAACACTGAAGACAAAATTTTTTATCTCTGTGCAGCCTCTGTTTACCATAATAAAAGCTGTTTCTGTTGTGTGTGTTGTGTTTTTCTACTTGATAGGTTCTTTTTACTTTTGTAGTTGTACTTGTTACATACTGTTTATTTCCATTTGCAAATAAAATTAAGATCACTGGATGGTCATGCGATATCCTCTGTTCTTTTCAGATAGGTTGTAATGCAGTGAGTTGGGCACCAGCAGTCACACCTGGATCTTTATTGGAGGTGAGTTGAGTGTGAACTCCATGTCAGAGTTTTATGGCTGTTCCACACAGTTAAGGCTATCACATAAATGTATTAAATAGATTTAGGCAAGCCTAAAAGCGGAGCTCCTCACACAGACCCTCACACATTGAAAATGCTGTCACTAAAGTTATTAAATATGCCTGGTGTACGCAACTACTTAAAGAAGATTCGATAGCTGAAATAAAATAATCGTCAAAAAAAAACATCTAGCTTGCGACTCAACGGAAGAGCCATTGTGCGAAAAACAAATCCTCGTTTCGGTTTAAGACCTTCTAAATATCCCGGATGACTATGGCCGCCATGTTGGGGCAATGTCATCATTGTCGCTAGGCGCACGCGCCCGCGAGCCATGCCGCTAGCCACAATGACCACGAAAACTCAAACACATGGTTTCTCAATTTCTATCCTCGCACGGTAGTTATGGGGCTCTGCTCTGCGGCTCTTCCAGCCGCTGTGGAGCTCCGCTATGAAGATCAGTGGTTGTTACTCTAGCAGGTCACTCCAGTATGTCGCTCTGGTATGTCGCTCTAGTATGTCACTCTAGTATGTCACTCTAGCATGTCACTCTAGTATGTTTAGCGTGTAACTCCAATATGTCATTCCAGCATGTCACTCTAGCATGTCACTCTAGCGTGTCACTTTAGTTTGTCACTCTAGTATATCACTCTAGTATGTTCAATTTGTCACTCTAATACATGTATGTCACTCTAATATGTCACTCTAATGTCACTCTAATGTCACTCTAGCATGTCACTCTAGCATGTCATTCTAGTGTGTCACTCTAGTATGTCACTCTAATTTGTCACTCTAGCATGTCACTCTAGCATGTCATTCTAGTGTGTCACTCTAGTATGTCACTCTAATTTGTCACTCTAGCATGTCACTCTAGCATGTCATTCTAGTGTGTCACTCTAGTATGTCACTCTAATTTGTCACTCTAGCATGTCACTCTAGCATGTCATTCTAGTGTGTCACTCTAGTATGTCACTCTAGTATGTCACTCTAGTTTGTCACTCTAGCATGTCACTCTAGCATGTCACTGTAGTGTGTCACTCTAGCATGTCACTCTAGCATGTCACTCTAGCATGTCATTCTAGCATGTCACTCTAGCATGTCACTCTAATTTGTCACTCTAGTATGTCACTCTAGCATGTCATTCTAGTGTGTCTCTCTAGCATGTCACTCTAGCATGTCACTCTAGCATATTATGTCTCTCTAATATTTCACTTTAGTACATTTGTGACCTCTCGCGCGAAAACATTCCTTACGGTTCGTATATTGTGCATTAGCCATTCGAACGGATTGGAACATTTTCGCATGAGAGGTCACATTTGTATGTCACTCTAGTATGTCACTCAGATTGAAGACTTTGTGTTGGAACATTTCAGTTAGTTAAAATCTGAATTCTAGCATTTAGCCCTTTCATTCTCAATACCTGAGTAATGACTTCTTTGCAAGTAACATAATTGTGCCATCAATGTTTCATAAGTGAAGGATACGATTTTTTGATCTCAAATACATTGTAGTATTTACATGTACATAATTATGTGACATAAAATTAATGTTCATTTTTCAGCCTGGATCCAAGTTAGGGAATCTAGTGAAGAGATTTGTTACTGGTGGATGTGACAACTTAGTTAAATTGTGGAAGTAAGTACAATCATGTATAACACAATTGTTAGTGCTCTGTATTGTGAAAAAACAGTAGAGTACTCTTAAATAGCTTTTCAAGGAATGGTCACACTGCATGGTTTGATCCACAGATGAAAGAGTTAAAACCACACTGCATAGTAAAACAAACAGTACCATAGTACAGTACTGTTCAGTAGCTTTTCAAAGGTTGATCACACTGCATGGTCTTTTATGCAAGTCTCCTTTTCTTACAGTTTCTGTAGCACTGTGAATCTAGATAGTTTACAATATTGATGGCTTTTATTTTTGGGACCATTTTCAGAGAAGTTGAAGGCCAGTGGGTTGAAGAGGAGAAGTTAGAGGCACATAGTGATTGGGTTAGGGACGTAGCATGGGCACCCAATGTTGGTCTTCCAGTCAGCACCATAGCAAGTTGCTCCCAGGTAACTCAATAATGGTTCCAATACTTTAAGATGCTTCATGCTACTAAAAGCAAGAATAATTGTCATCCATGTTGGACCAAGGTTAAAGATTTTCTGCTGTCAAACATCACTTTGTCAAGTCAAACGATTGATTTCATGTTTTCAACAGGATTGTCGTGTAGTAATTTGGACAAGAAATGAGGTTGAAGGAGGAACTTGGAATTCAAAGGTATGTGAATGTATTTTATCTCTTAGTCAAGCATTGCACAGGTGTTTGCAAGGTCGCAGGTTCAAATCCCCTTACAGCCTTTTCATTTTGCATTGTGCACTGCAGTTACTAAACATTGTGTAAGTAATGTGAGGGTATATGATTTTCTATTTCATCTTCCAACTGCAGTGCAAATATAAATATTTCTCTTAATTCAAAATTGTTTTATCTCTGTGTTTTCAGCTTTCTATCTACCGATATATGGAGATTTTATTTAGTGACATGGGTCAACCACTTACATATTTGTTTCAAAATTAAAGCTAGATTATCAGTTTTTTTAACAATTGTTCGCCGAAGGCGAAGCGATTATCGGTGAATATTCACCGAGATGAAGTCGAGGTAAATATTCACCGATAATCACCGAGCCTGAGGTGAATAATTGTTTTTGTAGAAATACACGGGTGATTATTTAAAAAAAAAGAAAAGAAAAAGCATTGTACAACACGAAAAAATCTTATTTTATCAAAAGCATGTGAATGACTGGCAGCCATTTTGTTCGTCGAGGTGATTATCGGCTGATAATCTGCAATAGCGAACCAATCAGAGCATGCAATTTTGTATAATCACCTAAAAAAAAAATGAGTTGATTAAGTACATTTTACCACCGTAAGATTTAAGTGGAGCTGATTTTCCAAGCATTAGCCTTTTGTCAGAGAATACACTGTATGATGAAGGGCTAACCATCAAATTTAACATCAGCATCCCCAAATCTTATTGTTGTATAACTGACTTCTTCAACTTTTATGTAGTTCAATTTCCCACCGAAGCAGCACTAATTTTAACTCCTTTACGTTTATACTTGTTATGAGCTTATTTAGCCTTGTATTGTGTATTTGCTGTACTCAACATGAGTAGAAAGGATGTTTTGCCCATTGCCCATTAGGTTTTAAAGAAGTTTGGTGATGTAGTATGGCACGTTAGCTGGTCAGTTACTGGAAATATCCTAGCCGTGTCTGGTGGAGACAACAAGGTGCATACTATAACTGCAGATTAACAAGCATCATGTATATGTTGTTCAATTTTATCCTTGGTTCAAATTTGGTTTCTTTTGTTTTGGTTATGGTAATTTGATGATAACGAGTTTGAAACGAAGGAAAATAAAATTTGAACCAAGACACAATTATGTACTATGTGCTCACTGACTGAGTGGGAGGGCTGGATGGGAAAATATTTGACTCTAGGTCATGATGTACAGACCGAGTACAGTGAGGTTTGTGTGACTTTAGTGAATGTCAAATATTTTTCCTGTCTGGCCTGACCTACATTAACCGAGTCCATAAGCATTTTATCATACATTGTATAACCACTGACTAAGTTTTGAAAAATTCAGAAATTTGTTTTAATTTAGTGGCCAACTCGAAAGCTTACAGCTCCTTTGGCCACTGCACACTATACATCAGCAAAGTAATTCATCTCTTTTTTTTTCCTTCTTCTATTTTTCCTTTTGGCTCATTTTAATACCTATATTGTAATTATGTTTTTCTCTTGTAATCGTCGTGTAAAATAAAGATTGAATTGAATTGAATTGAAATTGAACTAAATAGGAAGCAGTAGCCTAGTGCACACAGGAAAAATCACAAAAAAGATCCTAGAATTAAAACTTTTCCTTTAATTTTTCAAGTCAGAACAAGAAATTCACAATTCATCAAAAAAAAAAAAATTTTTTGGAACAAAGCCTCACAATGTGCACTAGGGCCAGATAGATTTTTCCAGCCTTTTTTTTCAGTTTTCTCGAGCTCCATGCAGTCCTTAACTTAATTCATTTCCCAGGGATTGTTTTTCCAGTCATTTACCATGGGTTATCTTGAACCCCCGCTATCTCAAACTATTTTTTTCGTTTCCCTTGAGAGTTCGAGATGGCAAGGATCAACTGTATATACTACTTGGTCATTTGCCATTTGCATGGAAAACTGTCCAGCATGTGGTTTTAGTAAACTGTAAACAAAGTTAAAAGTTGGCAAATTCTATTACAGAGTGTTGTTTATTATTTGGGTGAAATGCATATTTGTGTTTGGAACATTCTGACTGTGAAAACAGGACTCCCCCTTTCCCCTCCACTGGATGAATGTTCTAGAAAATATGAGTGCTTATACAGCTCAATAATGCATGAGGAGCAAGTCTTTTCAGTCTCTTTATATAATGCTGTAGAGCATTCATGCGAGTGAATATGCTCTATATCCCAAATAATCAACTTATTAAAGCCAGTGGACCCCTGAGGAAAACACAGGGGACAAGAGCAACAGCTAGATTGAAACACACCAATCAGAGCAGACCACACAGCTTCATAATGGTGAGCTGGAATCAGTCGACCCCATCACCTGAAGAAGAGTAGCAGTAAGCAGTTGAAACGTCGCGATCAACATCCAGTGACTACATCGTGTGACAAAGGAAGAATTTATATTATCAACTTAAAGCTTGTTTGCCACACTAGAAGTAAATGTGTGCAAGAGAACTAAAATGGGAAGTCATGAGTCGGAATGGGTTTGACATGTGTGTGGCATACATGTAGCCTGCGTGTGTATCTTGCATTATAATGACAGGCTATGTGCATTGTGGTGTTATAATGAACTTGGCTTGACCATGCACAATATGCATTATATCTCTCACTCAATATAATGTACCATAATTTGTTTTTCTCAGGTGAGCCTATGGAAGGAGTCATTAGAAGGACAGTGGGTGTGTGTCAGTGATGTATACAAAGGACAAGAACAAGAGCCTAATTAATTGATTGACACAACAAACAATGTCACATATTGTTATATAGAGAAAAGAAGTTTTTATAACCAGTTAGCTACGTTCGATTATTAGTCTGCTGCAAACAGTTCCATGAATATCCTGAAAGTCACTATGGAGGCTAGTGGAGACTCCACTTAAGTGCAAGAGTGGGATTCAGTATTGGTGAAGAAAGAAGAAGATTCCAGCAAGCCAGGCTTAGCCCAAGCGTTAAACTTTTTTCTTTTAAACACTTTTTTGGATCTGTTTTGCCCTTTTCACTTCAAAGGTCCAAAAAGGAGTTCCCTTGCGTGTCATGCAGTTCCATAAATATTTGGAGAATTTGACGTGAGCAAGTGAAGTCTTCTAGTTGATAAACTTGCTACTCTGCATCTTTGCCTTCACAATGTATTGACATTTTCAGAACATAAATATTTTGTTCACTCTTTGGAGTTAGAGGGTTAGCCCTGAAGCAAAAAACTGACCAGTGTATTATTAGCCCAAGTTAACCTTGGTATGTTTCTACAACTTCTATCCAGGGAAGTGACTGTAACTGGTGATTACAGGCAGGTTTAAGGGGGAATCTGTAATTTGAGATTTATAAAACTAGATTATCAAGCTACAGATTCTCATCAATTGTCTGCATACATTATTACTACAGTATTCCAGTAAAGAAAATTGTTAAAGCATTGAGACAGGTGACATCATATTATGTGGTCATGTCCTTTTCTCTTTCCCGGTATTTTCTCTGGAGTCAAATTGTAAGAAAAATTGGATGCTGATTATTGTATTTTCCCTTGATAAGGTTAATTAACCCTTTAAGCCCAAATATCAATATTCATTTTCTCCTAACTGTTTTCATATATTTGTTATGATACTAGTGAGGGGAATTTGTTTAAATATCTTTAATATCTTTTTGTGTGTGATCATTTTCATTATTCTCATGACATGAATGGTTGATGAACAGTGAATGAGAAATTGGATGCTGGTCACTACTGGGACTTAAAAGGTTTAATGTTGAGTCGTCGTTTCTGACTTGCAGTTGATCACCGATTTAATTCTCCCAAGTGATCATCATACATTTGTATAAGTAAGAAAAATGTGTGCGAGACAGTTCAGTGCTTGTGATTATTCTGCTATTTTCTCTATTACTTTGCTTTGTTGCTAGAAGGAGAAAATGAATCCTGATCACTGGTAGGCCTTGATGAGTTAAAAGAAAAATAATCTTGTATTTTTGTTTATGCTTGTCTGATCCCGGTCACTTGTCAAGAACTAACATAATAGAGAAGAATAGCGACAGAGGCAATCACACATTACAACGTGTTTCAAAAATACTTAGAAAGAACGGTTATGCCGATTCTACCCTCGGAAAGGGGTAGGAACGAAACGGGTGGGGAGCAACACAGCTATAGAAAATGGCCGTTTTTTTTCTTTCTTTTTGTCCAACTGACATCAAACAAAGACACTGCAATTCTCACTGCAATTCTCAGAACTCAAAATGCAGTTGAAGAAATAAGATCCCCTATTTAACCTCGGTAGCAGTTGTCGCAGCTCGGGTACTGGGATCGAGCAATTGACAGAGACAGCATGTAGTGTTGCGTGACGAATTTGACCAGCAGCTGCGAATGAAACCAATCGAAGACGTATTAATAATAATAATAATAATAATAATCGAATATTTTCTCAGGATAACCCTTCAGTACATAGTACTGTTATCAACGGGGTCCTGCTAAGAATTAAAAATATTAAGATATATAAAATAAGATACATATTAAAAACCGTTGAAAATAGAATAGAATTTACAAGTAATAATCGTCTAAGGCTTTCCTAAATAAGACTCTAGAATTAATGTTTCTTAAACTTAAAGGCAATAAATTAAAAATCGAGGCACCTAAAAAAATAAAAGCTACGGCGCGCAAAATCCAGTCTGACTTTTGGTAGTTTTGCAGTTTTCCCATTGTTGCGGGTGTTTAAAGCGTTATGATGTAATCGGTGAAAATAGTCTTTAAATGGAAAGCATGCAGTTCCATTAAGGCAGTCAAATACAAAGCAGCACGCTCTCTTTTGTAAAAAGTTATCAACAGTTAGAATTCGAAGATCACAGTTCTGCGAACTGCATTTTGGAGAAATAATTTCAAGGCTTCGGGTCTCAATGGAGCGGATCATGCGTTTGCGGGACTCTGACCATCCAAGACTAGTATAGCCGCAATACGTAAATATTGGCATAATATTGATTGAATTGTGTGAAATTCTCGTATATTTATATTCAATAATTGAGTACTTGAAGGTGCGAAAGGATTTTTGCGCCTATTACAAAATCTTCTCTAGCATATCCAAATTTGGAGGACCGATCACGTGACCGGAAGTCATTTGGTTTCCTAGAAGAACCCGGCCATACGAGGAAGTAAAGATGCGACGCTAACAATGGCGCTTTTCGGCTTATTTTGCCTGGGGTAAAACGTTTATTTTCGCTACAAGGCAGACAAGGTAAGTTTTTTCTCTTATTTCTGAAAGTAAAGACTAGTCTGATAGATATCTTTTCAAGTTGAGACAAAATTTTCCGTTTAGAAATGGGTTTGCTCCCGATCACAACGTCATGAAATCTGAATTAGTTTAATTCTAGTCTAGTTTGCGTTGTGGTTAGTCTGCAAATTACTAAAGAAATGATACGAGATTTCTTAAACTAAGGTGCCTGTGAATGCTATGTAGTTAGTGTGCAACTCGGAAATAGAGGCCTTGGTTTTACAATCCTATTCCGAGCTTTCATTCGCAAAAAGGTTGACAGAAACCCACCAGAATCTATATTTGTAATTTTTGGATTTCGAGAATTCAACGTTAATTTCGAATCTCTGGGAACTTTGGAAAGAGAATTTTTTATTTCTTCGGATTGAAAAATGCATGTAAAACGTTCAGCTGCGTGTACTCTGTTTTTCAGAGTATAAAGGGGTCTGACCCCTTTACAATTGGGGATTTAAGCAACGATGGCTTGGAGTTTACACCCGACTATGCACTGCAGAGAATGCCACACAGAATTAGCAAACAAAGAGATTCTTATGCTGTTGCTTGTACCTCCGTCCATTACGCAACTTGCCGCGAGGAAGGAAAAGGAGAACGTAGTCCTGGGCCGAGTTGATAAGATCGAGAACATTAAAGACGAGAAACGTTCAAGGTACTGTCCGTACCAATTTTTGTGTCGAACATGCCGTTTACATGTGGCCAATGAATTAAAAGTGCAAACAGAGAGTCTCGTTTGCTTCAAGACCGATAATGTGTATTTTCGCTGCGGTTCCCAGGAAATTCGAGCTAGATACCTGAAGCAGATAAAGCAACAACTCATTGGATTTGGTATCGAGCAGATTGAGGTGTCACACCTCTCGGGAAATGGCACGAGTTCCAACTCACCTGCTGAGCCAAGTGAACCAATGATCTATCTCGATGCAAGCGAGCTTACCTTCAGATCACGCGAACTGGATTCTCTGACCAATCAGATTCCTCGAGACTACCAACGGGAGCTATTCCTCTGTGCGATGCGTGGGAACACACTGATCTGCCTACCTACTGGCTCTGGTAAGACCTTGGTTGCAGCCATGGTGTTGAGTTGTATGAAGAAACTTAATCCGAGAAAGCTGATGGTTTTTCTTACAGACCGAATCCCACTAGCTTACCAGCAGAGCGACTACATAAAGACCGCGCTGCGGCCGGAGTTGAGGGTAAAAACACTGGTTGGTTCAATGGAGGACACGAGGCAATACAAAGCAGTGATTCAGGCGCTTATAGACAAGAAAGTTGACGTTCTTGTCTTAACTCACCAGCTTTTCCTAAATCTACACGCTGCCCAACAACCAGTTCTGCGAGTGTCTGATATATCTGTTATTGTCTTCGATGAAGCACACCATTGCCAAGGCAATCACCCCTATAATCAAATCATGCAAAACGTTTACAAGAGAACTCCAGACAGATATAAACCGATTGTTCTAGGTTTGACCGCTTCACCGGCGGAAGCAGCGAGTCTTGAAAGGAGCGTCAGCAACCTGCAAGCGCTTCTGGACAACATGTGCTGCAGGGTTTTCATGCCAACAGAGTCCAATGACCTAATTAAATACTCCAACACACCGGATACTAACTACTTCCTGTGCCATAAAGACTGCAGACAGACGAGTCTGGACAGACACATAGAACAACACATCAGGCATCTGACGCAAGTGGTAGAAAGCACTCGAGGTTGTCAACAAACACTCACTGGGCTTCCTGTTTTTTCTTCCAACTTCCGTGGGGCACTGCGAAGGTTGATTGATCGCTGCCATGGGAATAGAGACCATTATAAAGCTTTGGTGGCTGGGGAACATGCTATGCACATGCTGAGTGTGGCAGAACTTGGTAATATTCTTGGCTTCAATCAAGCATTGGAACGTCTGAAGCACTGCATCTGCCAGATATTGACCGCCTCTTCTCCGAAACATGAGTGCCTAAGGTCTATGTTAACGCCGACCGAGAGTTTTCAGGCCCTCAAAAATTTGGCTGAAACCACGGAGCACCAGAATGGCAATGTTTCAGGCAAGTATGAAAGGCTTGTCACGATTTTACAGAAATTTGTATCCATCGTTCAGGGCGAGGAGACATCCAGAGGCATCATATTTGTAAGTGTTCGTATGACAGCTTTTAAACTGTGTGAGCGGATCCGCGACATTCCAGAGGTTCTTGAGTACTTAAAACCCGCTCCTTTCGTTGGCCACGGACAAGGAGGCTACGATGGAATGGCATGGACGGGAGAGCAAGAGGAGGTTTTGAAGAGGTTTCGTTCTGGAGGGTCCAAGCTTCTCGTTAGCACTAGCGTCCTAGAGGAAGGACTGGACGTCCCGGTGTGCAATTTGGTCGTGCGCTTTGAGGGCGCCGCCACCCTGCGAGCCCTGGTGCAAAGCCGTGGCCGTGCCTCTCGCCGACCTGACGGTACTTTTGTTGTTATATGCAGTGATTCCAAGGAAGAGAACGATGCCAAAGATGTCATTTGCAAAGAGGAGAACATGAACAAGGCAGTCAAGCAGCTGATGCAGGACAGACCTGTACCACCACAGGCTGAATTACACGGATGTAAAGTTAAAAAAGCTGATCTGTCTTCGCCTGAGAAGGATAAAGAAGAATTCCACCACGTTGATTACCACAGCCCTCGTGTAACAGTGACAGTACGTAATCTACCAGAGCAACATCGGATTCGTGTAATAGATTTCTTAGAGAAAAATTTTGAGGTGATGTCCTCTGAAGTGATTCAATCCACCAAAGAAGGGGCAGTGAACAACTCATCCAGTGACATATCTTTTGACCTGCAACCAATCGATGACTCCCTAGAATTCAGGTCAAAGGATGAATTCCTTAATCACGTATCGAAAGTATGGTGTTCACGGCTAGTGAACCCTGAAGAAGAACCACTTCCAATTTGGCTCCAGCCCACACTCTCTAGGAGGAGTCGCAAGCCAAGCGATCCCATCCACTTATTCTCAGCGCAGTGCATGTTCCTTGGGACCTTCGTGAATCGCAGTCATTTTCGCTGCGAGTGGCCTTTAGAGCGAACCTTATCTAAGGTTTTAATTTGCTTCGACCACAGCTTAACCATGGTAACTGTGTTTCTACAAAAGGGAAACTTCAAGCTGGAGTTTCGGTACGACGAGTTGGAAGACTTCTTCCTTGTAGATAACAACGTGGCGGACTCAAATCTCGCTAAAGTTTACTTAACCATCAGACACCCTCCGCGACTGTACCGTCTTTCTGTAGAGCAACAACAATGGCCACAGCCAGAAGAACCAGCTCAAGATGTCGACAGCGGCTTCTGTGAGAGCGTCTCTGAAAGCTCTTCTGAGAGTGAAGGGTTTTCCACTGACGAGGAATATCCAGACACATTCAGAAACGTCCATGTAAGTCCTACTGCAAACAGAGACCTACTCTCTCTGTATGACGACGAATCAAATATCTGGGAAAGAGTCTCGGACATCCTTAACGGATCCAATGCGTGGAGCCAGTGTTTGACCCTCTCCTTCGATGTGCCATCTGGTGAATGCGGGGTATTAACAAAACTTCTCGCCGTAATGGAGAGACGGTTCGGCAAGAAGACGTTTTATTGTACATTGAAGGTTAGTTATGGAAGATTTCCGGATCTACATATTCCGGATCTACATATTCCGGTTGATTTGGCGTTTGATGTCAAGTATGCAGCACAGAGTGTCCTTTCCTTGCACCCCGGAGCACGCCGTGCAAATTCCAGCAGATTTGGCTCTCTTTTTCAAAGTAAATCCTCAGACATACTTTTGGAGGCTCTGAAGAAACTAAAGAAGACCTTGGAAGACGATAAATTCTGTGACCCCGAAGATACATTCCAACAAGCTTTAAGCAGAGTTAAATTAACTGCCATTGGAACCAAAAAGAAGCTCGTTCCAGTTCATTGTGCTCTGATAAAACGGGCGGTCATCACTCCGACCAGGTTGCTTGTGTATCCTCCAGAAGTTATGGTCAAAAACCGTGTGCTTCGGCACTTTGATTCGGACAACTTTCTGTGTGTTAGCCTCAGAGACGAAGACCTCTCCAAACTATCTGCGGCAAGAGGAAGCATCGAGCTGCTGCTGGACCGCGTGAATCAACGTCTGAATGAAGGACTGGAAATAGCTGGTGAACAATTTCTCTTCCTGGGGTCATCAAACAGTCAGCTTCGCAACCACAGTTGCTGGTTTGCCAAGTCCAGTTCATCACCCGACGATATACGCCTCTGGATGGGAGACTTAAGTCGCATCAGGTTGGTATGAGTTTCTGTTGCATATTGCTGTGTAGATATTTGGCGCTATAAAGGGAGGCTTTTTAGGCAGTTTGTTTGAAATAGGGTATGGAATTAGGTGGTTTTGCTTTTAGTGGTATATTACTTATGAGAATTACTCATATGGTACAAAAGAGCATTGATGTGGGGTCATAGATTAAAGAACAGGGTGTGGTCTTAGCTTTTTAATCTGTGGATTGAGCCATGTACTGTGACCATTCATTTGGGTCTCACTTTTTCTTGTTTATTTAACTATGTATTGTCCAAACTCTTGTGAAGGCTGAAGTTAGAAGTACTGTGGAGTATTTCTCAGTTATGTCATATTTTCAGGTGTGTTGGTTCGTATATGGCTCGAATGGGACAATGTTTTTCAACCTCCTTGGATGCCGTGGGCATCAGCATCAGCGAGGGGACATCATATGACGAAGAACATGATGTAATGTCACCTGATGGGGACTACTGCTTTTCTGACGGAGTGGGGCGCATTTCAGAGGAGCTGGCCTCAAAGGTATCCTAACACGTTGCCATAGTAATTTCTATAATGTGCGTAAGTGTGCGTGGAAGGGAGGGAGATTTAGGAGACGTTCCTTTACTATGATCGGGGTCTGGATCCGTGGTCACTGTTATAACTTTGTGATTACGCACGACTCGCCATTGCTTGCTCTTTCCTCTATCCTCCTCATAAGATATCATTGTTCTCTCCAGACACTTTACATGTTCTACATCCTGTTGTTATAGAAGGAACCTGTGCAATGCTATGAAGTGTCTGGATAGGGACAATTTACATGCAGGATCTCGGAAATGCTTCCTTGAACTGTTATACTGCATGTGACTTAACAAACTCAAGGGGTGTTATTTCATGGGTAAATTGGGGGAAGTCAAGCTGCTATAGTGCAAAACTCTGGTCCTCTCTGTTATAGTGCCAAACCCTGGTCCCTATTTATATTCGAAATAATAAGTAAGAGGAAATAATTGAGTATAATTGTTTTGTATTCTTGATGTTCGCTTTTATTTTCTTTGTCGTTTGCTGTTCAGTTTTCTGTTGCTACTGGTTTATATTTGCTGAACGATTAACTGGTGCTTTTTTCCGATTTTTAACTTTGAAGGTTGTAAAAAAGATCGCCAAAAAGTTTAGGCCATCTGCGTTTCAAATTCGATTCGCTGGTTACAAGGGAGTCCTCGCGATCGACCCCCGACTCTCGGGAAAAACGGCATCTTTCCGCCCGAGCATGCGCAAGTTCGAGAGTCCTCATTACAGGCTAGAAATACTGCAGACGTCTCGTCCTCAGGTCGTTTATTTGAACCACCAAGTCATCATGTTGCTTTCCAACCTCGGTGTCCCTGATGAGGTGTTTGTAAGTTTGCAGAACGACATGTTCGACAAACTGTCAGGTAACTGAGATGCTGAAAACCCCATCGAAATGTGTTTTTTCTATTTTCCTTTTTTCAGTAAAAAGTGCAAAGTTTGCCGTTTAATAGGCTCAAGTGGGTTGTGATTGGACAGAAAATAACGTCGATCAGCCGACTTCCCAGTAACTAGGTGTCTTCTTGTTCTTAACGTTTCAATTCCTTCATGTTAGTTATGTTGTAAATAACGTAAGTACTAGTATTGCATGTGTAACTGTGTCTGTAAAATAAAATATATATATTCATATATAGTTGTTGCGGGAGAAAAAAACACACAAACAAACTACAGGTTTATCCCTACAAGCCTGTTTCGTGGTTGCCCACTCATCAGGGGATATCCCCTGATGAGTGGGCAACCACGAAACAGGCTTGTAGGGATAAACCTGTAGTTTGTTTGTGTTTTTTCTCCCGCAACAACTATATATATATATATATATAATTTTACATTTATATATATGTATATATAAAAATAAACCAGTACAACGTGTAAAAAAACGGACAAAAACAAAAACACTTCGTGTGACGGTTGGAATAACTACCACAGTACAGTACCGTTCACTCTGTAAAAAATGGTCACACTGCATGGTTTGATCCACAGATGAAAACGTTAAAACCACAATGTATAGTACAACAAAGAGTACCACAGTACAGCACTGTTCAGTAGCTTTACAAAGAATGGTCACACTGCATGGTTTGATCCACAGATGAAAACGTTAAAACCACAATGTATAGTACAACAAAGAGTACCACAGTACAGTACTGTTCAGTAGCTTTACAAAGAATGGTCACACTGCATGGTTTGATCCACAGATGAAAACGTTAAAACCACACTGTATAGTACAACAAAGAGTACCACAGTACAGTACTGTTCAGTAGCTTTCCAAAGAATGGTCACACTGCATGGTTTGATTCACAGATGAAAAAGTTAGAACCACACTGTATAGTAAAACAAACAGCACTACAGTACAGTACTGTTCAGTAGCTTTACAAAGAATGGTCACACTGCATGGTTTGATCCACAGATGAAGAAATTTAGAAGCACTCTGTATGATACGCAATAACAAACTACTACACTGTGTAGTAGTTAAAAAGAAAAGGGCACATTGAGGTGGAGAATCAGACAGTTTGATGCTACGCTGGTTTGAAATAATGAATGTAACTTAAAAAGTTACAAGTCACCGATCTGACGTTTCGACACTCCTGTCCAATTTCGTCTTTAGGAGTGATTGCTTGACCGGGCAGTGCTGTGAAGGTCCTTTTATACCTGCGACCCGCCATCGTGGCAGTGCAGTGGAGCGTGGGGGGGGGCGGGGAAACCAAAAAAAAATTCATGCAAGGCAAAATGCCAAAAAAAAAAAAATTCATGCAAAGAAGAAGGTAAAAAAAAAGTAAGTAAAAAGTAAAAAGTAAAAAAAATTCGTGCAGAGAGGTTCACCTGAAAAAAAAATTCCTGCAAAAGCAGTGAGCGAAAAAAAAAATTCGTGCAAGCTGAAAATTCCCCACCCCCCCCCCCCCCCATCACTTTTCTAATGGTCCGTCCCTAAGGAACGTCTTTGATGCTAGCGGCGATTAGTGGTGATAATTCGAGAATTAGTAGTTAAGTTTAGTTCTTTTCGAAAGCACTCCATATCTATCACAGAATATGACCTACCACTTTGAGAGTTATAGGTTGCACTAAGTGTAGTTTTTTGCATAGGAATGCTTGTCGATGAACACAGTGCCGTTCAGTTGCTGTCATCAGGGGCTAAGATTGGCGTGTCGTATTGCAAGTTGTCAGGGGCAGGAATACCGTTGACCACGGAACCTTTTTTCAAGTCTCTGTTGGTGGCAATGTATAGACATCACGTTCACGACCTTTTGTCGCGTGCCCGCATCCTTTTACCGCCGTCAGAAGCACGCTTAATGATGGGTGTAATGGACGAGAGAGGAGTCCTGAAACCTGGCCAGGTTAGCAAGTAGTAGAAGCTTTTAACTGGTAGCATTCAAACTGCTGGGGTGTCGTCTGTGGCGGGGAAATCCATAACCGGTTGATAAGGTTCCTGTTTGGTAAATAATAATTCAAGTACAAGAGACCCCACTTTGATATAATTATACAAATGAGGGAATCTCAGTCACATCAAAGTGAGAGTGTCACTTCATTTTAAAACCAGGCCGGCACACATTACCAAAACTCACTTGCACAAGGCTTTCCCAGAATTCCAGGCACTTCTCACATCCTAGGAGGTGAACAGTGTTGAATATCCCAATATAGTGAGCCAATCAGATGGCTCAAAATGCCAAGGTTACTAAGTAAGTATATACTAATGTTGAATATCCCAATATAGTGAGCCAATCAGATGGCTCAAAATGCCAAGGTTACTAAGTAAGTATATACTAATGTTGAATATCCCAATATAGTGAGCCAATCAGATGGCTCAAAATGCCAAGGTTACTAAGTAAGTATATACTAATGTTGAATATCCCAATATAGTGAGCCAATCAGATGGCTCAAAATGCCAAGGTTACTGAGTTAGTATATACTAATGTTGAATATCCCGAGATGGTGAGCTATTCAGATTACTCCAAATACCAATGTTGTTGAGTTCGTGTATACTTAAGTGTATACATTATTATTAAATGTTCACTAAGAGTATAACAACAGAGAGCCCTTTTCTTTCCACTTAAGGTGTTTGTACAGTACTCAGCCGTCTCGACTCGTACAGAACAAGAAGATGAGTTCAATCGAAATGACAAACGTGTCCTTACGGGACCCGTAGTCGTGACCAGGAATCCCTGTCTACATCCGGGCGATGTTCGCCGGTTTGAGGCCGTTGAAGCACCTCAGCTGAACCATCTGGTCGACTGTGTTGTGTTCCCGCGTCAGGGGTCGCGACCACACCCAAACGAAATGGCAGGTGTGGACATGAGATTTGTATTTGGTATTGTAAATGTACTAATGTTTTATGTTTGAATGATGATATATATGTTGTAGTTCAATTTTTTCCTTGGTTCAAATTTTAGTTTCCTTTGTTTTTTGGTATGGCAATGTGTGATAAAGAGTTTGAAACAAAGGAAAATAAAATTTAAACCGAGGATAAAATTGAACCAAAACATATATATTTTGTTGTGTGTGTTTTGCTGTATGTATTGGTTGAAATGTGGGTATGTGTGTCTTTGGTCTACGTTATGGTTGTTTGATGTAACTTGTGTTGAATGTATTCAAAGTTATTTATAGTGTGTGTTGTGAGCCTCTCTTGTTTTGTATCATAGATATGCGTTGTTGCCCAAGCGTGGGGTCAAGATGGTCGCATATTGACCGCATTAGTATTGACCGAGTGGTAGTCGAGGTCAATAAAGTACTCAACCAGTATCCAGCCATCTTGACCGAACAAGCGTGGTCAATGGAGGATTTATTTTCTGGCCATTTTGCTCTGTTTGTTTCGCGGGACATAGCGGGAAATCCCGAGCGGGTAAGGGACGGACCATTAGAAAAGTGATGGGGGGGGGGGGGGGCGGGGGTGGGAAATGTTCAGCTTGCACGAATTTTTTTCGCTCACTGCTTGTGCAGGAATTTTTTTTTCAGGTGAACCCCTCTGCACGAATTTTTTTTACTACGTGTGAAAAAGTCACAATTGGACCTTCCTTCTGCATGAATTTTTTTCCTTACCTTCTTCTTTGCATGAATTTTTTTTCTTGGCATTTTCCCTTGCATGAATTTTTTTTTCCCACCCCCACCCCCCCATCACTTTTCTAATGGTCCGTCCCTAAGATAGGCCTATCTTGCCAGCTCGGGTAGCCAATCATCTTCCTCGCTCGCGGAGCCAGTCATATAATAACTCCAATTAGCATTGAAATACACTAGCGCTATAAAATAATCTAGTTACTTTTATCCCATTACCAGGTGGCGACTTGGATGGGGATCTCTACTTCGTTTGCTGGAACAAAAACCTTTTGCCGAGGAAACCAAATTTTTCGCCAATGGACTACAAACCGGCTGAAAAGAAGAACGAAACAGAGCCTATTACAGTTCGTCACATGACCAAGTTTGTGGTCGATTATATCAGGTCTGATCAGTTAGGAATGATTGACAACACCCACAAGGCTTTGGCGGACACAGAAAAAAATGGGGTGGAGTCTAAGATTTGTCTCCACTTGGCAGAACTCCATTCCTTGGCTGTCGACGCCCCCAAAACAGGAATGTGGCCCGAGATGCCTTGGATGAAACCAATTAAAGAATTTCCAGATTTCATGATGAAGAATGACAGGAAACGCTACCCTTCGGAAAAAGTGCTGGGAAAACTATATCGACGGTGTTTAGCTTACAAGGACAGTGCAAGTGAGAGGTTCAGTCAAAAAGCACGGGTGGACAAGGCGTTTTTGTTGCCCGGATACGAGAGCTACGTTGACAACGCCAAGGAATTATATCAGCAATACTGTGACCAGATCCAGTCCCTGATGAGTCTGTACGGCATTGAGACCGAGGCCGAGCTTTTCACTGGCTGCTTTCTGAGACTGCGCAACCGCTTACGGAAGGAAAAATCTGAGATTGCAGAGCTTGTAAGTGACCTACTTTTCACAACGCGATCGGATTTCCGCCGTTCGTTTTTTGAAGAGTTTGGCCTGAACTCTGACGGATTCTCAAGCGATTCGCAGGTTTCCAATAAGATGCGCCTAAAGGCTTCTGCTTGGTACTTTGTGGCATATTGCGACAAGGAGATGGGTGCAGGTTACGAAAACAAAACACTGTTTGGATTCCCGTGGGTTGTCAGTGATGTATTGGTGACCCTAAAACAGGAACCAACCTGCGGGGCATCTCGGGTTGTAAACGTGTGCACAACTGTTGGGGAGAGTGTGATACGATTGTTTCGCGAAGAGAAAGCCTGGTTACTCGACGAATTCAAAACACGAGTGCGAGTCAAAAACGCGATTTGCCGCCATCTGAGCGCCTCAACGCCTGGTCTCAGGGTTGTCATGGCTGGCTCTTCCGCTTCATTCCTGTTCCACAGCAAGTCAGACCTCGATTTATGCATTCTACCTACAGCTGAAAGTGAGAATATCGATAATGATATTGACAAGCAAGTCAAAGTCCTGAAGGGACTCAAACGCCACCTGCAAGTAGAGAGACAGGGCGACACAGAGAAAGATAAGAATCTCTTCAAAAAAGTTCGTCTGGTCAACAAGGAAACGTTTCCAGTAAGTAAGGAACTTCCGAAGAGAAAGCCTTCGTTGGTTCAAAGGGTGCATAATGCTTTCCTGTGGATACGATAAATAGAGGATATTACATGGCCGCACGGAGATACGAAATTTCTCTTCGAGTGTTGAAAAATATTTCACGAGTGAGCGCAGCGAACGAGTGAAATATTTTTTCAACACGAGAAGAGAAATTTCGTATCTCCAAGCGGACATGTAATGTTCTGTTTATTTTATAGATACTGGTGAAATTTCCCCATAAAACAACTTCGACAAATCTTCCTGGATGCTCTACAAGCTCGGAAAAAATATCGACGTTACATTTTGGCTGCTCATCGAGAAAGTCACCCGTAACCGTACCGTCTTCGCACCTCGAAGACATTTTTTGAATGAAATTTCAAACGAACCGGCCACGTGCCTGAGCGGGAAGCTCTCTTGTAATTGGCTAATCATGTTGGTAACCATGGCGACACCAATATCCTCACACGTGAAAGATAAAAATAGTATCTTCACTGCGCGCGATGAAGATATGATTTTTTCGTCACTGGAAAAATCCTGGTATTTCATCAGTATCTATATAATAAACTGAAATTCCACGCCTGTACTGGCATGGTTAGTGATTTACTGCTGGCCATGCAGATATCTTTATTTGCCTGTTTTATCTATTGGTTAGCTATGCGTTTGGAGGATAGCTTTTTCCACATTTGAGCTGAAAATAAGCCTTAACCTTGATCATGACCCCACCTATGCTGCTTGCCTCCACCCAGCTGTGCAGATGGGTACTGACACTATATTTTAGATAAGTACTTACGAAATAATGTTAGGCTAACCAAGCGTTCCAGTGAAATCCCATCCAAGGAGGGAGGGGAGGGAGGGAGGGAGGCGAGGGAAGAGGAGTAACAGTATCCATTGGTGCTTCACGATTATAAACCAAGGCTGTCAACTTAATTCAAAATCTAGTCATCCTCGTGCATGTTGGAATGTGAGAATCCATTGCTGAAGTAACCCTGCCTAATAGAGATATGGGGCTGGTTGTTCGAAGGCCGATTAGCACTAATCCAGGGTTAAATTCTAACCCGTGTTTCTTTTCCTCTTGTTAAAAAGCAGTTTCTCAATCACTTTCTCTATTTTTGTTCACTGAATGTGTTTTTTTAAGCTCTCATATCTGCATTTAAATTTCGCACTGACCCTGGGTTACCTTAACCCTGCTTCGAACAACCCGGCCATGATGTTCAAAGATCTCTAAAACTTGTTTCTAACACAAAAGGTTTCAGGTTAAGAGCTAAATTTATATGAAGTGCGAGTTTTTGATCCGTACACTCCAAATCTCTTTATTTTGACGAGATGTTATCTGTTTATTAAGGTTCTGGCCTGCAAGACTCCTACAGAGAAACTAACGAGCGAGTGCCACAGTTCTCCAATTCTTGCGTGCGACTTGGGCTGCTCCAGAGACGTTTTACCTTTTGTTATTTTGGTGTCAAACTACATGATGTCATATCCAGATTTGCTACCTATTTTCCGTCTAATTCATCGTTGGGGTCACGTGAGTGGCGTCTCGTGTCACGCAAACGGTGCTGGCATCACATCCAACGTGCTTATTTCCTTGCTGCTCTTTCAGTGTTTGCGGGATCAGCGCATTAAAAATTTTGTGCAGAGCTCCATAACGTTAAAGAAGAATCAGCTTATACAAGGCCAGCTGACAGATGGTAAATTGTACATGGGATGGGAAAACGTCGTTCGCTACCTTGACGACACCACTGCGCCAAACCCAGATAACCCCACTCTTCCACCTGCTGGGCTTGATATTCGTCAGCTCGGTGAACTACTCATGGCTTTTTTCAAGAATCGCAACGCGTTACTTGACACGGAAATTCCGGACCCTTTAGCTGATGTGTTGGGTGTACGCAGAATTTCAGAGCTTCTGGACAGAGATCACGTGATGCTGATCAAGGAACATATGCAGCAAGCGTATCAACAGTTGGCCTTATATGGAGATGCAGGAATCATGCTAGCCATAAGCGGCTCGGAGATATACCACGTGATTTTCCTTTCACCACTGTTTTCGTCGTACATCACCGGTGTCGAAAAAAGCAAGGCCCAAGCGATTGCGAAGAAAACTGGTGCGACCAGCATCACACTCCGACCAAGATTTCCCCGTTCGCTTAAGTCTCTTATCTTAGAAGTCAGAGGAAGCGAACCCGCCATCCGTGCGGTAGAGAGAGAATTAGACAAAATGGTTAAGCATATGTCACGTGACAGGGTATCGCTTATGAGTGGGTGCTTCGTGAATGACGCAAGCGTGTTGTTGTTCGAAAACAGTCGGAATGTTAATGATTACATCACGTTAAACCCGTACTATGGTGCTCATCACCCCTCACATGATGGTCAAGTATGTTACGTTCCTCTGTTAAATTCACCTTCCCATAGCGAGAACGCCTTTCGTCGTTATAAAGAGAAGGTCATTGGCCAGTTCGATGTGTTGGAAAGAGATTTTGACCCCCAAATTCATGGCTACTATGAATTTGCTGTCTACTTTGGTCGGGTCTATGTGTTCAGTGTCCCGCACTCTTTGTTGGAGGACAACGAGGCCGTGACCATCGCAATGCTGAGGGCGAACAGGCGAATAAGAGGTCTTGAACAAAGCTCACGTTCTGCCCCAAGGAAAATCAGATTCGCCAACGAAGACGAAGCTCGCAGTCGTAGGATGAAAAGGAGACCGAAGAAAACCGTACCAGAGGAAGGCAGCCAAAATAAGCGGAAAAGGGTAAAGCCAAGCCGAAGTTCCTTTTTTACCGTTGTGGAAACTCCCGAGCGAGTGAAAACCTTTCTTCGCATGCAAGGCTTTCAGTCTGAGTCCCTTGTTTCGGAGAGATACCTTGTGGATGTTCGTGAAGACGATGCTGAGTTTGGTATCAAGTTAGATCAGAGCCTCAAGTTCAAAGAAATCAAGATACCGAACTTACGTTGGTGTGTGGTCGATGTGAAACGAGCCTGGATCATCAGAAATGACCCAGATAATGACGTCATACATGATGGTCGAGAGACGGACATACGCTTCCTGTTACAATCCCGCAGTGCTCTGCAGCCAGATGACATCCGAGACACCAAGTACTTCAAGTATCAAAAAATATTAGAGGCTTCTTCAGACGGAAGCTTCAAAGTCAATGCAGAACTGTGGAAGAATGTCAAGCTCATCCGTTTTAGCAGATCGCACAAGTTTTCCCGCTCGTCGAGTTCACGTGACTTCTTTACAGGTTTGACAGTGTATCTCGATGAAGTAACGGAGTACTCCAGACCAACCGAGCGCACGTCCGAATTTGGTCAAAAAACCACGAGATGGGAGGTGTGCGTCCAGCCAACGGTTCCAGAAGATTTAACGGCGAGGACGGCTTTGGAAACGTTTTTGGACGACGTCTGGAAGTTTTCATTCGCGCTTTCTTCGTTTGTGTCATCTTCACCTGCGCAGTAAGGGGTAAACCGCTGTACAGAGCAGTGCACGTCGTACAACCTTTCCATTTCCGATGTAGCAATAGACGAACGGCAGAACTAAGCGCGTGGTCATGTTTTTCGACCCGTCATTGTGCTTGCTGTTTGCAGTCTGTCATTTTCGTCTGTCAGTCTGTCATATAATAGGGAGTTTAAGATCTCCGAAGGCGACGGTAGACGAAAACGTCACCTCAAAATATAACTTGGCTCTATCATAAATCTTTCGCGATTAATCAGTCTCGTTCACGTCCCACAAAATGGGACTATAAAATAAATTTGTACGAGCGGTGTCAGAGTGAAAATAGAGAATGAAAGATTCTCTGTTACAGGCTTTCGTTGTCATCAAAGCCTCAAATTTGATGATTTCACGTCGTCGTTATGCAGAGGACCGCTAATATACTTGCTAAAATCCGTGCTGCACGTGCAGCAAGATTATTTATACTCTTTTAACCAATGATATTGTTTTGTGGGGTTGTCGTAGTCGTAGCCGTCGTCGTTTCTTATACTCCCTAATATATATAGGGATACTTTCTTTGTGGGGGGGAGGGGGTTAACATGGATTGTATGCCCTTGATATGGTGTTTTTGCTCATTCGAAAAGTTAGTTATAGTTACAGTATACGGTAGCACTTGTTCAGGCATCCCTGTCGTTTGCTGTTTGCCGTCTGTACTTAACGTGATGCTTAACCTATTGTAAAACGATTAAATCCAACGCATTTTTACAGGGAAGCCAGAATTTTTAATCTCCTGGCAGAGCCGAAAATTTGTCACAAATACACAATGCTCGCTTTTAAAGTTTGTTTCAAAGTTCTGAAACATAAAACCAGTTCGCTAGTACTAGCGTGGCGAAAAGAAAACTTGAAATAATTCTTTTTTCCAGACATACTTGTATTATAAACATGTCTTGATGAGTAGACGACAAGAATGCTTATGTTCTGGAGACAAAAATTCCACAGTGTATGAATTAAGAAATAGAAAACATGTACCGTGTTTCTATCGAGTTATAGAAACACAAGTGGAAGTTTGGGAGAACGAGAAATGCTGTGGGAACACGAGCCGGAGGCGAGTGTTTCCACAGCTTTTTCGAGTTCTCCCAAACTTTCACGAGTGATAGTTGATGAGGGCCCAGCCCGAGTCAACTATCACGCATAGAAATCGAGAGCGAATAATCTAATTGTTTTAGTATAAATCTACTAGTCGTTCAAAACTTTGTCTTTTCTGGAACAGCCTCGACCAGTAAACTGTCTAAATCTTCTTCACGGACACTTTGAAAACGTGAAGAAGCGGCCGCCATTACGCTACTCACTATCTATCACAGAATAGATAGTGAGTAGCGTAGCCAATCAGAGCGCGGCATTTGTGATAGAACACTAGTAGATTTATACTAAAACTCGATAGAAACACGAAGAACATGTTTTCTATTTCTTTTAGAAAACACCGCGACGAAAAAAAGAAAAACTTGTTAACTTTGATTATCAAAATGTAAATTCTCTTTGCTCGCGTCATCATTACGTCAACAGCTCGTGCTAGTTCTGTGTTTCTACCGAGTTATAGAAACACGAATTCTAACCAATCAGCGCGCATATTTTCTTAGGACTGTTTTCTAAAGTGTTTTATTTATTTCGACAAGAAGTACCTCTGACAAGCAATTCCAACCACGGGACATAAGAAGGTGAAATAGTAAGCTTGGTGTTGGTTTCTTTCAAAAGATGTCTTGTTGAAGAAAAAATCCATACAGATAGGTTTATAAGTTATTTTCAAGCAGCGAGTAAAGCCAAGTGTAAAAAGCCTCGGTTGTTTTGCCAATAGTGCCACGACTAGGATCAAACATAGCTTCCAGACATGACACATTTTGAAGATTAACCTCAAATGGAACTTCCTAGGAAAGAAGATAAAGGGAGAAATCAAGATCAATAGATCAATCAATATTAACCAACCAATCAATGAATCAAGCGACCAATCAATCAATCAATTAATCAATCAATTAATCAATCAATCAATGAACCAAGCAGTCAACTAATCAATCAATTAATCAATCAATCAATTCAATCATACAATTCAATCAATGAATCAATCAATTGACCAACCAATCAATCAATAAATCAATTAGCCAATCAATCAATTAATCAATGAATCAATCAACTAATTCATCAATCCACCTACCAACCAACCATTAATTAATCAATCAATCAATCAACCAATCAATTAATTAATCGATTAATCAATCAATCAACCATTCTATCAATCGACCGACCAACCAGCCTATCAATTAATCAATAGATCAATCAATCGGTCAATCCACTTGTTCCTTTATCTTCAGTAAAACAGAAGTTCACTGGCAGTGCGGGTCAGTCGGTCACAAAGACCGTCATTTGCTTACTCAAAGGATTAGTCCGTCAGTCATTCCGAAAGTCAATCAAGGAGGCTGCCAGTCAGTCACTAAGCAAGTCGATTATCTAGTAAGTGAGTCAGTAAACCAGTCAGTCAGGTAGTTAGCCAATGCAGTATCTAGTCAGTGAGTAAGTATGTTAGTCACTATTTAGGTGAACTCGTCAGTCACTCGGCAGGTTAGTCAGTTCGTCTGACATTCTGTCTGTTGGTCAGTCAGTCAGCCGATAAGTCAGTCAGTCAGTCAACCAGGCACTTATTTAGTGAACCAATTAGAGTCATTAACAGCATTTAACGCTAAACTAACGCTACTGTCGCCGTCAGGAGTTCACTCTATTCGTTTTTTCTTTTTTTTTTCTTGTGTGTAATGATCTTGTCCTCTCTTTATGTATTAATTTTCTAGCAGAAATGTATGTGTTTCCCATATTTATTATTTTAACTGGACACCGCTTAGATTAGCAAAACTATTTGCGGTGTACAGTTACCTTTCTCTTTCATTTGTTATCAAATTAATAAAGATAAAACAGACGCTGTCTCACCTCAACAGCAGCTGGTTTTTCCAGCTGTAACAATGCGCGCACTTCACTGAGGTGCTCTTTCAGACGGACCTTTATGTGGTCGTCCTTTTTCTGCCTTGCTGACAGAGCGCGGATCCCCAGTGACTTCTTTTTACGTACCACAGCTCCTGTGGTTGATGAACTCTTTGCTTCCAGATTTCCAGCTAGATTCAGTTGAGCAGGATCAAATTTTGTCGGTCGGACTGAATAACAAGAAAGGAATTTATTATATCTCTCAGTTAGTACGCGCGCTGTGATTGGTCAGTTGGTCAAGTTTGTTTTGAGATATAATAAATACCTTACAAACCTCGTTTTCTCGGTCCGTACTGTAAGTTACGCATCCTCGTTTTGTCCGCTTTGATTCGTAAATCCGAGCGGAAAAACTCGGTCCGTAACTTGCAGTACGGACCTCGAACTCGGTTAGTAAGAGGTATGTCTTCAATTTTTGGAGGGAAAAAAGGATAAAGAATTTTTTGGTATAGACGGCAATTTCAAGAAAACTGTCAAGACTTGATTTATTTCGTTACCTCCTGTTACTGTCGTCTGTGACCCTTGTGCAGGTACCAGATCACTCTCCGCCATTTCCAAGGTTAACATGAGCTTCTCATGAAGGGCCTGAGTTCTAGGCTGCATCACGTGACACATCCCCGCCTTAATAACGGCCGAAACCTGATTCAGAGCCCAGTTAACCGGCTTGTTGTTCAAGGCGTATAAGAAACACGTGGCCGCTTGCTGTGATTGTGTGTCCTCAGGATCTTGGACAGACAGACACTCCAGTTCTGGTCGATACAAAAGAGCGCACACTTCGAAATCACCGGCTTTTACTGATTTCTCATCGGAATCTTAATAAAAACAAAGCAAAAAGTATGCAAAGAACTTAAACTTCTGTTATATACATTCATTTCTTCACCTTCTACGTGTACATTATGATCTCACAAATGACCAGCTCCCAGTTGGCTTGATAGCTCAGTTGGTTAGAGTATTGTACCGGTATCGCAAAGTCATGGGTTTGAATCCCGTTCAAGCCTGAATTTTTTTCACGATCTTGGACAGACAGACATTCCAGTAGTTCTGGTTGATACCACAGAGCGCACACATCGAAATCACCGGCTTTCACTTTTAATTTTTTCCAGGTCTCATCTTTGCAACTGCTCAAGTTGCGCACATAACTGCGACGAGCTTTCACTTAATAAAACGTAAACCGCATAAACATAAAATCCCGAAATGGTTGAGAGAAATTTAACTATGTTCTTAATGGAGTGATTTATAATGGTAATTGAACTGAGTGGAGTGCAATTTGGTCTGAAATCATACGCGTGATTTCAAATATCGAACGAGCGCATAGCGCGAGTTCGATTTGAAATCACAAGTATGATTTCAGACCAAAATTGCACAACACGAAGTTCAATTACCACTTTATTACACTCATTTTGAAATCACAGTTTTTTGTCAATACTACTTATTTATTTATCCACTTCAGGAAGCCCAGTTTTTGAAGAAGAGTAACTTTTTAAAAATGATGCGATTTAGAGCAAAAAAATGGTGCAATTTGGGAATAAATCACACTGCTATGAACCAATCAAATTGCCAGGATCACCTGTGATTTCAAAATGGATGTAATAAAGACTTAAAGCGATTCATTCCTGAGACTGTCAAGATAACAGTGGGATTCGTGACGGTTTCTTTAACGATCACTTACAAATTTTTGTAATTTAACTTCTTACCGGCACTTCTTACATCGGCGGTGTTAGCAGCCGTGGTGTTCATCAGCGAGGGCTGGGTCAGAATCATCTGGGGCGTACTGGGGGAACTGTAAAGGGACAGGGCCTCAGGAGGGTAGACCCCACAGCACTCGGTCGCATAAAGGCCCAGCTCGTTTCTAAGAAATGAGTGCATCTGTGATAGTTTTAACGCCTTTTTCACACTAAATAACGGCATCATCACTCTGCCTTTCGTGGTGGCGTTTTCGTCATCCGCATACACCCCAAGAGCCGCGTACGAACACTGTCGACGAAGCACCGAGAGGTAACCGAGAAGATGAAGCCAAGTCACTTGCACACGGTTGGAGTTACTGATGGTGGTTCCCATGGTAACTACACCGTTCTGACCAGTGAAAGCACCATTGTCAGAATTCTTTATGGCGTCATCAGTGCCAAGGAGATCAAATAGTGCAAACGAAGGAACCGACGAGGCAGACTTCTCGGAGATTTTTAACGTCGTGATCTCAGGGTACCCAGGCAAAATACCTATTTTGTACTGCGCCTTAGACACCACACCCGCGCAGCGTATGGCAGCCCACGCGTATCGCATTTCTGTCTCAATTTTCCTGTTTCGTTCCCTCGCTTCTTTGTCTTTACGTTCTTTACTTTCCTTCTTACTGGGCTTGGTAGCTCTACCTTCCCTTGACATGGGTGGTGTTTCTGTGGAACTGGACGGTTGCAGAGCTGCCAGTCTTTCCTTGAGTTCATTGGTGTGATTCACCAGAACCATGGCCATTTCCAGGTAGGCCTGCTTCATTAACCTGTCCAACCGGAAAAACAAGAAGGAAACAGCCTTATAACCTGTTGAAGGTTCTGGATGCTCCATTGTTTCGCAAGAAATCAGATGATTTTCGTTAATATTCGGAAGTAGTCGGGTGATTTTCGTTAACATTCGGGATAAATCAGAAACGCTATTGCTATTCGCCCATCCAAGCAACTGTGGTAAAGGTGCACTCTGAAGCTCAAAGAGGATTGTTTGGTTCCCGAGGAGACGAATCAAGAAGAATATTACTACTCACCCGAGGTCGTGATCAGAGGTATAACTGCACTGTACGGCTTCTAAAAGTGTGCCAACTGCTTCACTTGAGATGGACTGATCACAGTGACACATCGTCCGCTGAATCTTACCTGCACATGCAAAGTAAAAAAGTAGGTATCTAAAGCATGCATAAGCCTCATGTCAATGGTGAAATTCTTCTTCGGGAATATATTTTGATAAGCCACCATTGTCAATAGACAAAGTTGTAAAAATGACAAAAAACAAATAACAAATCACAATAACAACAACAACATAACAAAACAAACGAAATAAAATTTGTTTTGACACACGCAGAAATGGCTTCTGACCTAGATGTAACAGCAGCTGCGCCTCAATGGGTTTCCGCTGACACGCAGAGATCCTAGATAACAGGAGTCCTAGTTGCAGTTCTTTGACCGCAGCCTGCCACTCGGCTGGAATAGTGGTTTCATGCTTACATGGCGTCACTTGCTTGGTCAGTGCAAGACCTAGGCGGAGTTTGATGTCAATCACTGGAAGAAGTTGCTGAAAGTAAATGTTACGCAGGGGTCTGATGGGACACAGCTCTGACAGGTTGATGTCGTTTCCCAGTTGAGCCATCTAACAGGACAAAAAAACCAAAAGCACTTAAATTAAATAATAGTAATAACAATAATAATGCCTCTTCCATTCCCTGACTTAAGCCTCAAGTTCCATTTATACAATAAATATTTTTTCACTTGTGGTATCTAGTTATATCTTGTTTCATTTATGTGTGGCTTACACGAAGTGTGCAGCCACATTACGGCACGATCGGATTTATTTATTTATTTGTCCACGAGAGTCGAGAGCCTGTCACGTGGCCTAGTAAGGCACGCATGTACGCAATGCGGACCTATATTTATGGCCAGGTGTTCTCGTTATTTCTCTTAGTCTTTAATTAAAAGCCAATATACTTAACACTGCTGTGCTAAATTAAGGGCACTGTAAACAGAGAAAAAACATTGCAAATAGAACATTAACTTCGTCAAGAATCCCACCTGGTGGGAGGCGGACCAGTTGAATATTTACAAGCGTGGTCGAGGATTTGAAGCTCGTGATGAACGCGTTACGAATCTAGTCAGTGGTCAGGACGGGACGTGAACCCGGGAAGACCAGATTTTAATTCCGGAACCCTGTCCACTCGACCACGCTGTCTCCAAATTCAGGTTTATGTCCTGACTTGACAGCCGGTGAGACGAGACGAGCACACCTGACCATAAGTCTGCTCGTCTCGTCTCACCGTCTCATCTGCTAGCTGTGCCATGGTGATGAGGCCGCCTAACAAGGCCGAAACAGCTGTCCATGGCTGTTGGCTTTTGAGCTCAATTTTTTCATCTTTTTTTGGTAGCAACAGGGTTTAATCCCTTCTACCACTGTCGCCTCAGTGCGCATATGTGTGGCTTCAACTTACCCTTATTACATTTTGACATTGTCATTTCAAGTTTCAGACCTGACCATAGTTTATGTGTGTAGATGGTTATGATGGTTGTTATCTTTGTTTCAAGTTTTTGTTCGGTTTTTTGGCCTTGAATCTGCACAAAAACACACTTTTTTTCGGTAGGATAACCAATCAAAAGCTTCGACTAATATATTCGCAAGTAACATGCGTACCAAAAGATTGGCTGGGTCACGGTCGATTCAACCCTTAATTGCCACTGCACTGTTCTTGCTTTTGAAATTTCCAGGATTTCATAACCAGTCCCTCAGTTAACTATGATCCGACCAAGTTTGGCTGGGGTTTATTGGACAACCCTTGTTAAAAAACTACAAGCCATGAGAACCCATTTTGTTTACCTGATCCAGTAGGAGTGTAAGGGCGCGTCGGTAAGCAACAATAGATTCGTTCAGATAACTTATTGATGACGCATGCGAAGATGGTTTGATATCAGCATATTGGATAATCATCAACGCCAGCACCTGACTTCCTGAGAATGACAATTCCGGCTCCTGTTCCAGCCGAGCAATATTGGCCTACAAACAGCAAAAAACACGGTCACGACTAAAAGAAAAACGAATAAAGCCGAATTAGAAGCGATTCTCCGAATGTACTTCGGTTGAGTGAGTGATCCCGATGTTCCAGTATTTTATTGCCAAATCCTTTAAAACGCTAGATGTTCGGTAGCACGAGTCAAGCCGAACCAAATGCGAGTCTCTGGTGTTATTCCGAGTCTACTTCGGTTGGATTCATGATACCGACGTTCCAGTATGCTAAAGTAAGTTCTTACTCAAATGCCGTCCTGCAAAACACCAACAACTCAAACGAAAACAATAAATTAGTTAAACGTACTTTCTACATGTTATCAGAAAATGAGGTTGTCCAAAACAGCATGGTGCGCCAAATACGGATAATATTTTATTATACTGAAAAACACGATTTTCGACTGTTATCAGATTGTTTTCTCTTCAAATCCTGAGCAGTCTTACTTCGAGAGTTTCAAGCAATCCGTCGTCCATCTTTCCTTGTTGTAAGTTCTGTACAACACTCAGTAGAGAAAACTCCGCCATTAGCTCAACATCGCCAAATGCTTCGGCTTCGTCCAAACCTGGGACAGGAAAAAAGCACGAGCCAATGAGCTTAGCTGTGATTGATGTCAAGATGGCGCCCTGGTGCCCGCTCGATTAGCCAATCACAATACGACATTTTGTTCTTTTTGTACCTCGCATAACCCGGCATACAATAATTTTCCTTATTACCTTGTTGACAGTGGTGAAGGCAGGAACCAATCGAACTTGTCACACTGCGTACAGATCCTGCAAGCTTTCCCATTCCTGCGTCCTCTTCCCCAAGCCCTTGCGCCAAAACAAGCCTACACATCAACCACAGTCTGGCGTCCAGTCTGCAGCGGGCCTGGCTGCTAAGGTAGTGGTTCCCACCCCACGCGGTCGAACTGCCGTAGTTTGATCTGTGCGCGCTCGATAAACCATCTGATTGGCTACTGAAATCAATAGCAACAACAGAGATAAGAAAAACTATTCGGCGAATTTTTGACGTTGCTACAGGAAACAAGTAAACAAAGGTCACTGATATAGTGGCTTTAATTTGAACCTGTACATCAGTTTTACCCAGTCAACAGCGTCTGGTTCCTAGAAGGCCGATTACCGTAGACCCGGAATTAAACAGTAACTAAAGTTTAGTGCTTAAGCCTGGATTAAGGCTTACACCGGCAGGATTAAGCATTGACTAACGCTTTACCCTGGATTAGTTATTACTTTTATGAGAACCTGACGTGCACCCAAAATTTCCTTCAAATTTAATCATAGACTTGTAGAGACAGCATAACCCAAGCGCTCCAAAGACCGCTTTTTTAAAGCTATTTTTCGCTTCTTTGAGCCGTTCAGGAACAAATTCCATGAGGTTCTCACCGCTTTTCCATATCCAACTCATTTAGAATCGCAGCATCTTCCAACGCTCTCATTGACGCATACACAATATTCCCAGTGGTAACTGCATAATGTCGCTGACTCGCTATCTGCGCTAGTTCTAAGCGCGATAGACAAACTTGTTCAAGGTCCACTGGAGAGAAACCTGCCGCTGAGTGGAGAAAAAGCAAAGCGAATGAAGAGAAAGAGAAAGCAATGAAGAGAAAGAAAAAACAAAGAAACCTGATACAAACAACGACAATCAAGAACACACACCTCTCCTTTATTTAAAAATTCAAAAATCTTAAGAGTATCTACAAACTTCAAAAGGGAAAATTAATGTATCAATACAGATCTGGTTTACTTCCTTATAGCTTCAATATGATTTTTGGTGACACGCCAGGTGCATTCTTATGGCACCAGAAGTTCGGAGCTTTTTTATTTACCACAATGCAGGACTAATATAAGAAAGTTCTCCATCAGTTTCCAAGGTCCTAAATTTTTTAACTCTCTTAGTTTTGAAATTCAAAATGCAACAAGTACCGCTTCTGTTTTCTGTAAGCTAAAAGCATTCCTGTTATCATAAATGTTCATTTATTATTTTTTTTATTTTCCCTTTTCCTTCTCGCTTTTAATTTTTTTTTTCTGGACTTCGATTTTTTAGCTTATAAACAATGATTAGTACGACTATCTATATATTTTAAGGTTTACTGTAGCTCTGTCATTGATTTTTCCACGTAATTATGATAATGTTTTGTTCCCATTATTTAACTGAGGGAGCCCAATAAGCCCGAAGCTTCTCTTGGGCTTCCTCGCCATGAGAGTATCAAATATTTCTATCTTCCTACTTTGAATAACTTTTTGCAAAACAATAAACTAAACTAAACTAAACTAACTAACTAGAAGAGTTCGGTTTGAGACATTATCTTTAATTACATCATTCCATAGTAAAAA